>JAPMOR010056022.1:40242-65664 GCA_026543865.1 Argiope aurantia | reverse complement strand
CTCATCATGGAATCTATAAAAAGCGAAAGCACACAAATGAAAGGAGTCAGTTCAATCGAAAGAGTCAGTCGAGCTCAAGAGTTAGTTGAATGAAGTCTTTCCAACGAGTTCTCTCTGAATGCTTTGTGCTGCTACAGTTGTTTATTACTTATTTGATGCTTGTGTGCTACTTTTCATTGTGCTGATTTGTGTACGCTTCGCTGTATTTTCGTGTGGAATAAAGCATAGTTATTCCTTACTGAACATATTGGTCTTTTAACCGTAAACACACTGGACGGATTCTTGAATTTTCGATAACAATATTAAAAATGTTTATTTCTAGTTATAGGAGCTAAAATTAAGAGTAAAAATAATATAGATAAATACCTTGAACATAAAATATTATCGTCTTACAAGGAGGCATTTGAGGTTCAAATCCATTTTAAGATTTAATGCAATAATATGAATATACACGTGCAAATATTGTAAGACATTTTAATGTGATTACTTTGACTCCCCCCGTGTAAGTCGCCTTTTCGATACTTCCATAACTAATTAAAATTTCATTCTGAAATTGCCTACAGAAGTATTGACAAAAAATATCGTCTACCCTAAAGCACTTGAATAATAAAGTTTAAAAAAATGGAATAGATATTATATGTACTTCTCCTTTATATGTCATTCAATTTCAGTGAATGTATTCATTGCCGATAAGCAAATAAATACCTTTCTTTCTGTCATTTCTAATTAAACAAGACAACTATTTTAAATTTCAAACGATATTTTCAAAATTATTTCTTCTGTGGCAGCAACGCACCAGGTACCAGTTAGTATTAAATATTTTTATGTGTATAGTAACTGTAATTAAGAGTAAAAATATTATAAATAAATACATTAAACATAAAAAATATTATCGCGCTACAAGGAGGTACTAGTGCTTCGCTTCGCTTTTAAGTTTTAATGCAATAAGTATAAGCATATATCTACGAATATTTTAAGACTGTAATGTGAATACTTTGATATCTCCCCATGCAAGTTGCATTTTTCCGTGATTAATAAAAATTTCATTCTGAAAGCGCCTAAAGAAATATTCTCTTTTATTGCTAACTTTACGCGTGACTTCCCCTCCAAAGTAAATTCCACCCTCAACGCACTTAAATAACATAATATCTTTTACTTCATAAATTATGAAAGACAATAATCAGCTCAAGTATTAGTTAGTGACAGCTAGCATTTCTTACTCTATAAAAATTGATTGAATTTAAATAATATTTTTAAGATCTCGTAAAACTGCTTACAGAATTCTGAAAAATGTGACGCTCACATGTAAACCATTAACTCTACCATAATATTTTTCATCAATGCATTCATTTTTGAAATCCTGAAGTGATGTCTCTCAAAAAGAATCATTTCATTTCATTTCTTTATTTTAACTTAAAATTCTCTGTATCTTCAATGAAGCTTAAGTCAATTCCTTTTGAACTCTTTAAAAAGTTCTGCATTTTTAATGAAATTTTCAATTTATTTTGAAATAACCTTTTTTAATTAAAAATCTTAATTAAGAAATGTATTTCTCTGAAGACCCACTAAACTTATTTGTTTTGAATTTTCATTAAGGAAAAGATCCAAAAAGGCTAATTTTGAACAGTCATATCTAATGAAAAGCATTTTTATTGCTTGAGCCACTAAAAATATTACGTGCCTCCGAAAATTGGAAGAAAAGAGCAAACAGTGACATCTTTTTTTTTTAGAAATAACAATGGTAAATATTCACTAAGGCAATGAATAGAAAAAGCGAAATTAAGGGTCGATGCTGTTGTTTCCGGATAACTGAATATTTTAAGTCTAATAAATAAGTTTGTTTGTTGATACTAAAATATGCTTGGAAAACATTTTCGTAACTAAAGTAGAAATGTATATAACACACTGGGGTCCATAAATTAAGGGACAGAAACATCGTTAAGAATAGTATAACAGTTTTATCTTAAGGGGACGGTGGACTCTATTAAGAACTTTTGCTAATTATTCATTTAGGAATATGAAATTTTTATGCATGTATATTAAAATATAAATTCATCAAATTTCTTTTTAAAACGAAATATATTATTTTTTTAATTTCAAAATATTCCAGGGGACACAATTTTTTTGTTATTATTATTTCTTCTATATTACTTAATATAAATTTATTTGGAACAAAACTGCGAATAATTTTGTAATTCCAATTAAATGCTAATTTTTTAGAAATATTTTTAATGCACGTTTACTGAATTTTCATAAAAATTTTATTTTTTTCTGAACTAAAAATGAGTTTTAACTATCATAAAACACTGGAAATAAAAAATGCATACCCTATTTTATTTTAATGTTTAACAGAAATCTTTATGATCAAACTTATCTAATTTCCTCAAAAATTAAGACACCTTAAAATATCATTTCGCGAATAGTCATTAAGTAATAGTCTTTTTTTTCCTCTTAACCCTTCAAATAACCCTTCAGTTTGTTGAACAATATATTTTATGACACTATTTTAATTGAAATTACACATATATTTTGGTGAGGAAACGATAAAAATATCGTTGATGATATCCATTTTTGCTTATTTCCCTTAATAAAGAAACAAATACATATAGTAATATTCTGATTAGAATAATAAAGAAATTATATGAATTTACAGGAAATAGGGGATATAAATACGAAACATATAAGATTATGATTTTGAAGAGATCAGCAATATGAGGATTTGATTATAGTTTCTTCCATTCTTGCATTTAACATTAATAAAGTATGTGCCCATTTCTCATTCTCTTCTAATTCATGTATAACACATATACTCTACAGCAGATTATCTCGACGAACTTATGATAAATTCTGCAGTTCCTTAACAAGCGCTGCAGTAAGTTCTTTATTCTACAAACTTGTGGTGGATTGTACTTTGCTATGCAAAAACATCAAAATTATTCGTTGAAATTTCTTATAATTGTGAAACGTGGTTAAATAATAAGGATGACATTTAAACCAACACTTTTTCTCTTGACTTCCTAACCACACCATTGGGAAGAAATTTGAACTTCGACGTCAGATTTAATGTCCACCAGATGGCATCGGGGTCGAATGTAATCTCGAACCGGGGAAATAGAATATAACTTGTTTTGTATTTGCGAATGCCACGATTCCTGTCACGATAAAGATCTATAAAATACAATCAAATAAAACATGATTCGAAACACGTAATGCCCCACTGGAGAATAATAAAAGCTTTTCTTCTCAAATAGAAGGATTGTAAATTTTAAAATAAAAACATTTAGTGCTTTCAAATTTTGAAGAATTCGAACAGCATTTTTTTTTACACCAAGTCAGCCGAAGTTTAAAAATGATTAAAAGAAATGATAAAGATGAGAATTAGAAACTGTGCATTCCGTTAAAATACGAATAACTTTAAAATCCAAATAACGAATCCTTTAAAATCCAAATGGGACACCTGGGTGCCCTTTCACCACAGACAAAATGTTTTCGAGTGTCTAGGGTAGCAGTACAAAAATGAAATGTTCTTGTCAACAGAAAACGATTTCTGAATTTGACAAACTTTTATTATCAAAGTGAAATTGATATTCTTTTTATTGTTTGAACTCTCTAGGGTTACGTTTACATGCGTACACATTTTTGAAGTCAAATCCAAAGCGAATTTTTCGAAAAGTGAAAAAGAATTATTTCATAGAGGAAAAACATATTGTTCATGGATTTAGAAAGCAAGGAGTCGGTGAATTTTATTTATTTTTGTATATAATTCGATAGAAAAATTTTTTAAAAATTTGCATAGATCTTTAAGACTAAAGTACTCAGGTGAATTTAAAACTGCGTTTCAAAAATTAATATCAGGGAATGCGTCATTTTGTTGATTCAATGGGCTTATAGTAAATTGATCTTTATAAAAAATATTTTAACGTTTTGAATATTATATATGTTATTCAAAATATTAGATTACCCATGATAGAATGAATCATTACATATCAATTCACATATTATTTTAGTTCAATTCACGTAATTCGTAAAAATCACCAATTCACATAAATGTTTAATGTAATTCACATAATGCATTATCTGAAGCCACTATATTTTAGTGTTTTAAATCGCTTTTTATTTCAAAAATCTCTACTTATACGGCATTTACATTTATTCTTTCAGAAAAATAATGAATTGCTAATATTTTTTTAACTGAAACTCCTAGATATATTTTTTAAAACTATTAATGTATCAAATTAAATTTCCATTAGTAAATTTTATGCATCGTAAATTAAATGAGCTTGCTGAACAATCAATAACACAATCAATTGAGCAACACATAAACTCAAAAACATACTTTATTTTAAAAAACTCACAAACTTAAAAATATATAAACATTTATCAGAAAATATTTAAGGTAGAGAAATCCGGCCAATCCGAAGCGGATAGCTATCAGACGATGTATTTTATTTATGTATATTTCAAACATGAAAATACAATTTAATTTATTTGTCAGACGATACATTTAATATATTTGTGTCAAACGATTTTCAAATGCATTAAATTTTATCTTTAGTTTAAAAGCAATAATGGAAGCATTATTATTTGAAAAATAAATAATGGTTTCATTGTTTTTATTAAATTAATATTTCTCGAAAAATTAAAAACCTCTTATTCGATTACAGCTTTGCTTGTTAATAAACATAAACAAATTTCGGTTTATTAAACTAAATTTTTTAACTCTGAATCAAGCTTTAAAAAAGGGGCTTTTTTTTTCAGTTGAACGCTATCTTAAAAAATCCACTCTTATATTCGGATTAAAAAAAGTTCTGAACACAGATAATTATTAAAAGGCTGAAAAATCAGCATTCAGAGAGCAAGCGTTAAAGTAGTGATTTAACTGTCCTAAAAAGTAAGCTTTAGACAATCGCTAAAATAAAGACAATATTTCTTATAATTACACATTTATGAACAAAATTTGTTGTACTAATATGTGATAATTTTTAAGAAAAACTAATTATCTGTGATTTGTAAAAAATAATCCGTTTAACAATTATTCTAATTTTAATTAAAAACCATTTTAAGCGATAAAAAAGAATTATACTATTTTATGCAAATGTGGTTTTTATATTAAGAATTTTATACATGGAAAAATTTTTATATGGATAAACAACCGAATACATCAACCAGTATAAAATATATAATAAAAAATATGTTTATGTCTGTGTGTACGTTGATGCGATACAGAATCGGTTTTAAGACCGAAAGTTACCAAATGCGATACATACATATATTAATAGAAAACTTGTGTACTTGAAAGCGATTGTTTAAAATTTCAAAAAAAAAAATTAATTAAAAAATTTGCGAGATTTTGGGGGTTATGCGCGATAACTCCCCTAAATTTTACAGCTCGAAACTGACCTTTACAACAATTTAAAATTTTAAAAATTACCTATTCACCGCACTATTTTCTTGTACTGTTAAAAGCTGAAGAAGAACAAATTTGTTAATTACCTGTGCATGTACAGGAGTAAGAATAATGTTAAATAACACTATAACAAAAGACAGTATGCTATTCAAATTAAGTTTACTAGGCACTTAGATAGTTTTTAATGCCGCTACGATGTCATGGGAATCGATCCCATTAGGAAAGTTCATCTGTAAAAGCAAAATAACAAATTTAAATTTATTAGATTAACATAGTTTTAATGTTTATTATAATTGGAAATTAAAAATGTATTTTGTTGAGAGAAATATAAACATCGAGTTATGCATTAAAAAAATTATTTAGAATGAAACAGAACCAATAGTCATAAAAGGAACCAGCTGGTCGCCTTTTTATTTCATAAATTTCGAAGCACTCAAATAAAATAATTTGCTAAATGTTTAACCAATTCGAGATATGCTGTAATCACAGCTATAATATTGATTGATTGATCAGTATTATAGCTGTGATTGATTTTCACATTGATCTTCAAATTTTCCTGAAAAGAGCCTATATTAAAAGTTAATATCATAAATTTTCTCGCTTCTTTTCTACATTTTTAGCATTTTCTAACAGATTTGTAGTACAAAGGGTATCGGGAAAATTAGATTGAAATAGTTTTTTAATTATTATTCAAGCATAAAATTTTGTAAAATCGTCTGCTCTCATTTCAAAAATGTAATTAAATTGCCAACGTTATTTTTAAAAAAAAGAAAAGAAAAGGAAGAAAGAAGGATTAATGTCAGCTGTCGTCGAAAGTCATAACGTCTGAGGAAAGTTTGCTAACGATTTTCTGCACGTGCGCATTTTGAATTGATGAATACCGTTATTTTTATTCTTCACAAAAATAAACTTTTTCATGCATAGACATATAAACTATGCACAGGAGGCTATAAAAAGAAATTATTACTATATTCACACTTGAAAGAGCTGGATCTTTAATTAAAATTTGCCAAGCGAAATGGGGTTTTTTTTTAATTATTTTTCATTTGACATTTCTGTTTCCACTATTTTTATCGATTTTTGCTAAGTGAAATTGCATGAAAAGCTAGAAATTAGTTCGCTGACTTAGTGACAGATGAAAGGTCTGGTTTTTAATTACCTAATTAAAAACCTATATTAATCTATATTAATTAATAATATATAATTTTCCTATCCAAAAAGGGAAAAAGTTAATACTCGTGTAAAAGTAATTTCCGCTAAACAGGTCATTAGGTGACTTCACCAAATTATGTTTTCAATCTTAAAATTTAAATTTATTCTAGTTGTATATTAAATGATCGTCTCGTTTGGAAGCCATAAGTGCAAACCATAGTACATACTTTAATATAAGTTTTATAAGTAAAGGCACCAAAGTATTTATTTGAAATGTTTTAAAAATATTATTCAATAATTATTAATTGCTGCTATAGGCAGTATAATTTTTAGGAGTTTCCGATGAGGATAGCTTCAAATTCGACACCTTTTGTCCAAAATTCTACACTAAACTAGCGAAAGGAATTTTTTTTTTAAGCAATTATAAGAAACAGTTGATTTAAACTGTATATTCGAACCAAATGAATCTAGCGATCTCTGAGCCTCTATAAAATGAATGAAAAGAATCTGAAATTTACAATTTTTAAGTTTCGAAATTAAGAATCTGCAAACACAGCCACAATAAATTAGATAAAGTAAGGAATTCAAAGGTAGAAAAATAGTCATTTTTCAAAGATGTCCTTTTCCTTTCAAAATATTGTATTTAAATTTGAGAAATCCACTCTGATAGTGACTACTCGATTAGCTAATTTCTAGACTTTATCTTAGAAGAATGATTTAACTGAAATAAAATATTATATATATTCTGAAATTACAGATAAACGAAAGTCAAATTTTTAAAAATTTTTTAATTAATTACAGTGTATTATGATTTCAAAAAAATTATCCGTAATTAACATATTTCAAATTTCAAATTATATTTATGCCTTATTTGGTGTGCCTATGTGTGTGTGTGTGTTTCGGTCAATGTGGTTAATTAATTATTATCGATAATGATCGGGGTAAGATTAATCGATTTATTACGTTTTTCAGTTATATTTAATAATAATCGATTATTCATACTGATTGTAACATATATAGAGAAAGAGAAAAGGAGCCTCATCCTTCATATTTTAAAATGCATATCAATAAAGATTTTGGCATTTTATAGCAACTCGGCCTTAATTGAAAAAGTAAAAATCTATCTAAATGAAATCTGGTATACAGATTTATCATCAGAATTGCAGATAATAATTCAATGTTGGACGGAATCCATCAACAACATGATCGTCTATCGGTTTGTATATTAGCTTGTATATGAATACAATAATTCAAAAACGCAAGGACATAGATAAATAAAAGTCGGTGTGCTGTCTTGCGGCTAACATTGTAGATATGCGTCCAATTTTAAATTCAGTTGACCGAAAAAAAGATATCCAAAATACGTACTCAATTTTCTTTATTATACTACGTAGCACAAAATGCGACATTACTGCTCCACGTGGAGGTCTGAAAGAGGAACACTAAATGCTCAGGCGATGCATATTAGTTTAGTTATATTAATGTCTCGTTTTAAAGCAACGCAAGGGCTACCCTGAGCCCGACCTCGTAATTTTGAGCCTTGGATAGAAGACGTGAACGACACCTGAGCTGGTTCCAAGCTTCCGCGCCGCATCAACGGAAGGACGTTTGACCTCTGTGGATTTAACATGCACCAAATCTGCTTACACGACGGCTCTTTAGTGGAATTAGAATTAGTGGAATCGAACCTGCAATCTTACCACTAGGCCACGGTGGCCTTCATGAGGTGCAAAAGAAAAGAAAGAAAGAAAAAGAAGGTGTCTAAGCGTACTTGAAGGTCGAGAGGAGAACATTCAAGGTGATTTTCTATGCTTTGAGCTAAATTTTAACCTATATAATTCTAACCCTATTCCATGCTATTCCATGATTCATCACTGATATTCGCAATAAGATTAGTTATGTTTTGTTGATGCACAGATAAGTGATTATACCGGAAGCAAGAGCGATGCATCGATTACTCGAATGCTGCACAATCGATAATCAACCACTTTTTATCGATTTTTCTTCCTTGTAGCTCATTGTTTCGCCATGAGGAAATTATCATCACGATCCTACCACCAATGAGAAATGAGGAGACAATGAAAAGAACGAATGTGATGTCACAACAGATCAAAGACACCGACAAAGGAAGAGGGAAGAAGAATTATTGCCTGTCATGTGCAAATAACTACCTCGTCTTATAACCTAAGAGGTCTAAAATTTGTTCCGACATGGAAAGGGTCTTGTTTCGGAATGGTAATTAGTTCAGTATCGTAATTGTTTATCGAATTCATTGGACATTACAAAGCAGGCTTAATGCGTTTAAGATGTTAGTAGGAAAAGATAAGCTCTATTGGCATTTTGAATGCTGCATCCGTTTAGGGGATGTGTTAGCATCATGTACAGGATGATACAAAAGTTAAAAGCAGCATTAAAAATCAATAATGATTAAATAAATGTAGGCGGAATGAAACCGTTGTATGAAAAGGATGAGAAGAAAACTGAATTTGGTCAAGCAAAAAGAATTGGTAATATAGTTAAGAGTCTAAATTGCATCTAATTGCCACATATTTTTACATATTATTTTACAGAGCAAGGTTTTGCACATAGTGGGATATTTGTCAGAGGACACGTTTTTCAAATGCTCAATGTTATGCCCTCCATTCAAAAGCAAAGCTATCAAAGCCACACTTAATCACAGCAATAAGCCATACTTTTGTTGCGAATCTTATTAAAGGAATACTAAGAATATAGAACGACTATAATTAATGTCTACAAAAATTTCAATTTCACAAAACATTTTATTTCCTAGAATCTTTTTTTTTTTTTTTTTTTGCTAAGTTTATGCATTTAATTATTCGTTTCATAAATGCATGCATTTCGCAATTATCGATTTTTTTTTACCTCTTTTTTAAACTTTTTATGCAAATAAAACGAAATTTTTAAAATTTGTCCTCATTGATATTTCACTCACTTCTTAATATGCGAGAAATTTTGAATTTTTGTCCACCCTTATATCCTCGATGACATACGAGTTTTTAATATCTAATCCGATTGATTATTTAAAAAAAAATTCTTATACCTGTGGCTCTATCTATTTGAAAATATATAATTTTCAAAGCTCTGTAATATTTTTAATAAAATATAAAAATGACAAAGAAGAGGGTAATTTTTTTTTTTTTTTTTTTACAAAATACTATTTTTTTGCAGAAATAAAACTTTTAAAATTTGTATCTAGTACATTTATTTTCATAAATCTTAATAAACGTTTTTAATATGAATCTTCTGAATTATCTGTTAATTTTCCGTGTTAGTTATCATTTGCTTTTCAAAAAAAATGACGGAAGATATCCTCAACGCCCATATTGCAGATTTTACAAAACAAAAACTATTTGATTTTTTTTTTACAATCTAAGCTAGTTTTATTTTATTCCAATAATGCTATAACTTTTTACATTAATTAGTTTTTCGATACAATCAAAGCCGAAGCTTCGCATTGTGATCCTAGAATTTCAAAAGGATTTTATTGATTCAATAAATAATTCAGATTGCAAAGTAGAGATGCCAATAAAATCTGCAAGTAATTGCTTCACAATAGAAAAAGAGTATGGGAATCGTGAATCTGATAAATGCTTCTTTATATTCGAATATAAAGCTTCATTAAAGCTGACATATTCAGCTTTATTGGAAAATAACTGCCTTCAGAAATTCTAAAAATACACATTGCCATTTGGCAAAATACATATTTGGAAACTCCCTTTTGTCTAAAATAAAAACTACAGTAATGATAGTTTATTTATATATATACATTTCTATTTGCCATGTCTCTTTCCATGTTTGTAAATAGACTACCGTATTTCTTTCACGATTTTCTTTTTTTCTACCATTTTTTTGATGTGATTGAGTTATAAAGCTATATATTCTCGATGACAATGCATTATTTTAATGGCTTCAGAACTTGTCAGTTAATCGATTAACTCGATTAAATTTTGATTCCATACTTTTGTTGCCTCCCGATACAGTATTTCATAGAAATCTTATTTAAAAAATCTATAATACTTATAATAACGAAGTGTCTAACGAAAAGCAATGTAAAAATAATAAGGGTTTTTTTTTTTTTTTTCGGATGACTACTGGAAAAATAATTGAAAAAAACATCAAGCACAATTATATCACAAATCATTGGTCTCAAGTGCACGAAATATATATAAGAGCAACGTTATATTATTTATATGGCATTTAATTCTATTCGTTAAGATTTTCTTCTAAACTGATAAATTATCTGCTCAACACGGTAGAAGAGACAAATAAGTCAAAGCAGGATTATAAGCCTGTTGGTATATGTCTGTGCTCCTTTATCTTATTCGTCATTACTATTCCAATTCTTAGCATTTTCCTACTTCTCTTCAATAATATTCTTAGTTCAGTGCATATGTTACGGCCAAAGCCCGAAATCGATCAGTTCGCGAATTGGCCGGCCAATTCGCGTTTTGGCCAAATTTGCTGTAAACTTATCGGCCAATGTCCGATCTTTTCTTGATTTCGGGCTTTGGCCGGCCAATTCGCGAAGTGGCTTGCGACGATCGGTAGAAGAAAGGATCAAAGTAGAAAGAAAGGAATAAAAAGCAGATTGTTTTACACACTGTTAAAAATGAAATATTTAAAAATGATTACTTCTGTGTACTGATTTTGTTTTTTTTTATGTACAATTGTTTCAGAAACGAGTTCAAACCTCTGAGTTAAAAATAAACTTGTAATAAATAAAAATACGTTCTCGTGTTATTCTGTTCTCATATTAAAGCCATAATAGAAATTATTCAGTGAACGTATATGCTGTAACAACGTGATAGTGTGAAGATTAGATTTGCGCCCATCAAAATGAACGAATTATATCTTGAGCAAAGGCTTTGCGTATCGTGTATGAATACAAAGGCAAATTGAGTACTCAATTTGTCAATTACCTTTAAGGGTGATCCTTAGTCTTTTTCTGTTCCATGGACCTAATGTTAAAGATCTCAGATCACATTGTCTCCCGAAATATCGCTTCAAAAATATGAAATTGTTTGCAAAGGTAAATAGCAAAAATAAGGGCTAATTAAAAAAAATATGAAGGAAATATAATTTTGCTATTAATATCATTTAAAGACATTTCTTTATTGGCGCCATCTGTCGAATTTCCCCTACAACATGACCTTATTTATATTTTATACATAAATGTCATTATCTTTATTTACCACTAGCCGCCTTTGGCGACCAACCGGTTCGCCAGTATTAATGATCTGTAAAATTTTCAATTAATGTAACTTGTTCTCTTAGTAGCTTTTTCTGCAAAATATTTTGAGTATTTTGGTAGCTATGATATCATATTTTTATGTAGGCCTTAAAAAGTTCTGCTCATTCTACTACTTTCTCTAATATTCTGTCAGTATCCATAAAATTTCTAATTTAAATTAAAGTGTAAATGTTAAACTGCAATCAATATAAAAGCTTTTTTAATTGAAGCTAACCACGTATTATTTTAAATATGAAAATTGAAATCAGAGTCGTTTGGCAGTGAAATTATATGTGCACTGCACAATAATTTATATATCTTAAAGAATTATTCAACAAAAGTTTCTCTGATTAATCGTAAAATTAATTTTTTACTTTCAAAAGATTTAAATGATGTAAATAAAAATATTTTATTTTATTTCAGTCAATAAATGAACTTATGAAAAAATTACGAATTTTAAATTTTACACAGTCCTTTGATCCCAAGGAGTCCTATTCTGCGAAATACTCTTGACACTTCAACTTTTAAATAAATAAATAAACGTTCCTATCTTCTGCGATTATGACCGATTTACGAAGTTTTTATGCATCAATTTTAGAACAATCAACATTTTCATAATAGCAGGCCAATCATTATCGAGAAATCCTGGCAGAAGATAAACGTATCTTAATTGAGACAGTCGGTGAAGTAGTCTAAAATCGTCAGTTTTTATAGAAGAGTGATATTGAAATTTCATAAATCAGTCAGTTTTAGTGATTGATTTAGTTGGGTGAAGTTCAATAATTTTTATTTAAAATATTTATGTCTCAAGAATATTTTTTAATATGATTCAAAGGGCAGATAACTATGTAAAAATTTAAAATTCCTGATTCATTGGAGCATTTATTGACTAAAATTATATTAAATATAATTATTTAGTTCCTTTAGACCATTTTGTTAGCAAATGTATGCCCCAAATTAGCGGAGTGTCGCTGATTAGAATCATTGTAAGTATATTAAACTATGTTTATCTTAAATTAAATTGTTTTATTGAATTAATAATATAGGTATTGTCAAAGCTCATAGAAAAACTTTCCTCCTTTTACTTTTCAGAAAATATCTTATATCATTTTTTTTTTCATTTTATACAGACTCCCGCAGAAAATTACAATTTTATTTAGTACATTTGCAATAATAGTTGATTTATTTCTTAATTTAAACTTCTATCAATGTGATGGCAACACGTTGATAAAAACTTTTTTTTTTAATTTGACGTGCTCGTGCAGATTAAATTTTATTTTTATTTTGAACGAAATATATTATTAAAAAATACGGTTAAAATATTTCTTTAAAAACTCGTTAAAAATCTAAGCATAATTTATAAATTAAAACATTGGTATCATTAAAAAGATAATTTTTTTGAGCTTTAATTTGATGCAAAAACCGATTTTGTGCTGTATTATTCTCTTGTTATAGCGACAAATTACGCTTAGTTTTTAAATAAAATTCTTATTAAAAATTTTTAAAAATCTCTCCACGGTGCACATTCCCGACCTCTAAGGTATATATATATGCCAAATTTGATAACTGGTCAAACGGTTTGGACTGTAGAAAGCCAACACACACACGCACGCACGCAATAAACAGATACACATTCTTTTGTATGCATCAAAGTAGAAAATACAATATTAATTGCAAGTATTTCGGACTTTGGCCAAACCTCTTGGCCAGTTCGCGAATTGGCCAGCCAATTCGCGAACTGGCCGTACTTCGGGCTTTGGCCGTAACACATATAATTCCGATCTTCAAGAACTTGTAGCGGTTGCATTACTCTATCTTCTGTTTTGGAAAATAGATGGCGATGCCTGATTAGGTACGCATCCCATGGTTCATTGCGATTATAATTATAATGAGATAAGATGCTATTCTGTAAGAGAGATGTGCGCGTTAATGCCTTGTCTTGTCTTTCGTGTTTGTTTGTTTCGAGTGAAATGGGATCATTAAAGAAATGTTCCTGAAAACGTATGTTCTCTTGCTTCCATTGCACGGATCATAATGATTTTCATTTCACCACAAACTTCTTTTTGATTTTAGTTTGTTCTGCGTTCTGGAGAAATGATTGTCAAGGATGAGTTAATTCACCTGCGTGTTTCCGATCCATTTATGGTAACTATACAATAAAAATAACAAAACGAAATATTTCCGATTCTGTGAGAAAAGTATATTTTGCTCATTTTGGTATACAATGGGAAAAGGAAGAAAGACTTTAGGCCCCACACAAAATAAGTTATGTGTGATTAAAAAAGCAGATTAAACCAAAAAAAATATTTTGCTTCACCATTTTTGTGATAAAATCTCATAAAACAATTTGCTACAATGTTGTCAAGGTAATAAGAATATTTCATATACTTAAGAAAAAAAATTCGTTGTTTTATTGAAGGGAAAGCAGAACAAAGTGTTTTTTAAACTTCCCTTAGACGAATTTCGTTCAATATTTTATATAAATCTACAACTATTGGTGTCATTGAACTGCATACCAAATTTCATCTATATAGCTTGCTGTGTTTAAGTAAACATATTCACAGACAGACAATTCCAAAAATAACCTAACGGATTCAACAAACAACTTGAAATTTTTTATTCTCGTTTGGTGACGTTTGGCAAATTCGATGGTTATATAAAAAGTCAAGATATTCGAAATCAATGAGATGTTAAAAAAAACCAGAAGCATCTTGCTATTCATTTATTAACTGATCTCTCATCTTGCTTTCAATTTAATTAATTGAACGATTGAGGGAATAATTTAAATTTAAAATTGCGATTTTGAATAGTATTAACTTATTGGGAAAAATAGTTTTGAGCAATAGTATCTTTGAGTAAAAAATCTGAAAAATGGTTCACTATCTGGCAGCATAATGTAATGCAATAATACATCTCACGATTTATTGAAAACACACTCAGCTTGAAGAATTTATATTCTAGTTAAGAGACAGAGAAACTAAGAATCAAAATAAAATTACTTGAATATAAAAATATCCTCCCCTTTCCTTTTTTTTTTTTTTTTTTTTTTTCACGTCGACTAAAATCAGAAATTTTGTGGAAATTTATAGGCTTTGTTATTAATCATTATAACATTGCAGAGTTAAATATAGACAAATTAACCACTTAACTGTTTCTTCGGAAAATGCATATCTAAATTGTGTCGCAAAAACTCAGTAATGTCTCTATTATTACTCCTGACGAATAAACTCATCATAACGCAAAATGTTGTATTTTTCCCATGACGAGTACATTGTCAAAAGCATTTAACTAGTTAAAACATCAATTAGTTTCCTAGTTTCCGAAAATATTACACAATTTTTAAATTTTTTTAAAAAAATGTCTTTTTAATTACAGTAGATGCCACTTAATGAGATCGCATGTAATGTTATCTTTCGTTTTATATTCTCAAAATCTTCCGACTCGAACTGACGTATTCAAATGTACGCAAAAGTATTCGTTTAATGTGATCTTTGTATCGTTTAATATTATCAGTTTTGAAGTAGCGAATACAGCATTCGTTTTCAAACAGAAATAACCATTGACGTATACGGAATTTCTTCCTGCACTTGTAAGAGAACATTTGGCTGTCATTTTTTCAATAAACAGATACACATTCTTTTCTATGCACCACAGTGATCTGGATTAGTTTAAATGGGCTACACGTCACCAGATATTGCTTGAAATGTATTGAATAGACATAAACCCTTGTGTCTGTGTTAAAAAATCATAATGGATTTTTTAAAAAAAAACTGATCTGAGTGTTAAAGCAAGTTTAAAAGTTTCTTTAAAATGAGTCAACGCAACATTGTTGAAAATTTCGCAACCTCTTCGTTGTTGAATGAATTTAACAAAGCAATAAATGTTAGTGATTTTAATGAGAATGAATGTGTTGAAAAAAATTAACGAAAGCCGAAAGGAATCAAGCGTATAATGATAGTAATAAAAATACAGAAAGAAGTTGTCAAGGAATAATTGCCGATAATCTACAGTTAATGAATTTGTAATCGGTTTCGTTTATTTTCGAATAAAATCACAGATAACCCTGAAATAAGTGGGAGAAAGTTATTTCCTTTGGTGTAGCATAAATATAGTTGCTTTCATCTAGTCAGACTAATTTTATCAATCGGTTAATGTTATCAAAATTTGTAAATGCTGAAGGGATCACATTAAGCTGTACCTATTCTATGCCAATTCAATAACTGTGCAAATTTTTTCTAAATGTTGACAATTTTTTTTAAATAATTGTTTTGCCTAATTTCCAAAAATTGATTACGTTATTGTCCTGAGATTTAAACAATTTTCATTGTTTCGTCAAATGCTTAATCGCGTGATTTTCTTTCGTTGCTGACAGCTAAAGAAGTATTTTGTTTATTGCATGTGAATATCTGTGTAGTTTACATGACAATTAAAAAAATGAAGTTACAGTATAGCGAAAGTAAGAAGATAGATAAATAATTACGTGTGTTTTATTCAAGTATATTGTTACAAACCTGTAATGTTGCTTCCCAGCACGGTTAGTTCAATCACTGGAAAGACCGTTTTACGATCAACTCTGTTGGGTGCTGATCGGGTGCCGCTTCAGTGATCTCAGAGCTTGACGACAAACTCAGCGACCATTTGGCGATTTGGCAACTTTGGTAACAAAATAGATATTCCAGAATAAAACTTCCAGAATTTTAGAAATTGAACCAATAGGAAGCGTGACACACATAATTGGTCTAGAACCTTCTCTTCCCGTCTCCCGGAAACTATAAAAGACCGGCAGTCCTGTACAGAGTCGTGAAGTCAGTCAGTCGGAGTTGTGCATCGAGTCGTAGAGAGAATAGTGAAGCAACGGCGGAATAGTTGGATCAGTCCAGCGAAGAACAAGTGTTGTGGGTAGCACAAGTATTTGCTGAACTGAGCTGTGTGCCGAGCCCTGGTGTTTATTGTGGAAACAGCATCGAGTCGTGTGTGGAGTAGCCAGTGGTGTAGTAGTGATCCGGCCATTGGATACAGCTAAAGCGAGGAGACAGTGGCGAATTGCAGACGTTTGGAAAGGCCGTAGAGTGAAGCTATGTAGATTCTCTCCTTCTGCTGAATTCTGGCTGACCGTTTTATGCGCTGTGGTTGTTATTACTACCGATTACTACTTGTCGGCTACTGTTTGTTGTAATGTGCTGCTATGATTTGTCTGTGTTCGTCCCGGTCGTATATTTGCTGTTCTTGTATTAGTGTCTTCGTGTTCAATAAACATCGTCGTTTGTAACTAAAGGACTGTTTCTTTCATCAATCAACAAATAGCAAAAGAACCCCCGAAATTTCCTTAACAATATGATGTCATTTCACAGGTTTTCATGACGAAGGTCATATACATAATGAGTAAAATATATGCCAAACCATTTTAATGTCTGATAATTTAACGGAACCATCCACATGAAGTATAACTACTTGAAATTCAATACAACCAATATCCCCGGCGAACCAACTGGTCGTAAAAGAAGGCTGGTTTATAATAAAATAAGGTCCGAAAATTTTGATTATTTTTAATATTCTTGAATTACATGTCTTACTATCTTATTATTATATGCTCTTTCTTTTGATCCTTTTCCCACTCTCTTTCAATACCACAATATACATTTTTTGAAGCATATTCGTAAAATTATTCTAGATTTCAAATCTAAACTTTTCATATCCAGATATAGTTAAAAATCAGCCTTATTTAAGGTATTTTAAATGAGTAAAGAATTTTGTAATAAAATTTTATTGATTTCCTGATCAGCTAGAATAGTGAACTTTTATAACTTGTGTATTTTCATTGGCAATGTCATATTTTAATTTTTCAAAACTTGTCTATAAACCAAACGATAAATATAATTAACTTTTGAGAAATTAAATTTTATGCTCGATAATTAATTTTTGAAAAATATAATAAATATATTTCTACACAAACGGCGCAACTTGATAATGAGTTTGAGAATGACATTTAAGTTTTCAGACTTAAATGTCAATCAAACTATTAAAGTGATTTAATTGTGATTCCATATTAGCAACACCACCTAGTAGCGCATTTAAGGAAAGAGAAAAAAAAACTGAAAACTTTCATAATATTTGAAAGCCAAATATTACAAAATGAAAACCAATCAAAATAAACAATCAGTTCACAAATAAAAGCATATTTTTAAACCATTTTTATTAAATTTATCTTATCTAATGTGTCAACATTGCAATTCAAATTTTCCGAAATATTTGGAAAATCAATGGGAGTGGTCACCCCAAATTTATTACCCTTATCACCCTTAGAGAGTTATTTAGCGATTAATCCTGGCATGCGTTAATAGTATCCAAAAATCGAATTTGTATTTTAGGCACGTTTTCCCCGACCAATTAAAACCAAAATTTAACATAAAACTGCACATGTAATCACAAAATCCTATATCAAATTTGATATATTTAAGTCACTGCATTTTTTAATTATCGCATCTACATGTTTCTGAAAGTACAGACAGACATCAACGAACAGATGGATTTGGCTCAAAATTTAACAGGGTCCTACTCTATAAATATTAAATCTGTAGCTATTTGGTAGTAGCGTGGACCGAGCTCCCAACGTTTGGGTTCGTAGCCGAGTAACATGACCACTAGACAAAAGTGATCACACCTGCCCAAGCGCTGCTATCTGCCTTATAAAGCTTCACCACAAATCTGTGTACTGAATTTTATCTATATAGCTTTCTTCATTTTGAAATCATCGTGTTAACTTATCTTACAATTAGCCGGACAGACAGACTTCCTCTGAACAGATTTTACTCAAAGTTTGCTAAAAATCTGCAAATTTGGTGTGAAGACCGTATAACACATTTCAACCGTCTAGCTCAGTGCGTTTTTAAGACATCTATGTCACAGACAAACAGACGGACATTCTCCAAAAATATGTTTTTCAAATTCAAAGTGGTCTAAAATGTGGAGATTCGTCAAAATCTCGAATTTGAATTTTTTGACGATTATTGTACTTTCTCTAAACTACGTATACCAGAAAGTTAAAAAAAAACACATAGAAATAATAACTTTGATTCAATATTTTCAAAAGCTCTGAATAATATTAAACACCACAATAATTTGAATTTATCTTTTCAAACCATAACTCGCCTGTATTTGGAGAAATCATTTTCCTGCATAAAATTAGAATAATTTCAACTAAACTAAACAAAAACAGAAGGCGAATTAAATTAAACAGAGGGCCGAAAGATTACCAAAATCTAAATGCTAATTAGTAGTTACTGAAGGATCGCCTTTACCATGGACATTTATGATTTATAATACTTTAATATGACATATGTCCGAAATGATAAACGTACTTGAATCTGAATAATGCATTTCCTTCTATTTGAGTTTCTAAATACATAGTAGCTGCCTTTGCATATTTCAGTCTCATTTCTGAACGATCATTAATATAAATATTCTGATAATCGAAATTAATCTCAAATTCAAGATTCTCATCTTATTCAACTATTATATCAATGTTAAATATTAATAGTCCGTTGGTTATAGTAATTATAAAAGTTTTTAAAAACAGACTTCAGAAGATTGACTAGATTTTTTAATGAACAAAGAAAAGCAGTTCGATAAATAAATACTTTTATTTGAAACAAAAAATTAATTCAAATAATAGAATTATTATCAGTTAATTAATTGAAAGAAAATAACAATTAAATGTTGAACATAAACAGAATTTTCAGAATATTACGATTTAAAGAAATATACTTTTAAAAAAAAATATGTATACCTTTAAAACCAAATTTTGAACAAAACTAATATTTTTATAATAAATGTGCGAAAAAAATGCTTAAAAATAGAAAGAAAATTACTCTTGATATCAGACTTTTAAGTTTTATAGAAGTCTTTACTTTTTAATTATACTTTAAAAAACAAACAAAATTTAAAAAAATTAAAATGACCCAAAGTTATAGGTAACGAGCAATTTTAATGTGAAAAAACGAGACAGCAATAGAATTACGAGTCTTTAACCCCAATGTATATTAACCGATAGGGTTTTAATACCTTTTGAAGGCAAAATGATCAGTTTTCTGAGTGTATCAAATATAAAATTGTCGGAATAAAGTGTCAGGCACTCTCAAGTATCAGTATCAATCTGCGCCTGATGCTGCAAGTCCTGATATCAAATCAACTTCAATTTCGGCGCAAGTGCGAGAAGTAAATCTACCGAGTATCCAGTTTCATTCGGACCGGAAAAGAATTGGTGACTGATTGGTACAAAAGTATCAGGAGCAATCAAGTATCGGTATCAACCTGTATCTGATACAGCGATAACTTAGTTGACAATCTGTCGATTTGTAATCTCATATGTATGCAAAAGCGATAATCAGCCGATTCTTGGTTTTGCCACTTATTTTAACCCTCTCATAAGAAAGATTTTCACCTCCACCTCAAACACTGTAATGACAGTCGTATTCTTAAGTCTTATTTTTCTCGTTAACTCCATCAATGGCTATTAAGCAGATGTATGCAAGAACTTTTTTTTTTTGAGAATTTTATGAAAAGTTTCCTTGCCCCCAAAACATGTGGCTGGTTTATCTAACGAAAAGAAAGTATGCACTTCGAGTATTCAACCAATCACACTGAACGAAAGAGGACGGAATTTAGTAGTGATAACCTGGCAACTCGGGCATCCACCGCAGTTTCATAAAACGGACGTTCGGAGCTTTTCAGTATTGATGCTGTTAAACATACAAATAAAAAGAAATGGCCTTTTTTATTATTGAGACGATTGTTGTTTCTAAATATAAAAGTTTCTATGAAATAAACTTTCAATCAAAGAGGTATCAACTTTTGAAAACCTTTGATGTTTTTTATTATTATGTTTGGCAAATGTAGCAAATTAAAATTTTCTATATTGGGTACAATTTGAAATGAATTGATAAATTCTATATGTAAAACTTTTTCTTATTTTTCTATTAGCAGTACTAACTTCCTTTTTGACGGGATAAAATTTTGCAATGTAAGAAAAAGACAATAACAGAGTGAAGGATGAGTCTCTTAACATTAATTAGAACATTTTAAATACTTTTTATTACTATTCTCATTTTAAAATTATATTAAATGTTGAATATTTGATTCCGTACAAAATGTCTTTAAGAATCATTCTATAATTTACATATGTATCTAATTTTCCTTATAAAATACAACAGTTGCAAAAAAAAATGACATTTATTTCATAACATAGAAATATAAGTTACAACAAATCTGATAACTAAAAAAAATTACATTTAATAACATATAAAATGCGACATTGCATTCATTACATATAATATAGCAAGCATACAATAGAATGCAGTGTTTAAAATGGTATCAAGATTGCAAATATTCTGAACACAGGTGAGAGTATTAAACCCATACTCTTAATTCAACATAACATCACCAGATAATGAAAAAAAAATGACTTTTTAAATCAAAAAGAAACATGCCTATATTGCTAAATCATCTTTTTTTCCCTCATTTTCACAAAAATATAATAATAAATATCACAAAAAAACTTAAGAATATTTAAACTTCCTCATTAATGAGCTATTTTCCTGAGAAAAAAATATAGTCTTCTATCATTTGAACGAACAGTACTTTACAGTTCCAACCATCCACAGTCGTGCTTCAGTAGCTGCACAATACAATAATAATTAAAAGAGTGGGGGGGGTCCCTCCTTTTTGATGAGATCGAGGCTTTATCAGCTAACTTTAGTAAATTTAAAGCTACAATTAATAAAATTTAAAAAGTAGACACAAAGCCAAATTTAAGAAAAACGGAGAGCTATTGCTTTAAACATAATCTCAATTTCATTTTTTTTAAATTGATAAAAAAAAAATTTTAAAGTCAAAACAAATGGAAAACTGAATTGATTATTAACACTGCAGATCTTATTTCCTCTAAAATGTTTATAATAGTTAGAGAAAAAAAAATCTTATTTTATATTTTCTAAAATATTTATTTTATATTTTGAAAAGGAAACAAGCAGAATTACACTTATCTAGCCCAACAGTCAAAAAAATTCTTTTCAAAATGGCTTATTATGAATTTCGCTTAGTTTTTACTTTTTCGTATACAAAGAGAAAGTATTATAACTATCTAAAAAATTCGAACTCTTCGCTAACTTCCTGTTTCAGATTTTCCCAAGTCCAATAAATACATTTTTGGAATTATATCCTTCTATCTTTGAACACGATAATTCAAAAACGCTTTGAGCTAGATGGATGAAATTTGGTATATGGTCTCGACTCTAAATTTATATATTTCTATTAAATTTCGAACGAGATCCATTCAGAGAAAAACGGTCAGACCGGTAGTCCGAATATAAGTTAACATAACAACAACAACAAAACAAAACGAATAAGATGTATAAATTTGGTACATATCTAAAATTTAGAAATGTATTAAATTTAAAATTAAATCCATCAAAGGATTGACAATCTGTTTCAATATTTGGTGCCACTGAATAACGTTAATTTTGTACTTAATTAGGTAATTTATTTTAGTGTGTCATAAAATACAACAAAAACATAACAAATACAAGACAAAAATTTTCAATAATGCAAAAAATAACAGTTACAACAAATTTAATAATAGAAAAAGTATACAAAGTTGATCATTTATAAAATATAACACAAAACTTTTAACAATTATAAAATGCACATTCAATGCTACTGAGGTAGTGAGTATTTTGAACACATCAAATTTAATAGACTTATAAAAAGTTTATAAGGTTGATAACATACAAAACAAAACTTAAAAAATTATATCAATTATAAAATGTGCATCGTTTTCAATATAACTGAAGTACTGGATATTCTGAACACATCAGATTTAATACCTTATAAAAATTTTTACAAGGTTAATACAAAATATAACACAACAAAACTTATAAATAATAAAAATTATAAAATGTGCATTGTTTTCAATGCTGTCCAGAAAACTGAATATTCTGAGCAAAGTATTCAGTTTCTCAAGCAAGGAACATTTAAGCCTGTATTACTAACAACACGCCATCACCAGTCATAACATTAATGAAATACTTAGCGAAAGATTTCAATTGTATGATTTTATATTATTTGCTAAAAACAATTTGCACTTCATTTTTTTCATAAAAAATATATTAACATCACAGCAAAATAGTCCAGAGAAATAATATAAGCTTTTATAGGTTAATGTCGTGATCACTTTAATATCTCAACCAAATAAAACATAACAAAATTCATAAAAATTACAAAATGTACAATCTTTTCAATCTTACTGAGGTAATGAATATTTTGAACACATCAAATATAATGACTTGTAAAAAAATGTACAAAGTCATTTAACTTATAAAATAAAACAAAACAAAATGTATGATTACAGCAATCATAAGACCTGAGGTACTATATATTCTGAACACATCAAATTTAATGGCTTATAAAAAGTTTACAAAATAAAACAAAACATAAAATATAATGCAACAAAACTCATAAATTATAACAATTATAAAATGCTCATTGATTTCGATGCTGCTGAGATACTGAATATTGTGAATGAATGCAAAAAACACTTAAACCCATATTTCTTATAACACACCAACACCAGTGACTACACTAATGAAACACTTACCAAAAGACTAATTGCAATATTTTGTTTTTTGCTACAGCTAGCAAAAATTGTGCTATCTTGCCACAGCACTTTACATTTTGGCTTTTTCAAAAACAATAATGTAAAGTAATGCAAATATAAAAATGCACTCTCAAAAAACAAAATTAAGATGTAATGAGTATAGATTAAGTAAAGTTAAAAAAAAATCTGCAACAAATAAACTGAAACATAATATTAGTTCTTGTTTTTTAAATAAAAGTATGTTTCAGAAATCACTTTTTTTTTATTATTGCCATTTAAATTGCATCACATAAGTTTAACTTGAAAAAAAGGAGGAATTAGTAGAATAAAAAACAAAAGAAAACAAAGACGGCTTACTAACTGTCTTAAAAATCAGATTTATATTTACAATTAACTTTGTGATAAAGTAAAATTCCTGTTGTTTTATTTACTCTGAAATAATAATATATACCATTTG
The DNA here is from genome assembly GCA_026543865.1 of Argiope aurantia. Taxonomy (NCBI): domain Eukaryota; kingdom Metazoa; phylum Arthropoda; class Arachnida; order Araneae; family Araneidae; genus Argiope; species Argiope aurantia. The sequence goes on along the minus strand of JAPMOR010056022.1, from coordinate 41,747 downwards.
AATTAACAAGGACAATTATTATCTTATTGCACTACATTCAGCAAAAATATTCTGTAATAATGAACAAGTATAATTACTGTTTTTTATTTATTTAAAACAAAATTACACCTTTTCAATATGTGGCATATAATTATTAACCAACAAAAAAAATTGCTGCAAAAAAATCTAAATTTCAAAAAAAAAAAAAAAAATTAAAGTTTTTTTTTTAAATTATTATGTTTGTTTACATTATATTTGGCTCATTTAATACTTCAAAATTTCTCAACATGGCCTATTTCAGTTAGTTTAAAAAAATCCATTTTTATTTTTCTATTAAACTTTTTATTTCCTTTTCTAACAGTGTAATATTTTATTAAATATATCAATCAAAAGGAAACAATTTAATAAAATAAAAAATAAATAAGTAAAAGAACAGGCTTATAAAATTAAATATACATATGAATTCTTTTGATCAGAAATTTTCAACTTAATATGTTTAATACAACTCATTTATTAAACATATTAAGCATTAAAATAGTATAAAACTGAAAAAGTAATCTAACTAAAATACGGCACAAACTATAACATTTACTAAATGATATTCCTTTTCCATTAGATCTAGTTTAATAAAAAAAGTCTACCAGATAAATAATTTATAAAATATATCATTACATAGATTACAAAATATAAAAGATATCAAATACAATGTGATGTTTTGAATGATTATGGGGTATCAAATATTCTGAACCTGGGGGGGAGGGGGATTCAAATCCATATTCCTTATTCAACATACCTTCATAAATCAATAGACACACACGTATATAAAACACTTAATAAAAAACTGAAGTTTATAGAAAATAAACTTTTTATCTTGCAAAAGCACCTTATTTTTTAATGCTTTCTTTTTAAAAAAAATTGTATCACAGCAAAATTTATATATATATAATGGGCCAATAGGAATGTAATTTTTGTATATTGAATAAATGTTTTTATATCGAAAAAAGTTTTCACATAAAAATATGATGCATTACAATCAAGAAATGATCACAGTTTCATTGATTGGACAGAATATAAATTAAATAACAAAAAGAAGAAAAAACTATTAACCAATTCTTACTATAACAGAAATTCTAGGGAGTTCAAAACAAACCTTCTTTTCTAATGCAGAAAAAAAATTTCTTTTCAAAGTCAGCTTACTTTTGATTTTTTATTGTGAGTCCTAGAAGGACAGCTCTTCAAATGCAAACAAAATTAAATATATGTGCAACTTAAGAAATACTTAAAAGCACTGCAGGAAAATTACATAAACCTGAAGCACATAGAGTAAAACACTATCTCTGTGGAATTTCACATAACTTTAAAAAGTAAGTTTTTTATATTTTAATTATCAATAAAATACATATTTCTTAAATATAATTTTTAATATTCTTCAAATTTTGAATCTGGGTCATTTTTTTAGAGTTCTTATGGACTACGCTGTTTTGTTGGATCATCAGGGTCTTCTTCTGTATGAAGAGCACGATAAT
>JAPMOR010056022.1:0-40232 GCA_026543865.1 Argiope aurantia | reverse complement strand
TTACATACATCACAAGAGTAAGGTCTTTCCTTTTCATGAATACTGCGATAATGAGTAATTAAATGACCTCTTTGAACGAATGTCTTGTCACATGCATCACATGAGAAAGGTCTTTCATTTGTGTGAATGCGATAATGTGTATTCAAATCATGCTTAAATAAAAATGCCTTTTCACACACATCACAAGAATAAGATTTTTCATTTTTATGAATATTTTGATGCTTATTCCGGTTTTGTTTACATGAAAATTCCTTATTACACACATCACAAAAGTAAGGCCCCTCGTTTGTATGAACATAATTATGAACACTCAATAAATACTTAGTTGAAAATGCCTTTTTACACACATCACAAGAATATGGTTTTTCATTTTTATGAATTATTTGATGATGTCTATTTAATAAACGCTTTGCTCTAAATGCCCTTTTACATAAATCACATGAAAAGGGTTTTTCATTTGTATGAATAAGATTATGTGTATTCAGTACTTCCTTAGTAGCAAACGTTTTTTTACACACATCACAAGAATAAGGTCTTTCATTTTCATGAATAGTTCGATAATGTTTATGCAGTATTTGCTTGGATGAAAATGGCTTTTCACACACATTACAAGAATAAGATTCTTCATTTTTATGACCAGGACAGTAATGGTCAGTTAAACCTTTAAGATTGAATAGTTTATGGCAATTATCACATGAGTAAGGTCTTTCATTTGCATGAATACGATAATGTGTATCCAGCATACTCTTAACTGGATATGCCTTCTTACACACATCACAAGAGTAAGGTTTTTCCTTTGTATGAATACGAAAATGTTCATTCAGAACACTTTTAGTTGAAAATGACTTTTCACACACATCGCAAGAGTAAGGTTTTTCAGCTTTATGATGAAAACGATAATGCTTATTCAAAGCATCCTTAGTTGGATAATCCTTGTTACATTCATCACATGCATAAGGTTTTACATTTGTATGAGTATATTTATGACTAATTAAACTGGGCATCCAAATAAATGTCTTACCACATATATCACAAGAGTAAGGTTTATTATTTGAGTGATTTTTTTTATGAACCTTTGAACCATTTTCCTGGGAAAATGTTTTGTTGCACACATTGTTTCTGTAAGCTTTAGAGTTTGACCGAATGCATGAATGAGCATTTAAAGTGTTCTCTGTACAAAATAACTTTTCACAAAGTTTACATTTGAACCACTTATCATCATTATGAATATAAGTAATCTCAAAATTATTACAAGCAGGTGAATCTCCATGTGCTTCACATATATAAGATTTTTCATTAATGGAAAACTGATAATGTTCTTTCAACCATCTTTTCTTGAAATATATTTGGCTATCCATCTCATAGATAGAAATCCCTTTGTTGATAAAAAATATATCGTTTTGAGGAAAATTTGTTTAACTATTGCATATAAATAATAATTTGCATATTAATAATAATAATTTTGCAAATGGTTTTTCACAAAAGCATATACTTAGATTTTCTAGAAAAAATTCCTTTGTGCCTTCAGTTGAAATATTCCATACAATAAAAATAACATTCACAAAGAAATGCTTCTCATTATTGTAGAAAATAAGCTGTTTCAATTAAAAAAGGGATTTCCATAGATAGCTTTTAATGAATCCAAATTTGCATAAACTTCAAATCACTTCAGGAAAATGAATATTTTACAGAATTGTTTGTACAAAATGAAACCGATCAAAAAAATATTTTACAAACAAATTGGAAATTTAAAAATACTGCTACATTGAACCAGAATTCATATAAACTTTTTAAATACATTTTCATTTTTTAAAGAGATATTTCAGAAAATCCAGATTGATTTCCAAGGTCATAAAGCATCTATCATTAATGTAAGAAGCTGTGTTACCTGGAAAAAAAATATCTGTTCAATACAGATAATGAAATAAAGAAATAAAATATAAAACTGATTACAACTATCCAGAAAGGATTTGAAATGATTTTTTTTTCAATTATTTCTTTTTCACTCCTAGTTAATACACTACAGGAATATCAATAGCACTTCAAACTTAGCTTTCATTATATGATACACAATGAAATTAATGAAATTTGAATATTAAAAATGCTTACTTAGAAAATAGAGTTAATTCGTAATATTTTACTTGATTTTATTTTCAATTATTCCTTTTTCACTCCTAGTTAATACATTACAGGAATATCAATAATACTTCAAACTTAGCTTTAATTATATGATATACAATAGAATTAATAAAGCATTACTAATATTTTTGATAATATATTAAAAAATATGATGCCATATATTTAATAAATAATCAGATTATCTAATCACAAAAAAATGATATACATACAGATGAGTAAATGACTATTTTCACTCTTCTATTTAAACTATCAAATAAATACCATCAAATTCGGCATAACATTTTTTTTAGAAAGACAACCGAAGAAATTTATTAACTTCAAATAAATCATGAATTTTTAACATAACTCCTTTGTAAATATCTCTAAAATATTAATATGAAAAACGATTTCAATATTATTCTAAAGAAAGAAAGAAATTTAAAGAATTACTTTTTTCCAAATTGCTTCCCAAACACTGCTTTCCCACATAGTAAACATTTTTCTTTTAATAACACTAGAAGTTGTGCAACCTAAAGGAAAAGAAATATTTTCAGGTTTTTTTTCAGCACAATAAGTTTTATAAATAAAATTTAAAATCTAAATGAGTTTCTTATCCACATCAATGCTTTTAATAAAAAAAATAGGCAAGTTAATTGCAATGACATTAAATAAAACAACATTATAAATGATGAAAAAGTTATAAACACTGGCAATGGCCGCTCAAGCATTGGGCATCATGGGGTTGCTGTAACTAAGAATGTTAAACTATGCATGAATGCATTTCTCATAATATAAATTGAGCCACTTAAAACTAATTTTGGAAAATATAATAATAATTGAAAATTAATAGTTAGATTTTTAATTTGATGCTTGTAAATGTAACCCTTTCAGGTGCAATACTTATTATAATTTGAAATTTTAAGCAAAGTTTGTTTTGCTTTGTTTTTTTCCCTTTTCTATTCTGATGATAAAGTTTTGATGATTCATTTTTGACCTGAATTTAAATACAGATGACCCATAGTTAAAATTAGAGCCATTACCTAGATGATTTATTGAAAAAAAATGCATTTTTGGTATCTCATAAATATAAGCCAGCTGATATCAGATAGTCATCTCAGTTTTTTTATTTCGTTTCAATAAATAAATTTTAAATAAATAATAATTAATTACTTTTAATAATATTGTTTAATTATTTTTACCACTAATTAGACTTCATATTATAACTTATTTTCAAATTTTTGGCATGTTGAAGCTTTTTTAATTCTATTAAAAACCATTTAAAATATTGCTTCTACGATCTTTTGGATAGTATTTTCCACAGTCCTTTATTTCTAATCATGTAGCAAAGAAAAATTATGCATTGTTACTGCAAAAGAGCAGAAGAATGAAGACAAGACAAAAGAACATACAGTCCTTTGATTTTTTTTTTTTTTTCTTTTATGAAATGTAGAAAAGCATACTATTTTTCAGTAAATCTTATAAAGAATTAAAGCACTGTTAAATTACATTACAATGTTTATAGATTAAAATATTATGAGTAAAATAAATTTATAATTAAGTTTAATATTATAATATCAACAGAACTCTATGGAAAACCTATCAAATTCTAGCAGTAGATTATCAAATCTCAGCAAAGCTTTCTTGATGCTGAATGTTGATGCCACAACAGAAAAACAAGAACATTTCAAATTAACAATAATTGGTTTTTATTAATGGAAAATCATCCTCAGCTTTTAACTTAAAAAAGATTGGGTATCAAATCACAAAAGATATTAAGAATACTAAAACAGAATGTTTTGAAGTTAGAGAATGACCCAAAATAGAATAATATTAAATATATTTAATTAGAAATTCAAATAATTACCATAAATTAATACTTCATTTTATGTTACTGTTACTGGTACTGTTAGAATTTTTATATCTTAATAATACCATAATTGTTTTCTTTTTTAACATAAATGGTATACAATTTTTCACCATCTAAAGAGTGATAGCAGCTGGAAAAAAGGTTCAAAAATTCTATATGATATGTATCCATTTGTAATCTTATGTATAGAGATATATGACAGTAAAACTATAGAATTCTTCAATTATAGTTAAAGAAAACAGTTATTTTTCCAATTTTTCAATCATTCTAATTTTTAAATTAGAATGATTGATCATTTAATTTTAATTCTAACAAGGTTTTGCATTATTTACTCTTAATAAGTATAAAAAAATTAACACAAAAAATTATACTTTAAAATATTAGTGAAATTCTGATAAATAGTCATTTTTGGTATATAGTCATTTATATATTTAAAAATAAAGCAAATTTTTAAATACATAAAACAGTAGCTAAAAACAACAGAATTTGAATAAAATATAAACCAGTTTAATTCAGGTAATATTATCAGGGATTATTATTAAATATCTTTTTTAACAGAAATTATTTAATTACTAATCATAATACAAAGATGATACCAATTACCTCATCGTGTTTTAATTCCTGTTTATTATATTACATTCCTTTTTAACTGAAGATGCTACATTACATTACATTAAATATAAACATTTTTATTATTATTTGCAATATACAGGCATTTAAATTATTTGTAATATAAAGGCACTGATATAATTAACTGAAAAATTTTGTTCAGAATTATTAATTTATCAATACTTTACCTACTTTAGATTTTGATTTCTGAATTTATTTTCAGAAGATTCACCATCGAATACTTTTCCAGCAACTTTCATTTGTAGTATTTTTTTTAAACACAAATTTCGCAACACCATTTTTAAAAAATGTCACCAGAAGGCATAAATCTTTCATTTTAAGAATAGAACAATGAAAAATAAAACAATAACTGATTTCTCTACTTTTAAAATAAAATACTTGTTTTCATTTATAAAATTGCTTCACCACATTCGAAAAGAGCAACGCTAAGTCACACTTGATGAATTACGAAAAAAGTAGCCTTTTGCCCGCCGGCAATACCGGTTCTCATTCCTCGTAAACACGCTTTGTTTATATTTATATTCTGATTAAACTGTGGTTAGGTATCCCACGTCTCATTCATGTAGGCGCACTGAGGTATGCGCAGTTAACGGTATCTCTAAAAGTAAAAGTCAGTCAGTAGGATAGACATGAAAATCGAATGATTGTTTTCACTGAAGTATGAAGTAGAGAACTGGTTCTTTTATTGATTTCCAAAGTGTATTGCTACGTTTTTAAAAAAATGTGGGAATAGAAATCTTTTAATAATGTTTATTCTAAAATGACGGCAAGTGGTTGAATATAATTTTGGTGCCTCACTATAAACCAGAAAAATACAAAAATAATAAGATAAAGTAACATGGATAAAATTATTTTAACTTAAATTTCTCTGGTTATTATTCATGCTTAACTGCTACAGTAATGAAATATATCATTTAATTTTACTTTAAGGGGGTAAAAAAATTGAATGATTTTTATAGTTTACTCCATTTTATTACAGATTAGTCGTCTTTGGCGACCAGCTATTTTGCAGAAATATCGATTGCGTTTGATTTCAATTAAATCATGAATGCACTTGATATCCCTGGTTGTTTCGCCAACGTAATTTTAAGTATCAAATTATAACAGACCTTAAAGCTGTATTATTTTAATTGCCTTACACTTATTCCTTTTTTTTATATACATGAATCTTTCTAATGAAGTCAAACCCCATGATATTATACTGCTATTAAAAAATGTAACTGTCCAGATAATCATTCTCTTAATTTTAAGGTTCTTTTCATGACATTGTAACTTTAATTTCTTATATATTCTGGGCAGATAATAAACGGGGACTATTTTCCTTATCTTTCAAGAAAATCAAATAATAAAATAGTATTGATAAAAAATGAAAATTATTTGATTTCATTGCACTATTAAAAAGTATTGTTGGAAATAATGAAAAAAAATTAAAAAATTACGAAAATTCAGGAAATAAAATAAACTGAAATAATTTAAAGTATAATTTTTTGAATATGAAATTAGTATAAAAATTATTTTTGCGTAATAATATTTTAGAAAGCTATCTCTGAAAAAAAGCCAAAATCTCTTTTAACTTCTAATTAATATTTTTAAAAAAAAAAAAAATTGCTGCACACTTCCTCTTGCTAAATTTAATAGTTTTAGGGCAAAAGGTTTGTCCTTTAAAGCGTCAATAGACATATACTTATTATGAGTAGAGTTAATGTAATGTTCATTGTTTTCTGGTAAAACTTTAAGATCATTCATAAAATCCAAATTAAGGTAATGTAATATTTATTGTTTTCTGGTAAAACTTTAGGGTCATTCATAAAATCCAAGTAAAGATAATGTAATATTTATTGTTTTCTGGTAAAGTATTAAATAAAAGTTAAGATAATGTAATATGTATTGTTTTCTGGTAAAGCATTAGGATCATTCATAAAATCCAAGTTAAGGTAATGTAATATTTATTGTTTCTGGTAATGTAATTCATAAAATTCAATTTAAGATTATGTAATATTTATTGTTTTTTTGGCATAGCATTAGAATTATTCATTGAATCCACATTAAGGTAATGTAATATTTATCGTTTTCTGGTAAAGCATTTATTATTTTAATAAAGTAGTATTTTATTAAGCTTATAAATGTTATATTTCTCTAATGATATAAAGCTATAAGCAGTAGGATTTGAAATATCTTTAGTAAGTGGGCGTGCATTCTCTTCAATGTAAAATTTACGTAATTTTATTACACTTAAAAATAAAATAAAGTTCCATTCTAAATTGAAAAGCAAATTTTAGGTGAGATGTCAGAAAATTAGAGATAATACTTTATCCCTTATTTAGCACAATGGTCAGATATGGTAAATGTAAATACAAGTTCAATCTATCAGAATTTGAAATAAAAAAATAGTTTACTATAGAAGCTATTCAAACCATTTAATTGTAGTTTTTAGTAAACATTAGACTTACAGAACCGGCTGGTCGCCCAAAGCGGCGCTAGTATAGAATACATGATAAACTTGAAGATTTTTAATCTACTATAGTTTATATAGATGTAAAGCACTTATTCGTGCAATTGACCATCAGACATAATTATTTTTAAAAAAATAACTTTATAAGCACATGAAAATTGTTTAAGGTAATAACACAGTTATTTTGAATAAATTTGTGCAAAATATAGTTTATTTATTGCTTGGTTTATTTTTCATTCACTCAATCAACTACACTATCACATATTTTCTTTCCCTTGAAAAATAATAATTGTCAGGATAAAAATCAATTATTTTCTTTTATTAATTAAAATTATAGCTAATAAGATGAAAACGTTTTTTTAAACTGATAAGATAGCCTCAGCTTACTCGCCTGCCTCTTTTTTTTTTTTTTTTTTTTTTTTTTTTTTTTTTTGCTTCAGTGAAAACATGAGTATTTGTAAAAGCATTTATCCGCGAGTATATTTACTAAAAATCAACTAAATAATGCATCAATAACTCATATTAGGACTTAATTTAATGACGTTACTATCACAGAGTTGTACTCGTAAATCGTTCAAAATAGATAGAAATCTACATATGTGTTCTAAAATCAAGCACCAAATTTCAGATGTCTAGCTCAAAGCGCTTTTCAGTTATCATGTTCACAGTCATATAGACAAAATGGAAAAAATATGGTTTTCGGACTCAGAGAGGTCTCAAACGTGTAAATTCATCAAAATTTGAAATTCGAATTTTTTAATATTTTGTATGTAAGAAGGTAAAAATTTATAATTAATTTTGGATGTTTAAAAAATTATAGAGTAGTAAAATATTATTCCTTCATAGACATTTTCAATTATCAAATTTGGATTTATTGTTTTAAAAAAATAATTCCTTTTACGAAAATTTGCATTTTAATTTTACTACGTTGAACAATTTTAGTGATAAAAAAAAACCTCTATTATTTCGGACAAATAAAGTGAATTATTTCCTCAGAAAAGACAGAAAATTAATGAAACGCACATATCTACCGTGCAACTGGTAATGAAGAAAACACAATAATTAGGAACAAATATAACGAATTATCTTCCCAAGAAAGCCAGAAAATTATATAGCATATTTCTACGATCCAGAACACTTCTGATTATTGAATTTTGAATAAGAAATATAAATTATTCTCTTAAGAAAGCCAGGAAATTTATATATAGCATATTTCTACTATGCAGGGTATTTCTGCTTATCCAATTTTGAACAAATATTATAAGATATTATCTTAAGGAAGCCAAAAAAATTTAGCTATAGCATATTTCTATTATCCAAGACACTTCTGATTATTCAATTTTAGACAAGCATTATAAATTATCTTCTCAAGAAAGCGAGAAAATTTATGTATAGCATATTTCTATTATCCAGAACCCTTCTAATCATTCAATTTTGGACAAATATTATAAAATATCTTCTCAAGAAAGCCAGGAATTTTATATATAACATATTTCTACTATCTAGAAAACACTTCTGATTATTGAATTTTGAAGAATTATAAATTCAATTCTTAAGAAAGCCAGAAAATTTATGTATAGCAATTTAATTTAACCTCGCATAAAATTTTTCATAAAAATATAAAATCTACTCATAAAATGAAAACTCTCATGTGTATGTACGTATTGAAAGCCTTTTTTCATAAAAATCAATTTAATCATATACAGGGTGTCCATAAATATTGGGACAAACTTTAATGGGAAGTAGGGTACATCACAAGGATTCAAATTTGCATAGCAACCCATGTTCGGAAACGCCATGGGAATGTAGTATGACAGGTACAAAAATGAAGAGACGCAAGATTGAGATCATCTGAAAAGTTTATTGGTCAAAGATATTACATGTGGAGTGGTACATGATATATGAAAATATCACAAAAGATGTTCAAAGTTTCCACCATTGCTAGCTATGCATGCGTTACACTGTCGGACCATAGACTGGCGAACTCTCTCAAATACACCCGGATTTTGTTGGATATCCGCAGCAGCACAGACGATTCTTGCAACCAGATCCATTTCTAAATCCACAGGTGCACAGCACTTTTCAGTGCATCCCAAAGAGAGTAATCGGTGCTTTTTAAATCAGGAGAGAGTGGTGGCCAAAGAACCGGTCTACCAAGACCAATCCATCGGTGACCAAACACCTAATTCAAATATTCATGAACACATCTGCCATAATGGGGAGGTGCCCCATCATGTTGAAACCATATATGGTGTCTGATATGTTGTGGCACAGGGTCAAGTAATGTTGGTAGAACTCTTGTAAAAAGATGAGATATTGTGCAGATGTTAGTGGCGATGGCAACAAATAAAGTCCGATTAAAACGTCACCAACCACACCAACCCAAACATTCAAACGCGATTTTGGACAGCATGTGGTCTTATGCCATAGGGATTCTAGCCAGCCCATAAATGCGCATTGTGGTAGTTGAACATGCCATCTCGCGTTTAGTATGCTTCATCCGTCATTAAAACGTAGGATGGGAAATTCGCATCTTGACAACATTGATCGAGATACCACCTTGCAAAATGTTCACGAGGAGGATAATCTGCGGGGAGTAGTAACTGTACGCTTTGCAGATGGTATGGATGTAAACCTTCACGTTGCAAAACACGATGAACACCATTACGAGATCCTCTAACGGCAGTAGCGACGGATCGTACGCTCGTACTCGGACTCCTTCTAACGGTATACAACTTATTTTCTTCCATCCTGGGAGTTAAAGTCACTCGTGCCCTGCCCTCACTATGTCTATTACCTCGTAACGACCCATATTCACACAAATTGTGATGCAAATTATTGAACATCCGGCGGTCCTGTGCATCTCTCTGTGGGTATCTTTCTCGATACAATCTTTCAGCCGCTCTGGCATTTCCTTCAGCCAATCCATAAATCAGGTGCATATCTGAGAGTCACCGTGTTCGTAAAACGTTCCATACTCCTCTGCGGACGATGGCAGCTCAAATGACTGAGGGATTGCAGGTCCGATTCCCTACACGCCACCTAGCGCCGAATGAAGACGTTTCTAACCACGGGTTGCTATGTAAATCTGAATCCTTGTGATGTCCCCTACCTTCCCTTAAAGTTTGTCTCAATATTTATGGGACACCCTGTATAAATATATTCATACAGATGTAATATCTTGTGTTTGTGAACTGTGTATAAAAACTTTTACCCAAAGAAATGTTTTAATGACTCATTATCATACATGAAAAAAAATAACAGGTTTGATAAATGTTTTACTCAAAAAAAAAATTCCTTCTTGAACATTATTCCATTCACTAGAAGAAACAAACAGTAAGGATCTTCCCGAGACTTTTTTGCATACTCTCTAATAAAAGTATTATCCCTCTCTTCCTACATAAAATCATCGAGGAAGGTCGTGAACATCACGAATGCTCAGATTTTTATTTTCAGAGTCTCTCAGAAAAGAGTTTTGTGGTTCGTGGAATAATAAAGAACATATAAATACCGATACTTATAAAACTACAAGATTTTGGCCCACAGTAGTACAATAAAAAATAGCCTATTAGCGACGGAACATTGATGATTTTGTGGGGTGGGGGAGAGACCGCTGGCATGTGGTTAGTGCACAAGCACCAGAAAATCAAATATATATTTTGGCTCTCGTTTTAGCGACAGATTGAAACAAAATTCGACACATAACTACCATTGTAATCATAACATACCAACTTCGATTTATTTTAGTCTGTGGTGAAGCTTATAAGCTAGATAACAACTTCCGGACTAGAGTGTACACTATTGTCTAGTGATCTTGTTACTCGGTTATAAACCACGACGTTGCGGGTTCGGTCCTCACCAATCTTCCTCAAGTCTCTGCGTCTTTTAATTATCGCGATTACATACATGCAAAAGTGCAGTTACATAGATGGTCTATGGCCTTGACAAATGTGATACGGATCTATATTTACGATGCTAAATCAGTGCACGATTTTTTCCGTTTACTACCTTTCTATGTTTTGTAGTTATGGTGTTCATTTCGAACAGCCGAATAGACAGATTTCATGTCATTGAATTCTGTTGAAATTTCGATAAAAATATACAAAATTGGTGTAAATGCCATTCGTCTAGCTCAACACTGCTTTTAAATTATACTGTTCGTAGACAAGCAAATGTAACCAAAAAAGGCGTTTCTCGGGTTCAGGGAGATCTCATGTTCCGAGAAATGTTACCCCAAAAATGTGTTTCTCGGGTTTAGGGAGGTTTGTCAAAATCTCGAGTTCGATTTTTTTTTTTTTTTTTACAATCGTTGTATATGAGATTTTTTTTCTAATCCTGTTTGTAAACTATATGGGAAAATTATTCGCCTTATGCGTTTCGTTTCGTTTGATTATATTAACGTCCCGTTTGAAGCAACACTAGGGCTATTTTGGGACGGACCTCGTAATTTTGAACCACGGTCAGATGACGAGGACGACACCTGAGCTGGCATCCCCCTCTCCACACCACACCACACCAGCGGGAGGACGTTTGGTCATGACGGATTTAACGTGTAACTGACCCCCTTACACGACGGTTCTTCGGTGGAATCGGGTCACGAACCTGAAACCCTCCGGTTTCGAAGCCGAGACCTTACCACCAGGCCACTGCGGCCCCAAATACAGTCTTAAGAAAATCAATTAATGCAACAATCGTTGGTTCACGTTAATATAAACTGCAGGTTTGCCATATACGCAGTATTTCGTTTCGAAGAAAAAGCAAACTAGGTGTCCATTACCGTAAGTATACAAAAAAGAAAACCCTTACTTACGTTATTTTTACTGTAAGCCCTTTTCTACAAAATTTGGTATTAACCCTTTATAACCTAGAGTTTCAGTTTTGATACCAATATTTTAAACCGAATGTTCACATTACTATTAGTTTTTTTTATAGGTTGGCTGTACGTATTTTACTGTTGTATAATATTCTTTCCAACGAAATTTTTAAAAAAATCAAATGTCATTATTGTTTTATTTTATCTATGACATATTACTTGCGCGGCAAAGTGAACAAGTAAACACATTTTACTAAAAGTTTTGTTGAATACAAATTTGATATATTTTCTTTTTCTGAAGAATATAAATACTTTTGAGGTAAGTGAATATATTATTTTCGCTATGATATAATTATTTTTTGCGAGTGCATGTTTTACTTGAAGAAACTAGTGCTATTTTTGTGAGTATCAATTTTGATACTTCAGGTATTCCGCCCTACATAAAACCTACCTACTAATTCTTTAGCTATTTTTCCCTTCATCTAGACCCTCAAGCAAACACAGTAATATTAAAAATAAATCACTTTCGTAAATCAGGCTACTAAGGGTTAACGTTTATTATCAAACTCAAGCAAATAAGAAACCTCATGTATCCAATGTATGGGGTAAGTTTTTCTTGCAAAAAATAAGTTCAAGTAGATATTATAGAAATCTTACAAATGGGAACTCTGTTGTGAATTTGTTCATTATCATATGAACAGATGGTTCATTGTTTCATGTATCGTTGCTTCGAAACATTTTTGTACCACTGTTGTCATCTAAAAAGATGATATGAAAAGTTCTCCACTTGATAGTGAAAATAACAGTTTATATTTCCAAAAAAAATTTTTTTTCAGCTTAATCTCCTTTAATATTAATACATTTCACTCAGCGGTGTTCCAGTGTCTTGTAGTTTTCCTACAAAACTATTGCAAAGTACACGCCACCAGCAACAATAGAGTCTTGATCGGATGTAAAACATTGAACCCTGAGGAAGATTCTTAGAAGATGAAAGTCCGAGGGAGCTAAATCTGGGGAATAAGATGGGTGATCCGAGTCTTGAAAAAACAATCCTTCAATGTTCCCACCGCCACTTTTTCTTCCTCTGCAAACCAGGTCTATTTTCGTGAATATTTGGGCCCATTTCCGTTATTAAATTAAAATAAAATTCTGTGGTTTTTATTTATTTATTTATTTATTTTTGTTATAGTTTATCAATAAAATTTTACTTCTTGCTTGTATTTTATAAATGAAAAATGCCATTTTATTTTTGTGTACATAAAGCATTCCAATATTTTCAAAATTAACTGTTTTAAGAACTGAAGTCGAACTGATTCAATATATCTAATAAAAGATCTCAGTAATAACGCTTTCATTCCAGATTAAAAGAATTATCATAAAATTACAAATTTTGACATTGCTTGAAAGATAAATGAATTGCAGTTTTAACGCTTATGCTTTTTGCTATTTCGTTACTACCTATGGTTACTAAAAATTATGCTTTAGCTTTATGCTTTTTTTAAAAAAGAATCTTCCACTATATTTAGCACACATAAAGAATTTATGTGTTATGTAATCTACTGATATTTCTTGAGAGGCTGGTAAAAAAAAGTGACCAGAATTCTTAAAATATTTCTCTTAAAAAAACTTAAGAAATCTCTTACAGTTGAACTGGAAAAATCAGGTCTCATTCCAAGAGATTTAATATTTCTTACTTGGGAATTAATTAAAACATTGGAAATAAGAGGAACTCGTCATTCTCAGTGACATGTTAAGTGGTGTATGTGATATATTATAATTGTTTTCAACCCCATAATCATTGAGTAACTTGGAAATTTAAAATGACACATGAGACATGGTATGAATTTGTAGCCATTTCATCTATATCTATATCTATACTTATAATAAAGCTCAATGTGTGTGTGTGTGTGTGTGTGTTGGCGCTCTACAGACCAGACCATTCAACCCACAGCTACCAAATTTGGCACGTGCATACCTTGGAGGCCGGGAATGTGCACCTGGGGGTTATTTTTTCGAATTTTTAACTAGAATTTTATTTATTTAAAAATTAAGCGAAAATTTGACGTGTTTCTGCTATAACTGCCGAAAATATTACCGCACAAAAAAGATTTTTACATGAAGTTAAAGATAAAAAATTTATCTTTTAAATGATACTAATGTTTTAATCTTAAAATTAAATTTCTATTTTTAATGAATTTTTAAATAAATATTTTAACTATGTTTTTCAATAATTTTTTTCGTCAAAAATAAAAATGAGGATTAAGCACGTTTCGCATTCATGAGAAAAAAATAGCTTTTTTCAAAGTGTTGCCATCACATTGATTAAAGCTCTAACTGAAAATAAATTAAATCTTTTTGGAAATGAAATCTGCAAAATTATAATTTTCGGCAAGTGTCTGTAAGAAATGAAACAAATATGAAATATTATTTTTTCTAAAAAATAAATTCAAGAAAAATTATTTTATGATCTTTTACACTCTCTATACAGGGTGTTTATTCAGTCCCGGACCATTTTGATATTTAATGACTCATAAAATAATGAAGATGTAAACAAACTTATGGCATTTATTGATGGAATATCTCATATATTTTCCTTTTCTGGTTTGAATATTTTTACTTTTGTAAATATCGTCTGCGCGTGTTTTTAATTTCAGATAATTTCCTTTTCCAGTCTAAATATCTGTACTTTTCTAAATATCGTCTGCTTATTAATTGCATTTTTCTCTCTTTTGTTTTTGGCAACTATTGAAATGTTATGTTTACTTTTGATGTGTTTGCTCTATGTAGTACTTTTGTATGTGATGTTTTCTTCGATCGGATATTAAGGAGAATGCATACACCACAAGAGAAAGCACAGATTTTATGGTGGTCATAGAGTTAATTTCCAATCAACTAAATCACTGATTTTTAAGAGTTAATTTCAAATCACTTAAACTGACTGATTTATGAAGATTTGAATATCACTATTCAATAAAAAAAGGATAATTTTAGATTTTTCATCGATCGTTTCAAAGAAAATACGCCAATAAGCGCGCAGGTTTCTCAAGATTAATTGGCCTAAGATTATGAAAATGGTGAGTTTTTCTAAATTTTTAACATTTAAAACTTCATAAATAAGTCGTAGTTGATCGTGGAAAATGGAAACATTCATTCATTTATTTAAAATTTGGTGTGTCCAGAATATTTATCAGAATATGATACCTTACTGCATTAAATTTAGACTTCATAATTTTTGAAATATATTTATAGGCCGGAACAAAATATTATTATTGATTTCATTTCAATCCTTTTGAAAGCAAAACTAAAAACTGAATTTTATGCTGAATCTTAGAAATTTTTGTTGAATTATTGTTTGAGATATTACATAAATTATGAAAAATATTTTGTAGTTCTCATAAGACTTAAATACCGAGCGATTCTGTTTGCAATACTCACATTCAATAATAATAATAATTAATAAATAACTTTAATGATGATAAATAAAATAAAACGCTTGGTTTTATTAAAAAATATTTTAATATTAATTGCAATTTCATCATTTACATTTTAAATTAAAGTTGTTTTGCCGGAAATGACAACAAATTAGCAAAATATATATAGTAAATTGAACGAAACGATCTAAACAGTATAAGTTTGGTATGGCTATCAAAATTTGAAGATTAAAACTGTTTTGTTTGAGAATCCTTTAAGAGACCAGTTACTTAAAATATTTAATTGAAAATTGTAGCGAGCGGTAATACTGGCGAACCGGCTGGTCCCCAAAGGCGGCTAGTAAATAATAAAGAAAATCTGACTTTTGATTGATTGCAGTAAAAATGAATTTTCACGCTTGTTTAGGCGGGTAATTGAGTTAGGGAGATACGATTGCCTTGAACAGATGTTCAGTTTAGTTTAGTTATATTAACGTCCCGTTTGAAGCAACACTTAGGCTATTTTGTGACGGACCTCGTAATTTTGAACCGCGGTCAGATGACGAGGACGACACCTGAGCTGGCACCAACCTCTTCACACCACACCACACCAGCGGGAGGACGTTTGATCAGGACGGATTTAACGTGCAACAGACCCCCTTACACGACGGTTCTTCGGTGGAATCGGGTCACGAACCTGAAACCCTCCGGTTCCGAAGCCGAGACCTTACCACCAGGCCACCGCGGCCTGCTTGCCTCGAACAGAGGTATCCAAGTTATCAAACCAATCCCAAATTACAGAACCATCAAACCAACTGTCTACGGTGGTTCCAGAACTACAACAAATGTAGATGATTGATAGGGGGGTATTAAATTCACGACACTATATATAGATAATGGTCGGCATTTCTCTAAGAATCTCACTTCAGGAAGGTAATTTCTAAGCAAATTGCTTATAAAAAAGAAGCAAAAAAAGTAATCTACGTCCGGTGATTGGCGAAATGAGTTTTGCGTCAATAGATCCTGCAAAGAACTCTGGTTTATTTTATTTATTCTTTTTACTTTCTCGTATACGTAGTATAAAGAAAGTATAGTAATTGTCAAAAAATTAGAGCTCGAAATTTTAACAAATCTCCATGTTCCCTGAGTTCGAAAAACACATTTTTAGAAAATGCCGATCTGTCTGCCTGTGACAAAGATAACTCAAAAACGCTTTGAGTTAAACGGTTGAAATTTGGTGCACGGTCTTTATACCAAATTTGCAGTTTTCTTTCAAATTGTGAGTAAAACTTGTTTAGAGCAAGTTCGTCTGTCCGACTGTTCGAATATAACTACAAAACGAAGAGAATTAGATACATAAGATTCGGTACATAGTTTTAACATCTGTAGTGTAAACACTTATCAAATTTTGAGCTAGATCCACAAGATGTTGGCGGTCTACACTTTCAGAAATATGTAAATGGAATAATTAAAAAACCCAATAATATATCAAATTTGGTTTAAAATTTTGTGACTACAAATGCAGGTTTGAGTCAAATCTTTATTTCAATCGAATGACAAAAAAGGAACTAAATTACAAATTCGATTTTCAAATATTATTAATGGCATGCTAGGAATTAATGGGGGGAAAAAACTTGCCAAGGATAACACGACAAATGCTGTAAAAATGCTAAATTCTCAGCAAAAGTTAATATTTCGTAACTATTGTACCCCAGTGTCATCCAAGGTATTCTCTGGGATAATACCTTTATTAAATAGTAAGCAAGAAAATTTTGGCGAGAAAATTGCCGCTGGTTCCCTTTCGCTGCTATCGAGGCAAGAGCTTAAATTTTCAACACAGCAATATCAGGACTACGTCCTCTTTATTAATGAATCAAAACACAGTACACAGTGTGAATAATGATCTGGTGTGAATATGGTTGCCACAGTGGCATAGAGACGCCGTAGAGACCGGGAGAATATGAATAGTTTTGCTGTTGTTTAAGCAGGAACAATATTCTTAGACATAGCAATAACAGAACCGTGTCCTTTTTATTGATGAATTGAGATCTAACATAAAGTATGAATGTTGATCTGGGAAGAGCGTGATGCCTACAGTGAAGCAGGGGACATTGGAGAGGGGAGTCATGAAGGCAAAAAAATTAGTGAGTTTATGTCATTTTTAGAACCAAATATGATAAAAAGGTATTTAAAAAATACACCAATCCACACATTGTGGTTGGGACAAAAAACCCGATTTCCTGGACTTCAATGAACTATGCATCCCCATACTATAAACTGGGTACCCACTAAATCCTTCCCACTTACGGGGAATTGATAACTTTGGTGGAAGTAAAATCTTTATGCATAAAGAATTTATAATGGAATCGCTTACACCTCTGCATAGCAACGATTTTACTTATACGAATGGCAATAAAGTTCTTCTTATAATTGCTTCTGTGTTGCGTGCGTGTCTGCGCAGAGAAAGAATGTATTTCCCGAATTAAGTAGATAGCCAGATCACTGGATTCGAATGCTAAAAAAAAAAGCCTTTCCCTATAAAAGAAAGCGTGCAAAGCCTTCTTTGTACGCCTTCAGACCTTCTTCAAAGACTCTTTAGATTTAAAATCCTCGTCGCCAGTAGAAAGAGATTTGTTGCTAAAAAGCACTGATGAGCCACTTCATTCTCAGCAAGGAGATTAACTGAAAGAATTATTGAGCTGAAAGGGGTTGCCACCCTCATTATTAGCTAGGTGCTTCTAAAAATATTGGGTTCATGTTTGTGCCAATTTCCATCATATTCGAATAATTTAAATTTTATTCCTTTTTATTATGCTATTTTATTATTAATGTGTTACTGTATTCTTATATAACTGTACTCATTTTAATAGTAGAGTCTCAGTGGGTATACACATGCCAATTGTGTGTTCCAAATTTTATAATTAAGGAAACTGATTATTATTCCAGATATAATAAGTTTCATACTTATTATTTAATTTTTATATACCAATGGAAATATACTCCCCCCGACTCCTCCAAACTTATATAATATACGTAAATATAGAGACTTTGTTTTAATATTCTTAGCATAATGAAAGGGAAAAAAAAATTCTTTGATCAAATGCGATGAAAATTAGAAAAGGGTCTATAATTTTTGTATCAAGAGCATAAGTTAACTTTCATGTATCTCACGGATTTGAAATATCATGTTTAATTCACTAAATTGTTTGTTGCGATTTTGAATTATAAAGTTCAAATGTACATAAATAGACAGAAGACCAGCAGTTAAGTAGATTTAATCAGAAAATAAAGAAATCTTCAAGAATAATGATAAAACCCTCCACCAAATTTCATTAATATACCTCTTTGAGTTTTTGAGTTATGGTGCTCATAACTCAAAACATAACTCATAACATATGGAGAGACAGCCTCTCTAAAAGTGGATATCACCCTAAATTTAAAGAAATCTACAATTTAGTTTCTTTTAAAAAAAGCTCTCTCTTTCTGCCTTATCGCATTTTTCAATCATAGTGTTTACAAACTACTAAATAAACAATTATTTTTATTATCAATGTTACAATAACTATTATGATAATTAGCATAAAAAAGCAAGAGAATTTAAACATTCTTATACATAAATTATGATGTTGCTTTCACTAATCAGTAAACTGATATTTCCAATATTTCTTAACATACTTCGTTTTTAATCCTAATAAAATTAAAATATGTATTAAACAAATAAATATGGTTCTACTGTATTTTCTGAATTTCTTGAAAAGTTTGTCGAATTTCGATTATACTTTCATGTTCAAGTTAGACAGCAGGCTTCGAAAATGTCTGTTTGCAAAAATATGTTCAACCAAAAATCTACAAAAGATCCAAATGCATATAATTTTCGTTGAATGTAAGTATTAAGTAAATTTTTCTAAAAATCAAAAATAATTTGATCTTAACTTAAGATTTCTTATCTTAAACTATTTCTGTTGTGCAATAAAAATAAGTTTTTGTATTTCCAAACTTTCCAATTAATTGTTAAGATTTGCAAGTTTCGAATTCTGCAGTAAGGTGTAAAAATATTTTCCATGAAATAGCATTAAAATTTCTCTCTCTACTTTTTTATTTATTTTTACTTAAAATCATACTTCATTACAGGCACATTATTTACAAACTCAAAAAAAGTCACATTAAATATCGATTATAACATCGTAAACTGTCGATCCCTGTCTTAGATTAAGCAAAAATAAATAGCAGGAAATTTTTATTTGATGCAAAATTATTCTTAGAAAATACAAAGAGAGTAAAAATGAATCATAACAATGCACATTATATACAAATGTTTCAATTTTTTTTTTTTGTAATTTAATCATTTTTAATTTAAATAAAAACAATTATACGAACAAATGAACAACTTACAATAATCAACATATATTTCTATAATTAGGAACACAAATTTTTAAAAATAACTATTCTTCACAAAATTTATAAATTACAAACCTATTTCTCGCTTCTATTTATCTTTTATACAAATTCAAAAGTACTCAGATTTCTATAAAAGTACTAAGCAGATCAATTTAAAGCCTTTGCTAATAAATAATATGAAGCTAATGTTATTAAATATATTTTAATATAATAATAAAATATATCCATAAAGTGGCTTCATCTAAAGAAATAATTGAATTAATAAAAAAATAATTGAATTGAATTTAGTATTCATGATTTAGAATTAAATCCAAGAGTAGATAAAATGCATAACAAATTAGATGTGTACCAGATTTCTCTTAAAATGATGATTTTTTTTAAAAAATACATATATAATAATAATAATTTTTTTTTCTTTTTTTTGAAGTCTTCAAATTTATTTCCAGTTTACATGTTTTTATGAAGCTATCCTTTCAGTCATTTGTTTGAATGATGGATTTTTATTCTTTAAGAATTATCAAACACTTTTGAAATCATTAGGATTGATGAATCAATTCATTAAATAAGATCAATCATTTTCCTGCATTCAATTAACTATTTTGGACCATAGATATATTGGAAATGGAGAATCATTCACTTCTGATTTATATATATTTTTCAATTACATTCATCTTTAAAAGAAATTTTTTTATTGATAAAAATAGAGATATAATAATTAAAAGTATATAGAGTAATGAATATTAGTTTGAAAAAATAATTGTAATCTAATTGAAATATGCAATATAAAACTTTCAGAGGACTTCAAGAAGATTAATTCCCTTAAAAATCAACAAAAAGTAAAATCTAAAAGAATAACAACACTTAATTCAATTTTCACTTAAATAACATTTACAAATATTATGTAATATGATAATTATTCATTTGTATGAGTTTTATAATGTTTTTGCAAAAGAATTTTTTGTGAAAAAGTTTTATCACAGACATTACATGAAAAAGGTTTGGTATGCATACAGTAATGCTTATTTAATATTTTTCTTTGAGCAAACCCTTTATTGCAGACATCACATACGTAAGGTTTCACATCTGCATGAATTTGACTGTGTTCCTGTAAACGAACTTTACTTACAAATTCTTTATTGCATGTATCACATTGATATGGCTTTTCATTTTTATGAGAATACTGGTGTTCAGTCATGTCTCTTTTCTGAATAAAACTTTTACCACATATATCACACACATGTGGTTTTTCTTTTGTATGAACATAATAATGTCGTTTTAAATTGTATTTGTCAGAAAATGCTCTGTCACATACATCACATATATAAGGTTTTTCAACTGAATGAGTTCGGTAATGTTCATACAAAGAATCTTTGCATGAAAATGACTTTTCACACATCTTACAGGAGAAAGGATTTGTATGAATAAGATAATGCTTATCTAATTTGCTTCTTTGTAGAAATCCTTTATCACAAACATCACATGTATAATATTTTACATCTAAATGAGTATGAACATGTTTATGTAAACTACCTTTATTAGCAAATGCTTTATCGCAGGTAACACACTTAAAAGGTCTTTCATTTGTATGAGAATTCAGGTGTTCAGTTAGGTCTCTTTTCTGAATAAAGCCTTTACCACATACATTGCATGTATGTGGTCTTTCATTCATATGGACATAACGATGTCTATTTAAACCAGGTCTGTCGAAAAATGTTTTGTCACAAAAATCACAGGCATAAGGTTTTTCCCCAGTGTGAGTGCGATAATGTCTATGCAAATAATTCCGACAAGAAAATGACTTTTCACAAATATTACAAATGAAAGACTTCACGCCTGTATGCATTATCTTGTGTCTTTTTAAGTTACTTTTCAGCGAAAAACTTTTGTCACAAACATCACACATATATGATGTATTGGTATGTATACTCACAAAATGTTCATGCAAACCAGTTTTATGAGAAAATCCTTTGCCACACTCATCACACTTGAATTGTTTTTCCTTTGTATGCACATTACGATGTATATTTAACTTGCTTTTATGAGAAAAGGCTTTACCACATATATCACACAAAAAGGGCTTCTCATTTGTGTGAGTAGAACAATGCCTTTTTAAACCCTCTACAGACGTAAATAACTTATTACATACTTCACATGTATAAGATTTAAGTTTCTTGGAAATAGAATTAGGTACACTGATAGAATATTTGTTTTGAAAATATTCCTCAATGGAATTGCAGGCAATTTCTTTTTCATTTTCATTGTGAGGAAATTCTTCAAAAGTAGCATCAAAAGATAATGTTTTTTCATTAGTATCAAAAGAATTCTGCATGATAAAAACACTTTTTATATCATATCTTAGGAAAGCTAAAGAAAAATGTTATCAGTATGTTTCTAAACTACACAGAAATATTTTCAAAATTGAAGTCACCATATTTAAGGAATATTAAATTTTGCAAATAATATTCCTATAGAACAATATTATTATTCATTTTTATAATATTTCATTTATTAAACAACATTTCATTTACTAAACAATATTTCATTTACTAAACACTATTTCATTTATGAACAATATTTCATTTTATTAAAGTGTAAAGTCAAATCTAATTCGCAGAAAGCACTTTTCCCCAGGTCTCTACTCAGGTTCCACAATTATCCCCATACTGAGTAGAAGTGCACAAACATTGGTACTTAAGAAAATAATCTAATTTCAATCAGTCATTAAAATGAATTTGTTCTTACAGGTTTAAAATAATTTCATAAAGCAGAAATATATTCTTCTGTTTGGGAAAAACTTGATTTTAAGCTACAGTTAATGTAAAAGAATGCAAACCTCCTTAAAAGAAATACTTTTCTTTCATTCACATTTATCCTTGTTCTCCATCTCTGCCATCTACAAGAAGAAAAAAAATCTTATTAACAATGTTTTATAAAAGTGAAAGTCTCAAGTAATGAAAGTTTCAGAGTCTCTTTTTCTTTTCCCACTTTCCAAACCATATATACTTTACTGATTTCAAATAAATATTTATTTTAGATTTTAAGAAATAATTGTTGGGGAAAATTGAAGCAACAAAATGTGTGATAGCAAGTGGCCTTGATGACAACTAGTTTTAATATCTTAAATATTTAAATTTAAAAGCCATTTTGCGCAAAATGATACACAAATTATAAAATATTTTAATCAATTCTAGCACTTTAGCAGAAAATTTATATGGAACATTGACTCATTGACAGATAAATGGGAAGAAAAAAAATACTGAGACACACTGATTTGCAAACATCTAAAATTCAAATAATACAAATAATTGGAATAAGTTCAAGTACACAGCATTTGCAAAGAAAAATGAAAACACAAAATTAAATACCCATCCCAAATACTGCAAAAAAAAAAAAAAAAAACTGTTATGAGGTTCTAGAAAATTTATCAGGGTTTTAAGCAATTACTTACTTTGCCGATTTCATAATCTGGCCCTAATGAAGTATTATAAAAGAAAAAGCATTTTAAACATCTCCCAATTTCTTCCATTAAAAATACATGTTTGGGCAGAAACATTTTTAGCAATTCCAATTTTGCTTCAAACTTTTGGCTGTATCCTCAATATTGGAAAATAAATAAGAAAAAAGTACTCTCTCTATCTCTCTCTCTTCAAAAAAAGTATAAACTTTAAAAAAAATGAAAGATTAAAAAAAATATTTTAGCAAATTATTATTTACATAGATTTAGATACTATCAGTATTATATTATTATACATAAAAAATTAATAATACTGCATTTTAAACATATTAAATTTGTCAAAACATTTTATTCATTTGAAGCGTTTTCAACATTAGCTACCTTTACTTTTAAATGACTGTATATGCTAAGTGATTGTTGGATATTATCATAATATCCAATATAATGCTATATAATATAGATAAAAAATATTGGATCAACATTTTTTTTTTTCTTTCTGTGTGTAATTTTTGACATACAATAGTTTGATATAGATGCAAAGATAATATGGTAAGTATATACATCTTACAAATATTTTTAAGTATGAGCCACTGTAAAAATATATATATATATATCTGTTGAAAAAGAGATTGCTGAAAACAGTTATTTAAAGTGACAAGATGATGCTAAACAGATAAATAGTTGACATTTTGATAATAATCTTTTCAAAAACATAAATAATTTTATTTTTCCTCCTATATAAATTTTTTTGTAAGCATATCTATTTGTAAAAATGGCCCTAACATATATTTTAATTGATGAAATATATATTTTACATTTAATTTAAATTTATAAAATATAAAATATTTTTAAGAATACAAATATTATCATACTCATTGCTGTTATTTTTCGGAATAATATGATACCAATGCAGATGTATAAGCTAATTGTTTTCAGCATCTAAAGCTATCAATTAAATGTATATTTTAAAAAACAATTCTGTGGTAATGAGTTAGTTTAACAAATTGTACCTGTTTGGAAATATTAACTTATCCATTATTCAATATCTCCAGAATTTTTTATAGTAAAGTTAAATGTACTTTTTTCACTCACTAATCTTTTAGAGCAAGAAAAGTTTATGTAAAACATTTTCATTATGACATGATTCTAAAATGTACATATAAAAAGGAAAAGAAAATAATAAACAGTCAATATATGTAAATTTTATTTAAATAATTATTCAGATAAATTAAATAAAATTATCAAAAGAAAAACAATTTGATGAATTATTTATATTCTTTTAAAAATTAAGAAATCTAAAAGAACAAATGTTATGAGAGTCTGTAATATTTTAAACTTTGCTCTATGCAATACATAGTTAGATTAATTAGAATAATTAGATTAAACTAAACCTTTAGATAAATTAGACCAGACTAAAGCTCTGGATTGATCAGAAATTAATAACTAAAAAAGTTGATAAATAAGTAAAGAAATAAAGGAATGATTGTAAAATACAAAGATTTATACAGAATTGTTTAAGAAGCACTTTCAAAAACTATCATTTCATAAATATCACAGCACACAGCACAAACAAGTAAACAGAAATTTTTTAGAATTTCTGTTAGAAGTTTCTAACAAACAGTTGAGTAACAATCAGCTATAAATGAAAGAATTTTTCATTTTTATTAACAAAGTAATAAATAAAAATAATACATTTTTTAAACTGAATATTAATATTCTTATGGGAAAAGAGCAGCATTCTCAAAATAAGAAATTAAATCAAATTTTCATAATCTATCAATTTGTTCTTTAAATAACAATTCTTTTTTAAGCATATCACAGAAGATTTTAATTAAAATCAGAAACATGAATGAAATTATAGCTATTCTAAATGTTTTTATGCAATGCAAAATCAATAATAATCATTCATTTAAATGCAATATTAATACAATTTTTTTTTCATTAACTAAAGCTAGTAACAGAATGCAAAGTAACCAAATCTGAAATTAACTAATGATTTTCAAACCAACCACTCTCTTCAGATGACAACTTTAATCTCTTCCGACAATTTATTTATGATTAATGATTTAGTAAGAATGCAAAGAAAGGAAGTTCAATGACGACAAATTTCAAATACTGAAGGATTTTGCAGAACCACCTGCATTTTTATTTAATTCTGATAGGTAAAAAGAAATTTAAATAAAATAAGGACCATTTTTATTTAATTCAAATGAAAGGAAAAAAAAAACATTGAACCAGTATTATTCTTTAAACATAAAAATGAAAATCATAATGAATGTCAGAATATAATCTGCAACAATAATTAAGAATCATAATAACTAGATTCCTACACACCATTCTAACTTTTAATAGCAATATCATTTTTCACAGCTCATCATCTAAAAAGCAACCGATGTGATTACACTAAATGTCAATGATAATTCATGATCATAAATTTGTCTTAAAAATAATTATATTCTAGATTGATTTTTTTAAATTTTTATATTAGAATTATAATATCAAAAAATACGATAGCTTTCTGCTATCAGAATTTCGGCAGCTAAATTTTCTGCTTTCATCACTCATACTACAAGATTTTTTTTTATTTTTTTTTAAATTAAATTATTTTAAGTTATTGAAAAACACTTTTGCAAACTTGAAAAATAATATTCGCCCATATTGTTTTAAAATATGCAATAGTTGTATATTTGAAATTCAGTTCAATTAAGATCGGTTGATAGTTTAAAAATGCTTGTGTTCATCCCGTATGTATGGTGAAAGCAGGAAACGTTGCTAAGGAAAATTGTAAAGTTTGTTTATAGAAATTACATCGCCAGAAATACAAAATGTGATAATACAAAAGACATATTGCTTTTGAACGGCATGCTAAATACTATTAGTCGCTATGCTGTAGCTAAGATTTATTACATTTCTTTAGTAAATTATATTTATAATCATCGGTAGTATAATAGAAACCTTCAAGTAATCGCAATCTATATGGAACTGTCATATTTCTATTCATTTTGTGAGTATCTGTTTAAAATTAATGTTTCGCTTTAAATGATATTTGAAAGCAGCGTTGCAGCAGTTGTTTTGTTGTATTACTTTTAAGTATAAACGAATTTTGTAGATATTAAAAATAAGTTTAAATGAGATTTTTGGTTATTAATATTTGCTGAACTAATTCGTAAAACAAGCTTTTAATATTGAGATGGATAAAAAACAATATTTTATCGTATCGTACGTGATCTTCGTCTGGCTTATAGTTTGTTGATAGTATGGTTAAGAGAGGTTTTTTTTTTTTTTTTTTTTTTTTTTTTTTTCTCCTTTCCTTTAGAATTAGAATTTCAAATGAAATAAGTTGGGTCACCTTGACTGTGCTATTCTATTCTAAACTTAATTTACCTTTAATTTTTCTATCCCTACTTTTATTTTTATTTTTACCTCATCCCTAATTTTAATTTTTGTATCATTTGTTATTGTAACTTAACTCTTTGGTATTAAAGCTAGAATCCAGCCAGTTTAGTTTTTTACAGTTAACTCCAAATTATGCTAATCTCTAAATTTGGTTAATAATTTTTAATTAAAATTACGACTTTATTTTAAACTACCATTCTGAATGATTACAAGTTGTCAGGATGTGGCAGTCAGCTATATCATCCAGAAAATGATTTGTGTTTCAACTCAATTTCATCTTTTATATGTACTTTGACATTCATGGATTCATAAACATAGTAATTTTAAATTTCAAATTGTGATAAATGTTAATTCATGCATATTTTTAATAACCTTACACTAACTCTGTTCATTATGTCTATGAATATCCCAGATAGTTTCAAGCTACTTTTTGCAAAAACATTTGTGCTACATCTAGCATTACATCAAATATATATATATATATAAACTCTTGCATCATGTACCATCTAAGATCATGTCGTTGCTGACAATTTTACTTTCTTATTCCCCTAACAAAATATCATTTGATTCTAATATTTTAATGATATGGTATAATATACATGTTAAATTAATCTATATTACATAAATAAATTCATTTTAAACATGTCATAAAAAGAATTTATGGTTTACCAATTATGATATTTAGCTTACCATATAAATTTCTTAATGCATTAAATATCATGATGGGCTTATATGCTTAGTGCTATATTTTTACTTCATGTTGTGAGCGATTTGAATATCTCAAACACTTCAAAAATTTTATACATTTGAATAGCATTTAGATGTTAAATTTTATTTCTACGCATTGCTATGTAGATTAATATTTAACAAGATGGGCTTATATACTTAATGTTACATTTTTACTTCATGTTGTGAGTGATTTGAATATCTAAAACACTTCACAAATTTTATACATTTGAATAACATCTAGTTGTTAAATTTTATTTCTACGCATTGCTGTGAAGATTAATATTTAACTTATGTGTAAAGAATATCTTTATTATTCTTCTCAAGAGATGACTTTCCCTTTTTTTGAAATATATTTATCAATATTAAAGATTAATTTTATGAAGTAAGCGAGAAATGGAATGGAATGTTATCATTATGTTTAAGAAACTTTTTTCCTACAGTGGTGTTAATTTAATTTTTGGTGTATTTTTATAGGTATACAACTATTTTAGCCAGAAAAAAAAAGAAGCATGCAAATATCATATTTTAAAAAATAGTTAAAAGAATTGTTTCTTCCCTTATGTTATTATTTCTGAAAGTAAACTGATGTTTGTGAAGTAAAAATTGTAATCCTTCCACAGAAACAGTATCCTGTGAAAATCTTCAAATGAAATCTATGTTGTCTAAAATGTATAAAAAATATGTTTTTCAAAAAAAATGAATTCTCAGATTCAACACAGGATTTTCTAACGCTGTCTGTACTTGAGTTAAAAGAATTTTCAAATCTTGTTCATATGGCAGATAATTAGGAGAAGAAAAAAATTTGTATCATTCAAAGCTTTTAACAGTTTGTGTTAGATTTGACAAACAATTGAATATAATGTTTATGGGAAAATATTTCTTTCAGATTTAAAAATGAATATGCCATATACATGGAAAAGATTTGTAAAATGAGAATTATTATAATCAAATTAAGTCTTAATTTACAATGTTTAAACAAATAATACTTGATCTAAAAGTATATTTTTAATAAATATTATTTATGTACCTGTGTTGCAGTATTTGTTAAATATATTTTGTCACATCAATTTCATTTTAATCTGTCTTGTGTTTTGCAGTGAAATGAGATGTGACAGCAAAACATAGTGTACATTATATTTTAGTAGATACTTAAATAACATGCACAATCACATTTGTTGCATATATATATAATGTTGCATTTCAGCAAATGAAAAATATTTCTGTTGCAGTATGGTAGAAATTTATTTTCACTTAAACTTTAATTGAATCAACATGGTCATATTTATGAATAATTATTTCTGATAAGCATCGGATATGGATAATGAAATATGTTCTGATAATAGTGCTCTAAATAACCATTGTGACATCATATTTATGAAATCTTCAAATATAACTGCAATAAAGGCATTTGTCTTATTCCTTCTAAGTAAAATCCGCATATATGTGGTAAGTGTAGTAAATCATTCTTTCAGAATATCAACTTGAAGAAGTTTTAGTATGCACACTTATTTCAATTTAAAAGTATGTATACCAGGTGTCCCAAAAATAACTGATGGATTTTGAAAATAATTATTAAAAGAAAGACAGAATGCTATAGAAATGTATTGTTTGCGGCCTTAAGCATGGGAAATCAAGGAATTTTATGCAAATTTAATCAACATTACTTCTAACAACTGGTGCTTCAAAATTGGAAAAATAAAAACAGGTATGAAAATGTTGCAAGGACTATTCTAAAAAATTAAACAACGATGTTTTCAATGTTACTCCCATTGCAGCAACATGTGGTGCAATTTAAGGCAAAAATGGGTTACATATTGACGATTTGAAGTATTTCGTTTCATCTGTACCTGTCGCAGATAACCTGCAGCGCCATCTGTCTTCGGCAATTCTAACTAAATTTGAAATTTCGTGATGTA
Source organism: Argiope aurantia (assembly GCA_026543865.1). Taxonomy (NCBI): domain Eukaryota; kingdom Metazoa; phylum Arthropoda; class Arachnida; order Araneae; family Araneidae; genus Argiope; species Argiope aurantia. Next base: position 11,049 of record JAPMOR010056022.1, on the reverse strand, counting down.
AAATTCCCTGCTTTTCTATCGCATTCTGTTCTGTTTTTTTGTTTTTTTTGTTTTTTTTTCCCCCTTTAACTGATTTTCAAAATCCATCTGTCATTTTCCGGACACCAGGCATGTATATATGTTTTAATTAGTACGGAAAAATATTTTCGAATAAAACTTTTTTTTTAATATATATGAAAATTTCCATGAAATTAAAAAAAAAATAGATTTCACAAGGTTTTTTTCTTAAAAAGAAAATTGTAATTTATATTCTTTTATTAGTGCAAAACGATATATGTGTGTGGTGTTACGTCATGGCATGCAAGAGCGCTACCTATAACAATTATGATCTTGTACATTCGAATGCTGTAACCCGTTGAGAGCGGTTGTACAAAATAAAGCCTTAATAACTATAACGTCATCCGTATTTTCTACTACTATACATACATTTTTAATCGGCAATAACATGTGACAATGTGTTTCTTTTCTTTATGAAATTATATTATTTATTGTACTGATACAATAGAGTACTTTATATGTTTTATATGGAGATAAAACATTTTTTCTGAAAAGATTTTGCTGCACCATTGTTTTATCTGTAAAGAAGTTTTGAGATATATAAGTGACTTTCTGATCATTAGAGCTGTTGTAGAATTGTGAAATTAAATATAATTTATATAGAATTTTAAATTAAATGGTAATCAAGTATAATTTAAATGAATATAAAAGCAAGTTTCCAAAAGTAAATAAGCATATACCGATTGACTTTCCTTCTCCCATATATTAGCTAGGCTGGAGTAGATAGTAACTGTAACCAACGGCAGTGATCTCCCACATGTTCTTTAATAAACTTATCATACCAGAGAACGCTTTACATGGCACTAGCGTACAATAGTTACAAAAGGGCGCTTACACGTTAGGCGTGAATTTAGCATTTTGACTGAATCTTTCATTGTCATCTTTGGCGAGTTTTTTGGCGATTAATCCCTGGCATGATTTAATAGTATCCAAAATTGGAGTTTGTGTTGCAGACACGTATTTCTCAAACAAATGAGACAAAAATATGACACGATAATACCCTTACATTCACAAAAACTCACACCAAATTTGATATAGTTAAGTCATTGTATTTTTCAATTATCGCATTTACATATTTTTGAAAGTACAGACAGACAGACAATCAACCCGTAGTTGGATTTGGCTCAAAATTTGAAAGGTGTCTACACTATAGATGTTAAATGTGTGTACCGAGTTTTATCCATCTAACTTTCTTGGTTTTTTAGTTATCTTTTTAATTCATATTCGAACAGCCGGACAGACAGACTTCCTCTGAACAGATTTTGTTCAAAATTTGACAGAAATTGGCAAATTTGAAATAAAGACCTTATACCTATTTTCAAACATTTAATTCAAAATGTTTTTGAATTATCTTTATCACAGACGGACAGACATTTGTGTTTTTCGAACTCGGGCGGGTCTTAAACGTGGAAGTTCGTCAAAATCTCGAGTTTTTGACGATTACTATATTTATTTTTTTCTATACTGCATATACGAGAAAGTAAAAAATGAAACGGAATTAATGTAATGGTAAGAAATCCAATGCAATCACCAAAACGTATAAGACACTTTTTTTTTTTTTTTTTTTTTTTTACTTTATCGCATGCATAGTAGAGAGAAAGTATAGCAATCGTCAAAAAAATTTCGAATTCGAGATTCTGACGAATCTCCACGTTTAGACCCCCTGAGTTTGAAAAACACATTTTTGGAAAATATCCATCCGTCTGACTGTCTCACTCAAAATGTGTTCAAATAAGAAGATCACTCAAAAATATCGTGAACTAAACTGTTGAAATTCGGTATACGGTCTTCACACCAAATTTGTAGCTTTCTATTAAATTTTGAGTAATATCTGTTTGAAGGAAGTCCGGCTGCTCCATTATATGTTAACATTTAATTACAAAACGAAGACAGCTAGGTAGAAAAAATTCGATTAACAGATTTCGCATTTATAGAATACACACTAGTCAAATTTTTAGCCAAATCTAATTATGGTTGATTGTCTATCGGTCTGTACTTTCAGAAACATGTAAACTCGATTATTCAAAAACGCAGTGTTTTAAATATATCAAATTTGGTATGAGATTTTGCGACTATTTTGTCTAAAAGTTTTGTTTAAATCGATTGAGAAGATCGTGTCTGAAAGGGAATTTCGATATTTTGATACTATTAACGCATGTCAGGGATCGATCGCCAAAACACTCGCCAAGGATGACTCGACAGATTCAGTAACAATGTTAAACTCACGCTAAAAGTTAATATATCGTAACTATTGTACGCCAATGCCATGATAGGCGTTCTCTGGTATGAATATGGGTGAAAGTTTTGGGAGACTACTCCCACTGGTTCATATTACAGACTTCACACAAATTATGTAAATATTGAAGGAAGCCTAGTGACGAACACTTCCTTTCTTTTTATTGTTTCGGATGAAATGTTTTGCTTGGAAATTTTCTCGCTTTGGTTTATACAGAATTTTCAGCTGTTCTATATACTAAATGATATTATCAAGATGAGAATATTTCATATTATAATTTTTTTTCTTTCTTTTTCAGATGAAGTAACTTCTGAGAGGAAGAAAAATATATCTTTCTTGGAAATTTACTCAGGTTCTGTCATTAAGATGTTACTTTTCTGAATCGAGGAAGTCACTTCGTCTTATTGTTGAATTTTAGAATAGGATTGTTGGAAAACATCTTGAATCTATTCATTTCACCTGCTTGTTAAATTTCTCATTCTTTAAATCTTTCTACTGAGTGTTGAAAGCTTACGTATATTGATTGTTGAAATTAAAATTTAAGTATTTGTCAAAAAAGATTGTTTTATAAGTTACTTACTTATGAATAAGATTTATGTTCACTTTCGAAAATATTTGCATGATACTAATTTCGTTAAAAAACAATAACATAAGGACGTGCTTAAAAATAGTTCAATATTTCTTTGATATGATGAAATATTGGGAGGTGCTTGAATAAGGATATTTTTTCTTGCTGTAAAAAGAAAACTTTCGAACCTTATTTTAAAAATGAAATGTCATCGAACGATGTTAAAAAATTTCAATATGGCGTCAGAAATGAAGCACTTTCTCCCGACGAAGAATCATTTGGACTCCATTCGAACCAGAACATTTTTTCTTGCGATGAAGAAACATTCGAAAGTGATTCAAAAAGTGAAGTATATTTTCACGATGAAAAAAGTTTCGAGCCTGATTTAAACAGTAAATTATTTTCTCACGACACAGAAATAAGTGATGTAGAAAATAAAATATTTTCTCCCTATGAAAACATATTCGAGCATAATACAGAAAATGAAGTATTTCCTGAATATGAAAAAACAGTTGAACATAATATGGGAAGTGATACGGATAGTGAAGCACTTTCTCACGATAAAGAAACTTTTGAACATGATATGTGTAGTGAATTACTTTCCCATAATGAAGGAACTTTTGAACATAATATGAATAGTGAACTACTTCCTCATGATGAAGAAAATTTTGAACATAATACGAGTATAGAACTACTTCCTCATGATGAAGAAACTTTTAAACATAATATGAGCAGTGTACTACTTCTTCACGATGAAGAAACTTTTGAACATAATATGAGTAGTGAACTACTTCCTCACAATGATGAACCGCACGAATTTGGTACAAATGATGAAGCATTTTCACATTATGATGCTGAATTTGCGGACAATGATTGTGAAAAATCTTTTTCAAACCAACACGTTAGTTCGCAGGATACTATTAATATAGGAAACCGTTTTGTATGCGATCTATGTGGCAAAAGTTACTCATCTCCAAATAATTTAAGTAGGCATCGTCGCCTAACACATAATTCAAATCTGAAATTCTTTACATGTGATATGTGTCATAAAACATTTTGTGATAATTTTTCTCTAAATAGACATCGTAAACTTCACACAGAGGAAAAACCGTTTAAATGCGATAAATGTGGCAAAGGATTTCATCTGAAAATTTATTTAAATAATCATTATCGCAGTAATCACACTGAAGACAAATCGTGCGTGTGTGATGTTTGTGGTAAAGCTTTTTCTACTAGAACTTACTTAAAAAAACATCTCCTGTTCCATTCAAATGAGAGGTCTTTTGCTTGTCATATATGTGGAAAATCCTTTGTATGTGCCCTTCATTTAAATAAACATTGTCGTACTCATGCGAATGAGAAACTTTATGTCTGCGATGTGTGTGACTGTGCATTTTCCACAAATGATGTTTTAAGCCAACATCGTTTTATTCACACAAATGAAAAACCCTATGCGTGTGAAGTGTGTGACAAAAGATTTAAACAGAGGGGCCACTTAACTAAGCATCGTCGTACTCACTCAAATGAAAAACCTTATAAATGTGATATATGCCATAAAACCTTTGCTCAGAAATATAGCTTAGCTCAACATATGCTTTCTCATACTAATAAAAAGCCTCATAACTGCGAATTGTGTGGGAAAGCATTTACTTACAAAGTTAATCTACGGAAACACTATCGGATCCATACGAATGAGAAACCATACCTTTGTAATACCTGCGGGAAATCATTTACTCGTAAAGACGGTTTGGACAAACACAGTCAATCACATACGGATGAAAAATCTCACGTGTGTCACATCTGTGGTAAAACGTTTGCGAAAAGGTTCAAATTAAACACGCATTTTCGTTCTCATAATATTGAGAAATCTTACAAATGCGATTTTTGTGGCAAGGCATTTTATCAGCAAGAAAGTCTGAGCGCACATCTTCTTAATCATACGAGCGAGAAGTCGCATGTGTGCCAAGAGTGTGGAAAATCATTCATGAAAAACACCTCTTTAAAAGAGCATATACGCACTCATACAAAAGAGAAACCTTACGTATGCGATGTGTGTAATAAAGGATTTATCCAAAGTTATTCACTCAAGAGGCATTATCTTAGTCATACTAAAGAAAAACCTTATATTTGTGAAATATGTAGTAAAGCGTTCTCTGCCTTATGCAACTTAAATAGACATTATCTCACTCATGCAGATAAAAATCAATGAATTAAACATCTTTGTTATCATGCATGTCTATTATCGAATCAAGGGGTCATAAATGGGGTGCATCAAAAGAACCTGTGTGAAAGAACATATACAATCTCATTCAAAAGTATAATCTTATACATACGGAAAATATAGTAAAGGGTGTCCCAAAATTAACGCAGAATTTGAATTTGCCACCATTCTTGCTGTAAAGTGTTGGCAACCCTATTAAAGAAAAGCATTTGACAGCTAATAGTTTAGGATTAATAAAACTGGAGCGTTACACGATAGAAGAACGTGTTAATATAAGCTTTGAATTAAATTTAAAAAAAAAGTTTTTTTTTTAAATTGTTCTATTTTTATAGAATCGAGTAAAGTACACAAGATAGGGTTATGTATGAAATAACACATAGGAAAAATGGCCTCCGCGGCTTTGCATATGCACTCTTTTGTTGAAATTTTCAGACATTTGCATAAATTTGGCTGAATTTTGTTGATGCAGCGTTTAATTTTCTCCTTCAATGCATCGTGCTTATTGGCATAGACCTTTGACTTTAAATAACCCCATAAAAGGAAATCCAATGGTGTTAAATCACACGTTCTAGGGGGCCAATCTTCAGATTTCCGAGCTGTGTCCGCCAGACTTTCTTTATTTTTGAAATATTGTTCAACATTAGAAACAAGTTGTTCTATCGTGTAACGCTTCATTTTCACTAACCATAAACTATCAGCTGTCAATTGTTTTTTTTAATAGGGTTGCCAACACTTTACTGTAAGAATGGTGGCAAATTCAAATCTTGTGTTAACTTTAGAAAACCCTTTATAATAAAAAATTTGTTCAAAATAGATCACTAAGACAATATTATCTTAGTCATTCTAAGGAAAATTTCTATTCCCCTGAAGTATGTAGTAAAGCATTTTCTGCTTATGCATCTTAACCCTTTAAAGGCCCATTTTTTTTCTAGTCATATTATGTTAAAATACTTTTAGGCTTGAAATTAGAATAAAAAAAGGGATTCATTTAGCTTATTAGATAAATTTAATTTGATTAATTAATTAATTTAGTTAATTAATAATTAAGTAACAAATCAAGACGCATCATTTTGTGTAAGATAAAGAACTGAAGCATCTAAGTTTCTGTCTTTCTAAAGCAATTTGTTAGAACTTATGCCAACCTACATAATTTCATAAAAAGTTTGATAAATTTGATGGGAAGTATACTTCCCATGGCACTAGAAAGGGTTAAATAGACATTATCTCACTCATGCAAATAAAATAAATGTATTGAATATTTTTCGTTATCATGCTAAGAAGAAATCTCGCGTATGCCATACTTATGACAAGATTTTAATCAAAAGAATCTGTTTGAAAAAGAATATTCGTACTCATACAAAAGGGTAATCTAAAAAGTCATTGTACCAATGAAAAAACATATATGTGAGGCGTATAGTAAAGCAACTTAAATAGACACCATCTCACTCAGGGAAATGGGAAAAAAATCTTTAAAATATTGTTTCCTACTATTAATAAAGTTTATGCTGGCGGATGTATAATAAGAAAATATCAAATGTTTGTATTCAAATAAAATTATTTTTATTGCTGTTATTTTTCTTTTGTTTATTGCTGTCACTTTTAACTCATTTACAACTATAAGCAAAATAAACCACATTTAGCGATTGGCATTTGTCAAAAGAGGAATCATATTCAGATTTATTTTGCAATTGCTCATGTGAGAATATCTCCGCGAGCATGTTATTGTACTGTTTGTAATCCAAATTATTCCGCTTACAGATACAAGTGTATTGACTTATCTCATAAAATACCTCGCTATTATTATTATTGAAATGGGTTGAATTGGGGGGGGGGGTAACAGAAAAGGCTTTCACTCCCTAATGCCAGAGAATCTAGCGTTAATAAATATCAAAACATTTCGGTGAACGAAGAAAAATTAGAAGAAAGCGCTCATGAAAAACAGATTTTGGAATCAAAAATTTTAAAAGTGATCAAAATTTAGGTGATTGAAAGTGAGTTTACTCCAGAAGTATGTTCTTTGAATTGAATACTTCAAACAGTTTTCTTCTGATCGGCGACTCGGCTTTTTTACCCTAATTAAATATATTAGAAAACTTTTCTACAGGAGTCGCAACTGTTTCTTTGAAGAGACTTAAAGCTGCGACTTGATGTTCTTGGCTGCTGTGGCATTTTTTCAATTATAGTTTAAATAATAATGTCTATTTTGACATTAAGTACTTTTTTTCAATCTCGATCATTGGAACACTTGCTTTGCTGGTTGCAAAATATTTTGTGGGTGTTGATTGATTAAAAATTCTAAACTCCTCTCTTGTTTTTATGTGACTTTGATACTGCTCTTTAATGTATAAGAGACAAGACTTTGGAGTAGCTGGGTGCAATTAACACATTTTTGGTGATTCTGACAGTCTCCATCATGAAATGTGACTCACTGAGGAACAAACGGTTGCTTTTTACTTTCTCATATACGTAGTATAGAGAAAGTATAGTAATAATCAAAAGATTCGAACTCAAGATTTTAAGAATCTCCACAATTTTGACCTCCCTGAGTTCGTTTTTGGAAAATGCCCGTCTGCGGCAAATATAACTCAAGACACTTTGAGCTAGACAGTTGAAATTCGGTATGTGGCCTTTACACCAAATTTGCAGATTTCTATCAAATTTTGAATGAAATCTGATCAGAGGAAGTCCGGCTGTTCGAATGTAAGTTAACAAAATGAACGGAGCAAGATAGATAAAATTTAGTACATAGATTTAATATCTATGGTGTAGACATATGTCAAATTTTGTGCCAAATCCAACACCAAGTTCACTGTTTATAGGTCTGTACTTTCGAAAATATGTACACGCGAAAATTCAAAAATGCAAGGACTTAAATATATCAAATATATTTAATTCTACATCAAATATAAATATATCAAATATATTTAAATCTAAAACAAATATAAATATATCAAATATATTTATACAACTACGAGTGCTGTTTTGTGTCACATTTTTGTCTCAATCGGTTGAAGAAAACGTGTGTAAAACACAAATTCTGTTCTTGGTTACTATTAACATATGCCAGGGATTAATCGCCAAATAACTCGCGGTGGATGACACGATAGATTCCCGGGTCGCGGTGGCCTGGTGGTAAAGTCTCGGCTTGTGAGCCATAGTGTTTCAGGTTCGAGACCCGATTCCACCGAAGAACCGTCGTGTACGGGAGTCTGTTGCACGCGAAATCCGTAGCTAAACAGCACTTACAGAAATCAACTTCAAACAAGTAACAAACCGCAATAGCATAAAGTGCTCAGCGAGAATCCGCACGAGATGAACATCCAAAGAGAAACTTCACTCTACTACTATCTCTCGACTCAATTCCGCTTTATACATCTCCCAAACTATTGCAAAGACACTGCTCTAGAGCAAGCTTGGGAACTTGAGTCCTAATATATGTAAAGCCAAATATTCTGGTTCCTTCATTTTTGCTACTAGTCTACAAATTCCAAAGGCTGAAAGTCACTGACTGACTCCACATCCAGTCATTACTACGTCTGTAAAACTTCTTTCTTTACAGGGTGACTTAGAGCGCAGGGAAACAATATTATGAATTCATTTTAATATTTTGTGATAGCCTCCTTAAGTTATCACATAAAGAATGGGCCGCGGTGGCCTGGTGGTAAGGTCTAGGCTTCGGAAAAGGAGGGTTTCAGGTTCGAGACCCGATTCCACCAAAGAACCGTCGTGTAAGGGAGTCTGTTGCACGCGAAATCCGTCATGCCAAACGTCCACCCGTTGGTGTGGAGAGGGGGGGGTGCCAGCTCAGGTGTCGTCCTCGTCATCTGACTGCGGTTCAAAATTACGAGGTCCGTCCCAAAATAGCTCTAGTGTTGCTTTATAACGGAACGTTAATATAACTATATTGAACGATAGATTCAATCAAAATACTAAATTCACGCCAAAGGTTAGTATTTCATAATTGTAAGCCAATCCCATGTAAGGTGTTCTCTGTCATGACAAATTTATTAGAGAGTATGCGAGAAAGTGTTTGTGAGACCACTTTCTACTGGTTATTTCTCGGGTGGATAAAACTGAAGCATTTTGCACATTGCATTGGACGGTCGATAGATGCTTCGATTTTTTTTTTTTTTTTTTTTTTTTCATTTGTGAAACAAATTTTTATTAATCTGGCAAGAAAGTTCCAAGAATAGTGGTAGGGTTGGTGAAATTACCCGCGTCTCATTTTGTTTTAAAAATTAACGCATTTCCATGATTTATATTCAATTATGTTCGCTCAATTGTTCTGCTATTCGTTCAAGTGGTATTTTGATAGGAATATCAAATTAAAAAAATGAGACGTTATGTTCTCCCATATTGCGTCCGCTGTGATATGTATATTCATAGTTTTTTTCTAAGTTTAACAGTTGTGCAGCGCAAACTGGATCGTGTGTCATAAAGATCATTTTCCCTTGTTGGTATTCCCCCGGAGGCACCTCGAAAGGAGGATGAGAAGCTTCCGTTATGGAGATTGGTTCTCGTCAACCTGGTGGGTAAACGAAAAGGTAGGGGTCTGGCTCCTCCCATCGAAGACGGAACATACATCCTTAGGGAGGGATTATAATGTGGCCGGTGATAGTTCTTAGGACTCAAACACAGTTCTCGCCAGTGTTGTTGTCGCGGCTGTCCGATTATTCAGATTTTTCGAGTGCCTCAGTGGGGGTGGGGTGGGGTGGAGTGGCCGCTTATGGTTCCCTTGTCAGGTAAATTTCATGTTAAATATTTGAGTGTTGTTTCATTTTTTTTCCTTTAATATATACATTTGCAATAGAAAAGGATTCATTTGTGAAAATCTCCGACTTAGCATCAAAATTAGATATGATAATATTTACTTCCTGGTATTGATTTTGGTCCATTCTTAAAACAAGTTCGTTTGCGCTTTTAGCACTTTAAAAAAACTTTTCAATAATTTGTGGATGCATTTTAAATTTATTACTGACTGAATTCAATGAGAGTAAATCATTATCAAGATCTTTTATAGTCACAATTCTGTGTTTCAGCTTGGCTAAAAGAAAATGGACAGATTTTATCTGCTTCCTATAAGAAATAATAGGAAACAATCCGAAAGTAAAGGAAAAGAAAAGAAACAGCAACAACGCCCTTTGCGAAAGGATAGGTTAATACAAAAAATTCGTTTGTTTGCCAAATCAAAAAAAAAAAAAAATCGAAACCACTTTCAAAATTGAATTTGATGCCACGGTATTTCATGAAAGAACAGATGAATTAATTAAAGTGTATAAAGATTTTTCTTGTAATTTAATTATTCCTTAAATTAACTCATGATGAAAAGTATTTAAAATATTTGCCAATTTTGAACAAAATCAATTTAATTTATATACCAGATAGTTGCAAAAGTCCGTGCCCGATTCCCATAGATGGCGACATAGTGTTATTTATGGGAAACTGTGGACTTTTTGTTCCTTTCCATGCGCTTGAAGATGAAAATGCGTTTTTTCCCTACAGCGTTGACTGTTGTTAAAATATGTCAATTTTTGAGTGCATCCAATTTCAAACAGCTGATGTGATCTCCCCAGCACTCTCTCGCGCATTCTTTAATAAAGGTGTTATCCCAAAAAACACCATGCATTGCATTGGCGTTCGGTAGTTACGAAATATTAACCTTTGGCGTGAATTTAGATTTTTATGGAATCTATCATGTCATCCTGGGCGATTAATCCCTGGAATGCAATTCATAGTATCCGAATTGGAATTTGTGTTTAGACGCGTTGTTCCCAATCAAATGAAGCAAAAATTTGACACAAAACTACACTTGTAGTCACAAATTGACATACTAATTTGATATATTTAAATCATTGTATCTTTGAGTTATTGCATTTACGTGTTTCTAAAAGTATAAAGCGACAGATGATAAATTCCGTGTGGTATTTGGCACAAAATTTGCAATAATACTATAGATATTAATTCTGT
>JAPMOR010056020.1:0-17598 GCA_026543865.1 Argiope aurantia | reverse complement strand
AATTTTTATAGGCGTGGAACAAATAATCTAATGTAAAATAAGAATATATTTTTAAATAAAAAATTCTATTTTGAATGTATTGATTTATTAAAAGATTTGATTAATGGATTTAACGAAGAAAGTTGCATTAAATTACATTTTTCAGCAAAATAGTAAGAAAATTTGATAAAATTAAGTAAATAAAAGAGTCAAATTAATAATTTAAAAAATAAATCAATTTAAAAATGCTAAAACCAACTCTTCAAGATGGAAATATTATACATCAATAACACTTTTTCGGATATTAATTTTGAACATATTTTTTTCAATCTACAATAAAATTAGATAATAAATTCATCAAATTGTCAAAAATACGATATTTAAGACTTGACACCTAAATCATATACAATTTAAAAATAATTTTGGAATTAATTTATTATTCATTTATTGAGTTGTTTCTTATTGAAAGTTTCGCTCAATGAATTTGTCAATTTTATATAATATAGTGATATTAACATTAAAAGATTATCGAATTCATGATAAATATTTTGAATATCTAAAATTAATACTACCAAATAAAAAAACTTACCAATCTGTTAGAAAAGTAAGAGAAAAATGAATTTAAAACTTCACAATTATAAAGAAAATATTCGATAAAGAAGGAAATATATCTACATTTATAAAAGGATGCATTTTTATGTGTATCTGCGACGTCTACATAAATTTATCAATATGACAGACATAGAATTTGATGCGCAAGTAATCGTAATGGGGACTCAATGCATTTCGAAGTTTGAACTATAACGTAACTATATTTATCTATAACGTAGAAATTGTTTTATGGAAGATTTTATGTTTGCTTTAGAAAAATTTTCGCCCTTATTTAACCACAGAATAATTTTCAATAGTTGCAAAAATATCTTTGCACTGTGGAAAGAGAAAATATTTGCCACTCTAAAGCAATTTCTTTTGTGCTTTTTACATAATTTTCTAGTTTGAGAAAATTTGAATCACTTTTCCAGAAGAAGTTTAAGAAAATGCAACTACAATTTCTGCATCTGATATTCTAATTTAGTCACCTTTCTCAATTTTTAAAATTTATTATTCGAACGTTTATTTCTAATTGAAAACACACACACACACACAAGCACAAGCGTGCGCTGTCACAAGTATGTAATATCTTTCTGTATTAGGTGGACGCAAAATTAGGCTTAATTTGTTAATAAGCATTTAGCAATATCCCGCTAGTTTGGATTATTTGCATACACGCTTGAATCGGTGGTAAGCTATAAAGCTTTTTATGAGTTAGATAACTTGAGCTACATGAAATTAAATTGTGCAGTTTTGAATATAAATTGAATGTAAAGCTAGAGAAAACGGAGAAATTTAGCACCATAAAATTTCGTGAATAGAAACGTAACTGTAACCTAGCAATAATGCAACATAGCAGAATAAAATTATAATTGGTTCTAGAAATATCGAGATATATTTTGTACCACGAATAGAATTGATAGAACTCAGTTTTATAGAATATTCTATGCAAAATTATTCATTTTAATACTAATATGCTTCTTCAAACAAAAGCAGTTCATTAGGATTACAATACAGCCATAAATAATGCCCAAGAACCAAACTTAATAATCTCTTTTTTTATGTTTAACAACCCTGTTTTTTTTGTCATAGACAGTTATGTGCGGACTTTTAAGGAGCAAAGGAGCAAAATCTTTTGAATCGGTGATTGTTGTGGTTTCGAATAAAGAAATAGTCTGGCTTAAACCGAAAAGTATTAAAGACTAAATAAAAATTGGTACAAATAATTTTTATTTTTACTCGCCTTAGAATTATATATTTTAACTTCCAAAATTCTTCTCTAACATATATATGTCTTTGTTCCCCGAAAAATTTAATATTAATTTTTTATATTTAATTTCAATAATTGAAAAAAATAATGAAAGCAGTTTATACAATTTGAGTTTACTTTTAGGTAATTATTACACTTATAGTTTCTTATTATTAGTAGAAATGCATATTTTCATATTGACTGATTAAAGTAACCTGATTTTATGCAGTTATGCCAGAAGTATTTCTTAATGGTGAGAAGTGGAGAAAGGAGGGTGTATGCATTATGATTTAGAATCTAACTCAATACCGATCAGCTGTGTGTCCATCAACTATATCAGGGATGGCAAACCAATGGCACGGGACACAATATTTTGGGCACGCCACTGATCAAAACGGTTTGCATTTTAGTTCAAAATAACAAAGTTACTTATGAAGAGTTACGAACAAACGCGAGTGATTGGTTTGCGGTGTGCATAATTTCTATTCCTTATCCTATTTCATGCATGGAAAAAATCGGGTAATATCATTGGTTCGTCTTTATCTTTGTTATTATATGTGAACTTCGAAGTAGTTTCGAAGTAATTGTCATATAAGTCACTCGCCACAATTGTCATTGCTCGGCTTAGTAAATCTTTTCAGGTGAGAGAGTTTTTGAAGGAAGCCTGGTTAGCATGAGCGTCCTCACTTTTCGATGATTTTGACAATAAAGATAAGATAATTCAGCTCATCAAAGATATTCCTTTGTCTAGAAACACAATAAAAGAAAGAATTTTAAAACTGTCCGGTAATGTATCAGATCAACAAAAAAATTATATTAACCCCGCTTCTTTTATATCGCTATGTCTTGACGAAAGTACTAACATCAGTAAATATGCACGTTCAGGTGTTTTTGCTCGATATTGTGCAGGAACCACCATTAAGAAAGAATTAATTGCGATAACATCTTAGCTAACAACTACAAAGGGTACAGATATTTGTTCAACTGTTAAAAATTTTCTTGCTGAGAAAGAAACTGATTTAAAAAAAATTGTTTCAGTAACAACTGATGGTGCTCCAAATATGGTGGGCAAAAAAAAGTTTTATTAGTTAATTTCAAACAGGCGTAGGAGATTCGATTCTTGAATTCCATTGCATTATTCACCAACAAGCCTTGTGTGCTAAGAGTGGTTTAACATGTCTTGTTAATGTAATGGCGTTAGTGACAAAAGTAGTCAGCCTCATATTTTCACAGGCTTTAAATAAGCGAAAGTTCGATGCTTTGTTAGATGAAGTTAACTCAATATATAATGGTTTACTAATGTATAATAATGTTCGTAGGTTGAGCCGAGGAAACGAACTTCGAAGATTTGTTGACTGTTTGGAAGAAATAAGACTGTTTCAGCAAAATGAGGGGGGAATCGAACAATCCCACAGTTGTTGGATGCTATGTGGCTTCCAAAATTGACGTTTTTTACAGATATGTGCCAACATTTCAATGAATTGAATGTAAAGCTTCAAGGCACAAATAAAACAACTATCGTCATGATGGAACTCATTCGTGCTCTTAATGCTAAAATGCATGTTTTCAGAAAGGATATTATTACAAGAAACTATAAGTACTTCCTAAATTTGAAAAAAAAAATATCAAAGATTTAGATGTACATGAGAAAACAGAGTTACTGAGGAATTTATTTCTGTAATTGATTGTTCAATCATGGAATTTTCATCGAGATTTTCTCAGTTTAAAGAATTATCTGAAACGCTCAAGTTTATTTACCCTGGTGTGACTTCATTTGATAAACTGAACTTGTCCCAATTCGATTGGTTGGGAATTGAAGAATTTGAACTGCAACTTATTAAATTCCAGTCTAGTTAAATATGGAATCAAAAATTTATTGAAACAAGAAAAAAGTTGGAATTGATTGAAACAGAAAGATTAACAAGCAATACAAGTAGAAATGCCTGTAACGAAATTTTGGAAGCATGGAATTCGATTCCAGACGCATTTAACTGTTTGAAGAAACTGGCTCATGCCATTTTAACCATATTTCATCTACCTATGCCAGCGAGTCATTATTTTCAGAGATGAATAACATTAAAGACTCGCTTAGAAACCGTTTAGCAGATGACTACAATCCTGGTGCGTTCTGCTAAAAGTAACATCTTACAACCTAATATAAATTATTTGTCATCTAATCTGCAACAACAGAAGTCACATCAATGTTACTTTAGTTTTAATTATACGTATAACTAAAACATATACTACTATATAATGCAAAATGTATTTTTTCGTAGTATATAAAGAGTTTTGAATTATTAGTAGTTCGTTTTATTATTTTTCCAATAATCAAAATTATTTGACGGCACATCTATACTTCATTAAATATTTCTTTAGAAAAAATGGCACGTTGATCCATAAAGGTTCGCCACTCCTGAACTATATATTTAAAATAATTGGCAAAAACCAAAGAACACTCCCACACTCAACAATTGCACATATTCCGACATATTTTATTTCATAAAGGTAATGTTTCATTTCATATGAAAAGATACTGGCAAAATAGGAACAATAATTGTAATTGGACGTCTGGTTCATTGGTTTGTCTTATAATTTTAAATATAAAGATACCATACCATATATTATGCCATTTTTTTCATTTTTTAGAGCATCTTCATTTTCATTTTTTAAAATTTTATTCTTCTATAATTCACTAAGCTTTATCATTATCGAAAAATATATATGAAAAATTATGCCATTAGAGAGCAAAACTCAAAACTTATGTTTTGCTGTTGTTCTTAACATTTTTGCGACAATTTGGATATAAACTTTAACGTATTAAATTTTTTAAAAATATTTTTTAAATTATTGAATAAATGTTCATATCATTGTTTGAATTATAATTCGGAATAATTACAATCTAGACTAAAGGTTGTCTGAGAAGATAATCTGCTACACTATATAAAATTAATAAAGGAAAAATAATTCAATATAAATTTATGAAGCTTGTCTCATTGTCGCTTCTGGGATATTAAATGATCCATTTATCTTTTCAGATATATTTTATTGCATTTATTAATATTTCATTAAATTTTTATGAATTAAATTCAATGTCTTAGTTGATCTTGATTTTTTTAAAGCCAAACATTAAAAAAAGAATGAACGTAACATAATAAAATGAAATACAATTTATTAAGGAAAAAGCCACTTTAATTATTCTTCAACAATAAAAATCTGTTAAAATCAAATCCCCATTTCCTTATACATTTTGATACTTTAATCTGAAATAAATTCTCTAAGGAAAAAAAAATGCAGAAATGTAATTAATTGATTTCTCTTCAGAAGACTGATTCTATTTAAAATTCAATTGTAAAATTATTTTGTTAATCTTTTAGCAGCCATTTCTGTTTGAAGTATAATTATTTTGATCTGAACTGTTCCTATTTAATACTTAAATGCGATAATTTTTTGATATTACTGATGCTGTATAAAAAGAGCTAATAAAGATCCAGATAAATCAGTAAAAGAGAAATTTTAAGATTATTTTTAATAAAGCAAATATAGAAAAATGTAGAATTTTCTCTTTCAAAGCATATATATCATGAAATATGCATTGGCATGAAATATGCTAATGCATATTTCAAGGCATATATATGCATATTCGCAGAATCACTTCAATTTTAATTAAAAACACTTCTTAAATCCTTCTTTATAACTCTCCTTGCAAATATACTTTTACAAAAGAAGGGAGACAAAAATCTGGGCAAATATATTATTATGGAATTTTCTTATTAATAACCCTTTGATAATTAATAGATACTTAAGGAAATATAATTATTCGCACTCAAAGAACTAAGATACCCATTTTGATCATGCTAATTTTCATTTTATTATATATGATCCTTTTATTTTGCATGAATATATAAGCTAGAAATGCGTATATTTTTTTATATTATGCATAACAAAAAAGCATTTCAGTTTTTTTCCTTCGTTGGAGTGGATTTCTATTTTTGCCAAATAATTTTGAAATTTTTCAGAAAAGGTATAAATAAAAATACAGGAATGGAATGATGGTTTGTCTCCAGGTTATATATGATGGAGTTCATTTTATATTCTTATCACAATTTAACACGCAGAATGCTTCAATTCAAGATTTGTAAAGTGCTAGAAGAGATCGGAAGCACCCATATGGTTAGGAATTACATGGAAATACTTGGTCGAAAAATACTAGGTGCGTGTAGACAAAACAGAAAACGCTAGGAATGAAAGGTCATCATGCAAGTTAATATGCGTTTTACTAATAAATGGATATTTATAAAAGTAACAGTCAATGATAAGGTATGGAATGTTGTTGATGAAATCTCAGTATATAAGGAATAAGGAATTGAAATATTGAGGAATATTCCGGGTATGCATCTAATTTTCTCGATATTTATTATAATGAATGCAACGCGTTTTTCAGCTCATTAGTAATCAGGCCTCTAAAAAGCGATGATTCGCTTGCCTTTATTGATTCATTATGGTTCCGTTATTCGTTACAGTGCATTGATGTTAATGGTAGTGCACACATACCACCGCTGCCGCACTTCAGATATTAGAGAAGTAATCGACACGATAGAGCGATGACTGACTTGCATTCATTACACAGCCGTTGTCTCTCTATTGGCGACAGTGCACTGATATTAATCTAGAAATGCATTGATATTACTCTATATACGTGCGCACATACCACCTTCATACATTTCCTATACCAGAGTGCTGCTTAGCAAGCAATGAGTGAAAAAAGAAATGGATGAGTGCACTAGACCTCTGATCAACGACGATCCATTGTGCTCGATAATTGGAAGGTCACATCGATCTTGAGAGTCGTAAGGAATTGAGAAACACTTGTTACTTTGCATCGAAAATTTTTATTAACAGATGCTAATATTTTGATGAAATGAAAGGAAAAAGTCTCATCCCTTTATCATAAAATGGTTCTGTGTTCCACGACATTTGATTCAACAAGGGGATCTTATCAGGACTTGAATAATATCGCCCTTCTGTGCTAATCAGTACTATTTACCACGCCTAGAAGAATTTATCACTCGTGATACTATGTAATTTTGTATGATTTGATTAAACCATCCTCCTAAGATTTTGATGTGATACTTAGGCACCCTATGTAAAGATACGAAATATTTCTAATATATATATATGTATACTCGTGTCCAAAATTAAGGTCACAAACATTAAGTCTGCGAAACATAATAACATTTAAAATATTTTAATTGGGAATTAAGAAACATCGTATATCAAAAAGTGTTACATTATGAATCAGAGATAAAGCATTTATCTCGGGGAAAGCCTGTTTAATATGGAGTGTGACCACCGTGCACTGCTATACAGGTTTCACTACGAGCTTTCATACTGTTTATGAGGGTGTCAATAAATGTTCTGGGCAACAAAGTCCATTCTTCCAAAAGTGCTGCCTTTAACTCTTGGAGGGTATTAGGAGGGCGGTTACACTGTGCAATGACTCTTCCGAGACCATACCAAACATGTTCAATATGATTGGTATCCGGAGACCTCGAGGGCCAGTCTATACGTCGAATATCGTCTTCTTCAAGAAAATCATCATCGATCTGGGCTCTGTGTGGACGCGCGTTATCATCCATAAACATGAAGTCTGGGCCAAACACACCCCGGAACAACCTCACATAGGCTTCAAGGACCTCATCCCTATAGCGGTGGTCATTGACAGTACCCGCATCGAAGACGTGCAGTGGTGTACAACTGCCCAACATTATGCCTCCCCAGACAAGGATTCCTCTGCCACAAAATCTGTCGATTTCTTTTACGTAGGACGGATGATTGCTAGCTCCTCGTTCTTTCTAGATGAAGATTCGATGAGTGTCACTCTGTGTGGTAAATCTCGACTCATCACTGAATAGAACATGCCCCCATTCTTGCTGTGCCCAAGACTGATGTTTTCGTCCCCAGAACAACCGGGCTTTTCTGTTGGATGCAGTCAAAGGGACGCACTCAACTGGTCGCCGGGCATAAAGGTCCTTTCTGCTAGACGTCTGTATACTGTTTGTCTGGAAAATCTTATTCTAGATGCAGCAGTAAGATCACGAGAAAGTTGAGGAACCGTTGTCAGCCTATGCCTATGTTCGCTTAATGGCAAATAGCGATCCTGTGCAGGCATCGTTTCTCTGTGACAGCCTAGGCAGGCCTTCCTTGTCACAGTACCACTTGTTTGGAATTGATTCCACAACCTGAATACCACTTTCGGTGCCACTTGTAACCATCGAGCCACTTCCGCTTGAGACTGCCCTGCTTCAAGCCTTCCAACGGCTCTCCATCACAAGAAATAGTCTAAACGATTATGAAAACTCATTATCACTGGAAACAGGTTAAAATTTTTGTTTTAATGCAATATTTACAAAATTGCAGGCAAAATTGCAGGATGCCTAAATGGTCTAATTTCAGTAGTTCCTCAAAAACTAATGCTAAACAACATTTTTTTTCGCACAACAAAGCTTAATATCGTGTTACTGGTCCTTCACAATATACAAAATATAATTTGTTTAAATTTTTCTGGTAGCTATTTAGAATTACTTTGAAAAACATTTTTGTGACCTTAATTTTGGACATGAGTTTATATCGATATAATCTCCTTTATATACTTCCCATATATTCCCATATCCCACATATTTCCATATATATTTAATTTTTGCGTTTTCTAATAAGCGCTTAAATGATATTCATGTATTAGATAACTTATTTTAATGTTAAAAAGTATTCATAGAAGGGAAAGTCTCAATAGTAAAGGCGTATCTTTATGAAATTGGTCTAGATTGTTTTCTTAGAGTTTTCACAAACTTTTATTTATCTTGACTTAATCATATTTGTAAAGCTACAGAATAGTTAATCTATCTTTCACTCTTTTCCTGATGTGCTAGAATTATGGAATTTTGTTCATGAGGGTATTCTTGGTAATTAAATACAATTTTAATGTTTTAATAGTTTAATTGTCAATAAATCCATTTATTTTATTTACATTTCTATAGATACTGCATCATCGGGAATGAATTTCAGAGATTCGTTTTCAAAATTCTTCAATAAATATAAAACGAATTAGAAATTAAAAAATTAAATTTAAAAAATGATTAAAATAAAAACATTTCTTCTTAAAATATCATTGAAACTGCTTTGAATATTTTTCTTGGACTTATTATAATATTATTTCGAATATTTTAGTTTATGGAGTAGAAGTTTTATGACATTTATTTATATATGCTTATATATGTTTTGAAGATAAAGTAAAGGACTAGGAAAGTAACATAGTTGAAAAATGTGTTTTCTGAAAAACAATGATTTTAAAAAGAAGCTATATTAATATAATTAACAATTACCCCATTTTCTTTTCTGGCATTCTAAAAATTTAATAAGCATATTGTTAGAAGAAACCATGTAGTTAGTTTAATAAAGAAACATGAAATAAGCTCCAGGGATTTTCAGTTAATGAAAAGTAAACATACCTGATGGAAGAGAGGTGGGCTTCACAATTATTATTAATCTGTCTCATATTAATTTTCTTTTCAAGTCTTAAACTCTAGATTACTTCTTTTACTAATTTAATAGAATGAAAAATTGCCAAGAATAGGCACAATAAAATAACTTGCTGAAGGTCAAAGCATTTTTTATTATTTTAGCTGGAAATATTTAAGAAATTTGTTTGTTTATCACAAGGAAGAGGACTTTCTTTTCTGAACTCTTTTGTAACAGTTTTATCTTTATGGAAGATTTTTAAAAATGCTCAAATTAAATTTCATACTTTTCAAAGTTTAGAGAACTCTCTTCTCTTGTTCTTCGCTCCAAAATGACTTGTTTTTCTTTTTAATCCATCAATTCAGAAAATGAAAATATATATATATAAAAAAATCCTTTC
Organism: Argiope aurantia; assembly: GCA_026543865.1. Lineage (NCBI taxonomy): Eukaryota > Metazoa > Arthropoda > Arachnida > Araneae > Araneidae > Argiope > Argiope aurantia. Next base: position 7,864 of record JAPMOR010056020.1, on the reverse strand, counting down.
GACAAAAAAATAAATTTATTTTGTAGGGAGAAATTAGAAAATGAAGATTTCGACACCCAAGGCCATTTAATCCTCCATTTTCATAAGAATAGAGATATGTCTATGAAAAAGGATAGAAGAATGCAGTTGATGAGAATTTCCCCTTATAGAGGCGTACATTGAGATAAGAAAAAAGTTAAGCTAAGAATCGAAACAAAATTTTCAGCATTGCAATTAATAAAAATCATTAGTTTTTACTAAGCAATTAAATTGCATTTAATTGCAATTAATAAAAAAAACTATCAACACAAAAATTATTCATTTTGATGAAACAACAATTATCTGATATAGAATAATATTTCTATCTTCAATAGTATGGAAGTTATAAAGAATCAGTCCTTTGAAACCCTACCAGTTCCACACATCCCCACTTGAATCTAGATGGTTCATCTATTGTCTCAATCTAAGTTTTACCACCTCGTAATAATATTAAATTAAATCCGATCTAAATTCCTCTAGTTATATACACATATTGTTTAAACGTTAGGGGTAGAAATATATATGAAGTCTAAAACATTACAAATTGTGAGACACATTAATAAATATAGTGTTTGTAATATGTTTCTTTTCTTTTGTTTATATTACATTTTTTCGTTTTCGCTTACTTTTGGGTTAATTTTTCATTGGTTTTCTTTCCAATTATAAGTTTCTTATAGATTCTTCTTTTCTTTTGTTCATATTACATTTTTTTTTTTCATTTTGATTAACTTTTGGGTTAATTTTTATTGATCTTCTTTTCTTTTTTAATTTTCTTATAGATTCTTCTTCTTTCTTTTTTTGTTCATATTGCATTTTTTTTTTTCATTTTCGTTAACTTTTGGATAAATTATTCATTAGTTTTTTCCTTATTTTTTTAAAAATTTTCTTATTGATTCTTTTGTTCATATTACAATTTTTTCATTTCCGTTAACTTTTGGGTAAATTTTTCATTGATTTTCTTTTATATTTTATTGTTTAAGTTTCTTATAGATTTATATCAATTTTTTGCTTCTATTATCCTGTGAATATGATAATCAAAGTAATTTGATCGAATTTAATGTGAAGAGTTACGCATTGTAAGACGATGAAATATTTATCGAAGTTCGGAGACGGGCTGCTCAGCTCAAAGGGAGGAAAAAAGAAGGGAAGAAATTTTATTCCTCTTTAATTTTCTTGAAATTGGTGATAGAAAAATATTTCTTGTTGTATAGGGACGAGATTAATTATAAATTCATCATGAGGTAGATGAAAATAATAGACGAGTTTCAGGAAGAGTTATTTAATTATCTTCTATGTACCACATTTCACAAGACAAATCAAACACGAACGCGAAATCACACGATACTCATTTAGAATAGAATCTAACAATGACCCCATGAAGGATCATGGGAAATATACCTTGATGTCAATAATGTAACGCCATCTGTTATATCAAATGTGAAGGTAGTGGAGTTAGGTCACCCCTACAGTGTTAAATTATCGCTTCAGCATAAGGAATTGCATTTGCGTAAAAGGGTTTACTCGTAGCTGCAATTGCTTAAAGATGATTTGAAAAGTAGTTTCCAACTTCTAACTGCGACTATTTTTAAACTTAGGCTTCTGGACATCTTTTGGGAAAGCTGTTAATTGCATTTCTTCCATATTCACTTACGATCATAGCTCTAATCTCCTTCAAATTAGAAATGAGTCGAAGATTTCGTTTTCTTTATATCTTATGGATAACAGAAATTAATTTCCACCTTCCAGCCTGCTGACACTAATATTTTTTAAGAAAGCGCATTTTGAACAAACAAAATTTCTATATTGGCATAAGATAATGAACTATAATTTTATATCACATGGATTTATATAGATTTCTTAAATTCCATTCTTAGTTAATGCAGGAAAATCAATCAAACAATAGATATATTCCTTGAACATGGATTATTATCAATGGAAATCTAGAATTATTTCATTAATTAAACTTGCATAATTTCGCATTCGATACTGGTTGATCGAATCTAGATATTGGGAGTTCCTGTCCGAAAACATTGCAAAAGGTATCAATAATCAAGTCACATTTTTATCCTCGTCCTAAGCAAGGATAGTTTTGATCATTCTTTTAAAGATATACTTTCGTAAACAGTATTTTATGTTAAAAGGAATAATTTGAATGTTTTTTAGATATTAACTCTTTGACTGCATAATTTAAAAAAAAACACTATTTAGATGCGATACTTTCAAATAAGTTCAAATATTTTTCAAACAAAGTGAACTGATACTATATGTTAAATAATAATAATTTGATATAATAAAAACCTGTAATCGTAAAAATAAATACTCTAAACAGTGAAAAACGAGGAATGCAATAGACAATGGACTGATTACCGACCCACGTAAATCACAGGATACGCAGCTGGAGGGTTAAAACAGAAAAGTATTAAAAGAAAAGTTTACCAGCGAAAAGGGGAAATTGCTCTTTGGAAATTTTTATTATCATATAATAATTAATATATCTAAAATGAATAACACAAATCACATAAAATTTTCTGTATATAATAAATGAAGTGTAATTACAAAATGTTTGAAACCGAATCACTGAAAAATATTGCATATTTATAGCTTTCAACATAATCAAAATAAAAATTTATTTTTTTGAATAATCTATTTGGAAATTAAATACTTTAGTTCCTTTAAATAATCGAACGAATTGATTGATGCGTATTTATCCTACAAGCAAATAGATTTATAAGCATGAGAAACCAAAACGATTTTTTTTTATGAAATTGATTTCATTGTTTTGTATTTTTATATAATATTGAAAAAAGAAGGAAATTCCCATTTCAAAGCTTACAAAAAGTTTTTATTTAACAATTATTCTTATTTGCACTATTTTTTTCAGAATGTTTTGCTTTAGTTGTTTCATGTATGTCCTCTGATTTCTTTTAAGTACCTAGAAGCATTTTTTTAAAAATTTTAAGTCGAAATGGTTACTAAGAACAAACTCCAACTATTTAGTGATATTTTTTCCCCTCATGAATTGAAATTTTCATTCTTTTCAATGTGAAAACAATTTATAAGAGTTCATTAGAAGAAAATTTATTCCATTTCAAATTTCGAAACGAAGCGAGGGGGGAAAAACCAGTCGTTAGAAAAGAATAAAAATTACGGCATTTAAAATGACGTTAAATAAATAGGATAAAAATGAAAAAGTTGAAAAATAAATTTAAAAATTGAAAGAGGATGTTATTTTTATTATTCAATATTACTGTTATTATATTCAGTAAAAGGGAAAAGAATTTGTAATGGATTTCTATATGGAAATGCTGGTTTTTCTCTAAAAGCGCATGCTGTTTGATTGTAATTCATACGTTTTAGAGAAATAAATCAACTTGAAACAATATTAGTGTATTTTATTCTACAGATTAAATTTGGTTATTTTCTGTTACAACAGAAAATAAAAACTATTTAATTTAAAGATTGATTGAATGAAGCGGTTAAGGGGTTTTTAGCAACAAAGGCTGTCACTCCAGTTAATTTAAAGATATTTGATCGTAATATTTGTTTGTAGAAACGATAAAAATTATGGTTTGTCATTTAAAGAATTTATTTGCAAAAATCACGTACAAATATTTTTTTAGAAAAATATGTCTGCATCGAAATTCTGAATATAAATATTCAGAATCGAACTCACATTAAAAAGGAATCTATTCCAATAGTTAGGAATCACTTAATAAAATTAAAATAGAATATGAAATGAAGCAAAGCACCACGAAATGATCGAATGCACATTTCTATTCATCCTCGGCTTAGCTTCGATGAACAAAAGCCATGAGCAAAATGAATTTTTTGTTATGCTTTGGTCAAATTTTTTAAATTACATGACTCAAAGTTTATCTATGCTTGATAAGTTCGCAGCAAAATTTTCCCATAGTTTAAGCATATATTTTAATATTTTCTACATACAGGTTGTTACAAAATGGTTGAAGTGATATTTAACTTTTTTGTTTATTTTGAATAATATGTTTATTGCAATTAGGTGCTGTGAACAGCAAGTGCGCGCGCGCACACACACACACGCACCCGAGCGCGCCACGCAAGTGCACACATATACTTAAGGTCTCGTTCTAACAAGGAAGTAAGCGTTCCTATCATAAAGTGACTATGCTAAATTTGTTGAGATAGGTTGAGACTTCCCTATCGGCAAAATAAGAAAGTAACAAAAAATAATTTAAAAAATATATAAGAGATTGGCCGAAGAGTTCGGTTAGAGGAATGTATACTATATCGTAATGAAAACAAAAGGAAAAGTTTCATGGAATTATCTGTAAAATTGTCGGAGATTTTTGATATCACGCAAATCATCCGTGTTAAGCAATACCGAAGTGAAATAAAAATAATGAAGGGAAAAAATGAAAAAAAAAATCTGAAAAGTACTCTCAAATAATGAGATTTGAGGATACATTTTTCTGTTTTAGGAGAACCCTTTTCCGAATCACGGAATGTTCATAATTTTAATCACAAATATCTCCACCAGTTTTACAGATAACTCCATGGAATTTCTTTCTGTGTGGAAGGTTTGAATCGTACCACTTTGAGTAAATCAAATTTTAATTTGATATGATTGACAGTTTGCGATTTCCAAGAGACAGATAAAAGCTGTTATAACAGGTCCTGTCGATATTTTTTTTTTGGAAGAGCGAAGGTCAAAGGAAAATGGGACTCATAGGAATTTGGACATTTTGCTTAAAATGAGATACAGGATAGCTAGTAGCTCAATTTAATATTTTCTTATATTAAATTGAACGACTAAGCTTTATTCATTTTAAAATGTGTTTCTAAATCTTAGATATGTCTTTATCATGTCTCATAAAATTTTATGAAACTTCATTTTCTTCCAAAATTTGAGATAGTAAGATCAAAGATTTCTCCCAATTTGAAGATATTAAATTGTTGCGATAGTGTACATAGGGTAACCGGCAAAAAATAAGCTTTTCTGTTGTAATTTGTAAAAAAATGGTAAAATAAGTTATCAGACAAGAAGCAGTAGTTTCTTATAATACATTACATACATACTACAAATACATTCTCCTCAAAGAAGTTCTTCACGATTACCAGAAAGCAAAACAGATGCTCCCAATTATCCCATAATCTCTAGGGTAATTGGGAGCATCCCAGAATATCGCTGCAATTGAGATGGAATTAATTAATTAATTAATTAAGATGAATGTTATTGCTTAAGGAGTCCTCCAGAACATGATTATATATTCATATAAATTACCGGCTGATTTTCCCTAGCTCCAATTCAAGTAAATGGCAAAGTCTGCAAAATTCGCACCCAAGGATTCATAAGGATTCACTTATCACTTTTCTTATAGCAGTATACTTTTTGAATTATAAAATATAAATGCATGTTACTCAAATTTCATAGTAATTTCTATTAATGTTTATTTTTTGAGACTCTTTTTGATTCCAAAATATGGCCTTATACTATATATATGTTTTACACAAGTGCAATTGAAACAGACAGATAGGCGTATATCAACCAGAGAAAAATATCTGACAGAAAATTAAAGAAAATAGAATAGTTGAATGTATTTTAATAATTTTACAGGTTTTTATATAGTTTTTTTCTTAATAAAGAGTCGAAAAAATTTTACCTTTATCATTTTCTTTATTATGTTGGTCATACTAAATGAAAACATGTTTAATGATACGTGCATTATTTGTAAAAACTTATTTTTTTAAAATTAAAATTGTTTAATTATTTCTTGAAACTTTTTTTTCAGCGAAAATTAAAACTTTTTACAATAATCAAATTATATTGATTAAAGATGATTTTAATATTATTGCACCATTTCCTAATCTGAAATATTGAATTAATCGTGCTTACTAACAAAATCACGATATCTAAACATGATTACAAAAAGGCTTCGCTTCCACGTGAGTTCTTTATGCCAAATCATTAACAATCAGGAGAACCATCCGAGCAGATGTACTAAAAATACAATTTCCATGATCCTGTGAAAAATACTTGTTGAAATTAAATTATTACCGAAGAGACACATATTTTGAAGTGAGGGGCAGGCAAGATATCTATGGCGAACAATACCCCGGCTATTGATATTAGCTGGGCTTGGAGCGGTAGTGGAGAGATAAGTCGAGACACTGCAATCAGTTCAATATAGCCATCAACTGAAAATTAGGGTATTTATGGGATCTGAGTGGTTTACATTGGGAAATGCTGCAATCGCTTGTTCAGAGCAGAAAGCTTCATCCAGTATCGGTCGGACTTTGATAACCGACAATGTATTTACATGCACTAATTTCTTATTTCATTACTGGTTAGATTATTGGTAGTACAAATGCCGTGGAAGGGATTTCCTCTGGTCAGTAGGTATAGATGCGAGTCATGTAGCTTTACTAGTACAATTTTGATTGTTGGCTTCCTTTTATTTACGAAATGAAGTGTCCTGGAAATTTTTTAACACTCATCAGTGCAATTATAACTAAATAAAAGAAACAGATTGTTAAAAATTTATTGATCATGCAAAAAAAATCTAATTTGTACCTGAAGTAAATGAAACATTCGAATTTAGAATGAACACTGAATCGCTTTTTTGTGTCTAATATTTTGCAATCTGGCTAATTCAGAAATATTTTTCATTCTTGTATTCGACAACGCTTTGCGCTTTTTTGAATGATTCTGGAGGTGTTTATTTAGTCAAAAAAGAAGAAAGGGGAAAGATGAAATGAGGTGATAGGTAATTCAGACAGGTTTAATTTACTTTATCCGAATTTATAGGTTCAATTCAATGTAACGACTGTCCATCTTCCTGCATTCAATCCCTTAGAAAAGTATGTTCACCAAAAAGTGTCTAGCTCGGAATCCTGAAATGAGCATTTATCTGTATCTTTATAACTTAAAAAATGATGTTTGGTAATTGGTACTTTGAAGTGGAACCATATTTTATGATACCCGTATTTTTTCAACTAAACGTAAAGAGTTGGAAAAAAATGGCATATAATTAATAAAATCAATTTACTGGTAAAATAAGTTTTTCTCTTCATTCTTCCCTTAGTTGTACCTTTCCTTCTCTAATTTTATGAGCATGCTTATTTATACTTGCTTTTTATAGTTATTAAGTTTAAAAATTAGTCAATAAAAAGATATATTTTGGCAGGAATTAAAATTTGAAGTACTGAAAAATTGTCTGAAATTATGACGCCATAAAATTTAAGGCTTAAGCTCTGAAATTACGACTTTCTTTCTATAATTATTAGAAGCTGCATAGTTATTGTGACTTTCACTGTTATATAGTAGAATTGCAGAATTACGACTTCCCAAGTTTTTTCGGTCTCATGACTTAAACGAATTTATTGTTATTTATAAAAATACTGTTATACTTCATTACATGAATAAAGGAAGTATTAGAGCATCTTTGATGACTATTACCCCATGCATGAAATATGAGATGTAAACGGACCAGTAATATTGCGATATTTATTAAAATATTAACAAAAATTGCAATCAAATAGTCTTTAATTATATATAAGATTACAAATGATCGCTTCTTAGTATCGATTAGTGGAACAAATAACCAATCAAAGCCAGATGTTTCTGTACGGGAAATGCAGAGCGCTAGATATGTCCCGATATCATGATATTTCGAATTGGACTGGAATTCGTATTTTTGTGGCGCAGGAACCAAAATTGACCTTGCTGTACCAAAAGTGGTATGTGAATGTTCCCCACAAATTTCATTAAAAATTGAAACAATGTTTCTTCTATGTTAAAATATGGAAAACGATTTACGCTTGTGTAAACAAAATAAAATTGTAAAACATGGCATAAATAAAATTGTGA
>JAPMOR010056014.1:255692-376197 GCA_026543865.1 Argiope aurantia | reverse complement strand
CCCCCCCCCTCCTTCCTAAGATTGGCAAATAGGTACTCGGTGTTCTTATCCTTTTCTCCTTGTCGCTTTACTACAGGAACAGTCATTGATTTATCGTCAAGAAATCTAAGCTAAATTCTTAGGGATGGATAAAGATCGAAATATAGATCTCTATGCGAAGGGAATCACTATTTTAGATTATTGATCATTGAATCATGATGGTATAAATACAGTGTGAGATTTGACTCTATATGCGTATCACATGGTAAACTAGAAAATCAATTTTTAAAATCATTAGCGAAAGCTATCTTATCACATTTCTCTAACCAGATCGGATCACAATTTCCATCGACTTGAAAATTCCCTTTACTCACCTCGCATTCTATATTTTTTGAGCACCTTGGAAATTGTGTAAATATGCATTACTTGTTAGTTTAAAATCTTGATTCCATCTTAAAATTTTGCATGGATAGAATTTACTATGTTACTGGTTGTGCCATCAAATTGTTTAGCAAAAGTTTTCAATACAGAGATGCCGGAGGTCATCCAATTTCAGCTTAAAATAGAACGAATGTCGAAAACGGGCATTTTTTTTTGAGTTTTTGAATGCGTCAAAATTTATGTTGAAAAACATTGTAACTATTTGTGGATATGTTTTGAAGCATACAAGGACTAAGGAAGTCAAAGGCTCCTGAATATCTCCTGCTCAGTGGTCAATACTTGGAATAGTATTAATTTTTTTCATTTTTTATCCCTTTATTTTGCTTTTATTTTTTATACGTCTATGGTTTTCTATCTGTAATGTACCAATTTCTTTGAGGCGTAAATTTACGAAACATATTTTTTTTCTACGGTTTTTGAGCCGAAAACCATTGAAATTGAGTAGTAAATAAATGGGAATTTTCCCAAATAAATATTATAAAGGATATAAAATTTAATACATGTAGAAAGAATGTTCTGTTTTCATTCAAAATCAATATGCATACATTTTTTCCTAAAGTATTTGTTTTTGATTAGCAAAACAAAAATATGGTGGAGAGTGATCATGTTCGGGTTCATAACATCGAATCGGTATACCTATAAATAAAAATTTGCCATAAATTCACTCCAAAATAAGCATTACATACAAAAAAAAAGTTCAGTAATCCAATAAACTTAGTTTCATTTCAATACAATTGAAATGAAAATTTGAAAATAATATTAAATGCCATGTCACTTAAAAATTTTAAAAAATGCATGATGTTTCTCAATATAAATAGCTTCTAAAATGTATTATAGCCCAAATATAAATAAAAATAGATTTAAAAGATGAAAAAAGAAAAAAGAAATTGTATCTCTTTTTCATATGAGGCTTATGCTAATTACAATTTAAAAATTGATCTTTGTAGTTTCGACTTTTCATATTTCCATATATTATATATTTTCGCAATTATTGAGATTACCATTTTATAAGAATAAAATTGAAAAATTGTTTTTCTTTTGGAATACTAAATTTTCCATTTCTTTAATGTAATTCTTCGTTCTTAAACCAAAAAGCTTTTAACTTTGCTAAAGAAACCCAGAAAAATGTTTTATTAGAAAATCTAATTTATAAATAATTCTTTGATTTTTGTAGAATAACATTGCGAATTATATCCGGGAAGTAGGCCTAGCCAGATCTAGCAAAATTGAAGAAATATATGCGGAAATGAGTGCTCAAGTAAAGTATTTTCGAATATCTTGTTGCGAAAACAATAGTTTTTTTTAGTAATAATGAATCTATAACTTTATATCTTTATTACAGCCCCTTATAATGGAAGTTTGGAGTAAATGTGCTGAAGCTATTACTTCCAAAGAAGTTTGGTACAATTTCTTGAAAACCCAACAAGATACAGCTCTTCTATGGAAGCAGGCTTTCGAAGATCTTATGGTAAATTAGTATCTTTCATTAATGAATGAAAGCCAATAGTCTGAAATGAAAGTACAGCATAAAAACAACTGGTTTTAGAATTGACAGAGTTTTCCTAAGAATTTTTTTTATCATAACCAATTTTTGATTTGGTTTTGGCAATTGAAGTAATTCTAAGTAACAATTTAAACCGCATAGTCAACTTCAAATATTAACAAAAAATAAAATAAATTAATAAATAAAAAAAAAGAGAGAGATGGTGTACATTTAATTTTCATTTATTTAAAAATCATTCTGACTGTTTTAACTGTTTGGTTTATGAGGATCAATCTGAAATGCAAATTTATCTTTTAATTTATATTAAAAAAAAGATAATAAAATATTGTTATATTACATTTCAAAATAACATTTCTTTATTTTATTTACATATCGATGATGTAGAAATACTGAGGGTTTATAAATGAATATCTCGACTTTGCAGGGCTATTGAAAAAAAAATGTATTCTTGTTGCTCATTGGATAGTCAAATTAACAGTCGAAGTTTAATTTCAACTCAATTATAAGTGCTAATATGTGAGCCCATTCAGAAATCCAAATGAAGTAAGACTATAACTTATCGATACTTTTTTTTCTGCATAGATGGTGTGCATCTTTGAAAGACTTGAGAAGCGCTTACGGTGGTAGTTGATTTATATTTCTGGAGCTACATCAAAAGGTCAGGGGTTTCTTCCATTGCTACCAACTCATGTTAATGAACTTAAGACCTACATTACAGTCCTTCAAATTGTCATACTAGACATGTTGAAAGTAATATGGAATGAGTTTTCATACCGCCTCCATATCGCTCGTATTTCTGAAGGGGCTCACATTGGACATTTATTGAACTTAAACCTTCGACTATTATTTGTTACACATCGGAAATCAAAAATAATTTTTTTCTTTTAATATTCCTGCAAAGGTAGGATTTTTATATATGAACACTCTGAGCTAAAAATAAATTTCAATAAATCTAAATTCTATCTCACAATTTTATTAACTTTTAGTTTCTTATGATGAATTGCTGAAAATTGTGCTGAATATTCTAAATGGACATGTTATGCATTCGAAGGATTATATAGTCGTTCAAAGTGTAAAAGTGTCATAAATGAAAAAAATGAAATTATTCCAATCCACCTTCCGGTAATCCCTCATATGGCCAACAAATGATAATTCGCTAGTGCATATAAATTATAATCACTACTGTATGCAATGCATCTGGCATTTTGGTATTGATGTCTTCGTATGTGTTGACGATATAAGAGGGTATCGACAAGTGGATTTCAACTAATTGGAATTTTTGATATAAGGCTTCTTGAAATTAAGTGACAATATATTGCATAAACTTCTTAAATGTCATTGGTAAAAATGGTTACACAACTGAAAAATTCATTTGCTTAAGTTTCTGCCACTGATTAGCCAAAGATTTAGTCAGGATCTTGTATTTTATATTCAAGAGTTTCACCAGCACTGCCTTTTGATATTTTCTTAAGCATTTATAATTCAAAGTTTTAACAAGAAATAAGTAGTAAGTTAAAAATGCATTATATTTTTAATTAATGTCTCATAAAGCCGAAACGGTGATCAGTATACATATGGAATTGACACAGCAAAATATTTTAGTTCGATTTATTAAGGAAAATCAACAATTGCTTATTTTAACAGTAAAGATGATTGTTGCTTTCAGAATATTTTATTAGTCTTTCAAAAATAGAATATTTTCGATTCATTTGACAATTTAAATAATTCTGTCTATCATAGAAAAACAATAGAAATTTTATAATTCTGAAAGGAAAATAAGTATGAATAAGAATGAATGCTGGAATTTCCACACATTAAACCTTTTCTTTCCCATTAAAAAATGGTATTATTGAAATTACATAATAATAAGGGAAGTATATATACACCGAATACCATGTAACGTACTGACGTGAATATATCTAAAATGTACAATACTTCTTTGTATATGTTACGGCCAAAGCCCGAAATCGACCAGTTCGCGAATTGGCCAGCCAATTCGCGATCTGGCCAACGTTGCTGTAAACTTACCGGCCAATGTCCGATCTTTTCTTGATTTCGGGCTTTGGCCGGCCAATTTGCGAAATGGCTTGGGACGATCGGCCAAAGTAGAAAGAAAGGAATCAAGAGCAGATTGTTTTACATCCTGTTAAAAATGAAGTATTTAAAAACGAGTACTTCTGTGTACTGTTTTTTTTTAAGTACAATTGTTTCAGAAACGAGTTCAAATATAAGTGACACCTCTGAGTTAAAAATAAGCTTGTAATATATAAAAATATGATCTCGTGTTATTCTGTTCTCATATTAAAGCCATAATAGAAATTATTCAGTGAACGTATATACTGTAACAACGTGATAGTGTGAAGATTGTATTTGCGTATTTCAAAATGAACGAATTTTATCTTGAGCAAAGGCGTTGCGTATCGTGTATGAATACAAAGGCAAATTGAGTTTTCAGTTTTCAATTACCTTTAAGGGTGATCCTTAGTCTTTTTCTGCTCCATGGACCTAATATTAAAGATCCCAGATCGCATTGTCTCCTGAAATATCGCTTCAAAAAATATGAAATTTTTTGCAAAGGCAAATAGCAAAAATAAGAGCTAATTGAAACAAATATGAAGGACAAATAGGATCTTGTTATTAATATCATTTAAAGACGTATCTTTGTTGGCGCCATCTGTCGAATTTCACCTACAACATGTCCTTATTTATATTTTATACATGAATGGCATTATATTTATTTACCACTAGTCGCCTTTGGCGAACTGCCGGTTTACCAGTATTAATGATCGCTAAAATTTTCAATTAATGTAACTTGTTCTCTTAGTAACTTTTCCTGCAAAATATTTTTGAGCTTCATATTTTGGTAGTTATACGATTAAATCGTACTTTTATGTAGGTCTTGAACAGTATTGTTTCATTGTACTGCTTTCTCTAATGTTCTGTCAGTATCCATAAAATTTCTACTTTAAATTAAAATGGAAATGTTAAACTGCAATCAACATAAAAGCTTTTTATATTGAAGCTAAGCATGTCTCTTTTTAAATATGAAAATTGAAATCAGATTCGTTTGACAGTGAAATTATATGTGCACTGCAGAATAATTTATATAATATCTTAAAGAATTATTCAACAAAAATTTATTTGATTCATCGTAAAATTAATTTTTTACTTTCAAAAGATTTAAATGATGCAAATAAAAATATTTTATTTTATTTCAGTCAATAAATGAAAACTTGAAATTTCATAAATCAGTCAGTTTTAGTGATTGATTTAGTTGGTTGGAGTTCAACAATTTTTATTAAAAATATTGGTGTCTCAAGAATATTTTGTTAAATATGATTCAAAGGGCAGAGGACCTATGTAAAAATTTAAAATTCCTGATTCATCGGAGCATTTATTGACTAAAGTTATATTAAATATAATTATCTAGTTCCTTTAGACCATTTTGTTAGCAAATTTATGCCCCAAATTAGCTGATGGTCGCTGATTAGAATGATTATCCTAAGTATATTAAACTATGTTTGCCTTAAATTAAATTGCTTTATTGAATTAATAATATAGGTATTGTCAAAGCTCATAGAAAACTTTTCCTCCTTTTACTTTTCAGCAAATATCTTATTTCACACCTGCCTAAAATTACAATTTTGTTTATTAAATTTGCAATAATAGTTGATTTATTTTTTAATTTAAACTTCTATCAATGTGATGGCAACACGTTGATAAAAGCTATTTTTTTTTAATTTGACATGCTCGTGCAGGTTAAATTTTAGCATAATTTAATCTAAGCATAATTTATAAATTAGATTTTACGCTTTAATTAAAAAAAGCTTTAATTTGATGCAAAAATCGATTTTGTGCTGTAATATTTTCTGGTTATAGCGACAAAACGCCGAAATTACGCTTAATTTTTAATTAAAATTGTAATTAAAAATTTTAAAAAATCGCTCCACGGTGCACATTCCCGACCTCCAAGATATATATATGCCAAATTTGATAACTGTATGTCAAACAGTTTGGACTGTAGAGCGCCAACACACACACACACACACAAGCACGCACAAACATACATTGAGCTTTATTTATAAGTATAGATTATCACATCGGGCTTTGGCCAAGGATTCCCGGCCACTTCACGAAATGGCCAGCCAAAGTAGAAAATACAATATTAATTGCAAGTGTTTCGGACTTTAGCCAAACCTCTTGGCCAGTTCGCGAATTATCAAGCCAATTCGTGAATTGGCCGAACTTCGGGCTTCGGCCGTAACATATACAATATTTAAAGTCAGAGTAGATTTTACTTTTGCTGAGGAAAAAAAGGGTGTGAACAGTAGAAGTAATATTAAGAATTGATGCTATTGTTCATTCTCAGATTCAAAAATCCTTAGTGCTTTTGCGCAAGCTTCAGGAAGAGTATATTTCATCAAAAAAGGGATGAGAGGAAAGATAAAGGAGGAAATCTTTATATTTAGCAATAGAATGGACTTAGATTACTCGCTGAATTGGGAGGTTTAATATCTGCTCATCTTTCTGCGTACCACCCCTGAGTGAAGTGCCAATGTCGAAAAGTGTTAGTCTCGGGATCCTGAAACGAACAATAATTATTATTGCTAAAATTAAGAATAATTTTAAGTAAGGTTATTGCATAAATTTAAGTTAAAAGTTGTTTTCTTCATGCGCAAGAAAATAACTTTTATAAATTGCGAATGATCATAATTTTTTTTTAAATTTTTCTTCTAACTTTAAATTTAAAAAAAATGCATTGTAAAGTAAAGAGAAAGTGCTAAAATTTTTTTCTATCCAATGTTCCTTATTCATCGCCATAAGTTATGGAAAAGAGATGTTGAGTTCTGAAATAACACATAGGATTTCAGCGTACTTTTAATGCAGTTAAATGTTTTCTAAAATATAATAGAAACCAAATGCAATTTTTCATATAGAAATATTCATTTAAGTATTACAGTTACGAATTTAATAAAACGAAAAAATAGACATGAATATTTTTATAATAAAAAAATGCCTTCTTGGAATTTTTTGCAGCTTAGTCAGAATACTCCTGTCTTTACTGCGCACAATGCATGATTTCTGGTTAACTTTTTTTTTCCCTTCTTGCCAGATGCTCTCCTCAGAACTGGAGCGTTATAGATACAATTATAACATGACCAAATCAAACCTAGAGAGAGCTATATACTGGATGAATCGGAACTACAGAGATAATATGCCGGAACTGACGAAAATTCAAAGGAAAATCAGCTCTTTGGTGGATCGCAAATTGAGTCTTTACAAGGAACTGACCGATATAGAACGAGACATCAGAATGGAAGCAAAAGAAACGCAAAACTTACAATTGAAATACTATAACAAAATCTCTAATATGAGGACATCGATCAAGTATGTGTATTCTTAATATTTAGTGATGTTTCCACAAGCTTGTGTTTTTTCTAATATACGAAGATTGGTGGTAATAATAGTAGCCATCATAGTAGATACGAGATAGGTAATAGTTTGAAACTTTTATAGTAATTCGATGCAATCACCAGCGTTGTGTACAACGTCCCCTCCCCCAGAGATGTTGAAACTGTAGAATACATGAAGCAGTAACAATTCTTTCGATGGGTTGGATAGATAGATCTGTCACTTCCTGTCTGGAATATTTTGATAGTAAGTGGCACTAATTATTTTCTTCTTTGTGATAAAATCATAATTTTAGGGGTGTAGAATAATTCCTAATTCCAGAGAAAAAAAATTGTCATTTGTTACTACCAAGCTTATCCGGATTTTAGTTTGATAGATGCATTTATTTGAAGCATCAGCTGAAATCGCTTTGCTTCAAGTATTTTTCGATTTTCATATCATTGGAAACATTTTATACACAGCTCTGGTGACTACATCAAAGGTCATAAACGATTCAACTTAGAACTTATATTGTCCACGACGAAATTATCAGATTGCCATTATTAAATTTTTATCCCTTGTAGTCTATAAATTTATGTAAAGACATTTCAATTTATTTTAAACATGCATAATTATTGAATAAGGCGATAAAGTAAACTCATTAATGCTAATATTTTTTTTCACAAATCTCTGCGAAAGCAGAGTACAAGATGTTTAATCTAATTGATACCGAATAGTCGATTTCTGATAAGCGTACGCTTTGAAGCTTATAGCATTGTCAAATTATTCTCAGCATTGAAATTAATTAAAACTATTTAAAATAAGTTCGTAAATAAAAAATAATCACACATTGATTTTATTGCCTTTTTTAATAATTATGACTGTAAGAGTTTCATAAATCTGTCAGATTTAGTTGTAGAAGGAACTTTTTATTGTTAAACTTTATTGTCAGGAACTTTTTATTATTTAAAATGTTAAGACTGAGGACAGTATAAACGCTAGATTCATTCATTAGATATCAATAACAGAATTAGAAAACAGTATAAACATTTAAATTTCTAATTTTTTCAGCTATTTATAAAATCAAATAACATAAAACATTCTATAGTTTTTTTACACCATTTAAAGCATTGTTTTACTCTGAAATATATGCGTACTTCTAAAGGTTTAGAAATCTATTGGATCACGTTTTGAGTGTAATCTTTTATATTCAATATGTATGAATTATTGGTAGATATAGATAAAATCCTTTACGGAAAAGAATCCCAATATGATTTTACTTCAGGATATTATTATTCTTCGAATTAAAATTATATTTTGCTATTAACTGTAAAATTTTTCAGGCTAGCACATGCACGAGTAATTTCCAAACACAACAAGGCTTTTAAATCGAAGAAAATAGAAATTTTAGAGCTTTTGCATGATATATTAAAAGGAGATCAATATATTCATGAAAAACTATTAAACAAACCCTGGGATTCCAAGGACATGTAAGTGGAAAAGTCCTTTTACGTAATACGTTTTTTATTTATGGAATAGTTTTACTTAATTTTTTAAAACTCGTTTTCAAATTTTCATGGGTCTTTTTCTAGATCTTTTTTAGAAGAGGACGGAAGTACTGAATGTAAGTTAATGATTTTATATTACATCTTCCAAATGATCTTTCAGATTATCGATGCATTTCCATTTATTTTCTTTTTTGCTGCATCTTGACTACTAATAGGTTGTTATTATTCTACATTGCATCAAAGAAGTATTTTAGCATACGCGGCAATTTTTGAAAACCAAGAGTATTAAAGCTCTTATGTGGTGTAATGCTAAATACACTCTCACAAAAATTGATAAACAGCAAAAATCTTTTGAGATATAAATATTTTAACGCATTAATACAGAGAATGTATAGAATTCTTAAAAATAAATTGAATTAATTATAGTATTATAGCATGCCAAATTTCGAAGTTGTTGAAACTCTTCATACTTATCAAATTTTTATATATATATATATATATATAAACCCATAAAAACCAGCGGGAGTGATTTCCCTGAAACTTTCTCGCACACTCTCTAATAAACTTGTCATGACAGAGAACACCATACATAGTAGTGGCGTATAATAATTACGAAATATTAACTTTTGGAGTGAATTTAACATTTTTATTGAATCCATCGTGCATCCTTGACGAGTCATTTGGCGATTAATCCCGGACATGCATTAATAGTATCCAAGAATCGAATTTGTATTGTAGACGCATTTTTTCCGAATTGACTGAAAGTAAAACTTGACACAAAAATACGCTTGTATTCACAAAATCTCATACCAAATTTGATATAATTATGGCATTACATTTTTGAATTATCTCAATTACATGTTTCTGAAAATACAGACCAACAACAGTCAAGCCTTGATTGAATTTGGCTCAAATTTTGACAAGTATAGATGTCAAATATATATGCCAAATCTTATCTATCTAGCTCTCTTCCTTTTTGTAGCTATTGTGTTATCTTATATTCGAGGGCCAGACAGACGGACTTCCTCTGAACAGATTTTACTCGAAATTCAACAGAAGTCTGCAAATTTGATGTAAAGATCATATGCGAAATTTCATTCGTCTAGCTCAAAGCATTTTTGTGTTATCTTTGTTACAGACAGACAGAAATTTTCCAAAAATGTATTTTCTTTGACTCAGGGAGATCTAAAACGTGTAGATTCTTCAAAATTTCGAGTTCGATTTTTTTGACGATTACGATACTTTCTCTGTACTACGTATATGAGAAAGTAAACGAAAACAGAAAAAAATGGAATTTAAAGGTTTTATTAATAATTTGTTCCTAATAGAACAAACCTCTCTTATTCCAAGTGGCATTCGGTGAATAATATTTAAGTAGATTTATTAGAATATATACGAGAAAGTTTTATGGAGATTACTTCCACTGGTTAAGCATCATTTCGTCCGATATAGGTTTAAAGCACAAATAAAATAATGACCATTGTTTTATTTATGTCCTCCTGATAGTAGTTTGTTGTCCTCCTGATGTAGCAGGAGATTCTGATATGGAATTTCAAGTTCATCCTGAAGCAGCGAAAAAGAAACCCATAAAAACCCTGCACGAGGATGAATTTGCTGATGCTTACCGAATGTTTTTAAGCGACGGGGATTTTGTGAATGTGTTGAATCATATTGCTGAAGAATTAGTAAGTATCGATATTTTGCTATAATTTAAATTATCGCAATTGCTTTGAATTTCAAGTTCACAAAATTTATTTTCTTTTGAAATATTATTACAAGAATATTTCTTCATAGCCTTCATGGAATTTTTTGTTTAGATTAAGTTGATTTATGTCTAATGGAATGCTTTCAATATGTTGATTTTATTTTTTCGATATATTAAAGGATATTCTTGGAGTCATTTTGAATCTCAAGCTCACAAAAAATATTTTCTTTTAACTTATTACTCACTAGAACATTTTTTTTATAATCTTGGTGGAATTTTTATTTTAAATCGAGTTACTTAGGATTTAATGGAATATTTTTTCAATCTATTGCTTTTATTTTTTTTTATATATTAAAGAATTATTAGAATTTTTTTGAATTTGAAGTTCACAAAAGTTAATATTTTTCTCTTTACATATTATTAGCAAGAATACTTTTTTATAATCTTGTTGGAATTTTTAATTTAAATCAAGTTTATGTTTAATGGAACATTTTTCAATCTATTGATCTTATTTTTTCGATATGTTAAAGGCTGTTGTTAGAATTATTTTGAATTTCAAATTCATGAAAAAATATTTTCTCTTGAAATATTATTCATAAGAATACTTTTTTATAATCCTGGTGGAATTTTTAATTTGAATGAAAGTGTTTTATGTTTAATAAAATATTTTTTCAATCAATTAATTTTATTTTAGGGGTATATGCTGGATTTTCAATGGGTGGATTATATAAAGAAGACCTTGGAAATGGAACAAAAAGTACGATGGCTTGAGCTGTTTAAGGTAAGTTTATTCAACTTAACATTTTAAACATTGGAGTAATATTCCATTGAAGTAATAATTATTCTTATTGAAGTAATAATTATTCCCTTCCTTAATTTTTGAGCAATATATTTCTTTACAGATTTTCAAAATTGATTTTGTTGAGGACATAAAGGACTTAAAAGAACACATGAAACAATTTTCTAAAAAGCAAGATGGAGAAACTGTTTTTGATCTTAATGGTGTTTTAGATGGATTCCTGCACTTTGTGTGGCTAAAAAGGTAAGTTTTCTCATAACTGCTTACTTCTTGTTTTTTGGTTGATAATTTTATTATCTTCGATATACATTTTTTTACAGGCAATCGCTTGAATTGCAGACTTTGTCCCCAAAAGAAACACCACAAGAGATCTATAAAGAATTCTGGAATTCTATAGATGAAATCATACCTAAAACTCTATTATGGGATAGTGTCTTTGAACTTCTGGAAAAATACAGGTAAATTTCTTTAGACTTCCATTTAAAAGCAATTTTATAATCCTGTAAGTCTTTTCTCAATGACATTGTTTTATATAACGAAACCTTGCATTAACCTGATTAAGGAGCAATATTCTTTAATATACGTTACATCTTTGCACTTGGGAGAAATTATTATAATCAATACATAGCTACTGATAATTATAAGTATTCATTTTAGTGCAAAGGTTTCTAAGAAATATAATTGCTGTTAGAATTTATACGTAACAATTTCAACTAGAAACTTTTGGTAATTCTGTAATTTTTATAACTATTGAATTTTATCAAAGTGGTCAGAAAGCTTATCATTGGTAATGAATATTCTGTGTCGCTATACTATTACAAAGGATTAATGTAAATGATCAAGCACTCAGTTAGAATTTCATCTTTAACAAAAAGAATATTTAAAATCACATCTTTAGTAGATTCGAATTTATCTTCACAAATGAAGCGGTTAAATATATATTAAAAGCTCATTGATTATATAATCTTACTGTACATTGGCCTTTTTGAAATAAGTTCTTTTATATTGAAATAGTATTGGGGTATTTAAATTAAACATATCAAAATATGAGGTACATGAAATGGGTGATTGAAATGTCATTAGATATATTCATGGATTTCAGAGAAAGATGAGGCATTTTAAAAAACTATCCTCTGTATAATCGAAACGAAGAACTGCATAAAACATACACCAGTAAATACAGGAGCCTGAAAAAGTGCTAATATACAATCAGTGGCATTATGTCTGAAAATCATTATATCAATCATAGCAAGAACCAACAAGAGAAAGTTTATTTATTAAAAACATATCAAATGCAGACACAATATAGACAGAATGATTAAAGATTTTCATTCTTTTTCTTAACAATCCTCTGGGTTCATTATGAAATGAAGTTTTTAATTGACGCAGTCTTCGGAGGTGATTTCTACATGTTACAAATCTGTAATGTTGCTTCCCTGCACGGTTAGTTCAATCACTGGAAAGACCGTTTTAAGGCCTTATCACACGGGCAAATAGTACCGTCTACACTCTTGTTGACAATTTTCCGTTTACACCCGCAGGCAACCGGTCAAACAGGATTTTCGTCATCGTGGACTGTTTTCAACCGGCTTGAAAGTGTAGACGATAATGACGGAAAAATTGTTTGCAAACGAAATTCAACCAATCGTGCATGGCTTTGGTAGTGATGTAGTTGCCAAGAATGGCGCGCTTGACGCCAATATGAAACTATTTTGTAAACACATTAATGTTGTATGGTCGTGTGATAAAAAGTGAGGTTTTGATCGACTTTTTTCATGAAAATTTGGAATCCACTGAATATTCACTATTAAAGAAAAATGTTACACGAAGAAATTCGTACAATAATTATCAGAAGATGAAGAGATATTGACACCTGTAGATAGTCATCAAAACCAAGAAAATTTATTTTTAGAATTAAAAAAAAATTATTAATGTCTATGTGAACTGTCTTCTTTTTGTGAACTGTATTTGGTCAGATTAAATCTTTAATTTTTTTTTAAAATAATGGTGGAATTTTTGAATTTCTAAAATATGTAATTAACATCTTCCATAGAGCTAAAAAATTATTCAATTCCTATGCTGTTGTGAAAGTTAATAAGGATCAATTCATTTTCTTACCGTTGAAATATTGTTCAGAACATTATATAGTACATTTGAGGGAACAGCAGACTATGAATGATTCTGTTATTTTTTAATGTTTTAGTTAATAAATAATAGTGAAGTTTTTATTTTTAAAATTAATTGCACATCCAACTCATAAAAGCGCTTTTCTAGCATATTTCTGTGTTAAATTTGATTTTCACAATTTAATCTATAAAATACCAATACAGATACATTATGCAATTATTAAAAAATTTTTGTACGTAAACCTGTCATTATTACTGAAAAATTAACAAAATTGATATAACAGCAATATATCCTAGGATATAATGTATGGAATGTATGAACAGGAACAGAATTTTTCTACAGAATTTCTACAGTATTTCTACAGAATTTTTGTGTCCTCATCTACATTCTCTTTTATGATACATTTTAAAGTTCGTGCATCAATGTGATTAACCTGTTATTATTAAAAACAAACATGATTAATAGTAATAACCAATAAATGATGAATCGATTAATCACTTTTATCGTTTAATAGCTGACTAATCATATTACCATAATATGTGCCAATTAGATATAGGAATAAATGGTTGTGTAAATTACATTTGGCGAATTTTACTACGGAACCCAATAGAAATATGATACATTTGAGAAAACAATGTGGGAGACAATTATTCAAGACTAAAATTTGATTTTCCTTTTCTTCTTAGTTTAATAAAAATTTTGCAATATTAGCAGATTTCATTCTTTGCACACTTCATTGGTATTATGATGTTCATTTAATCAAGTGTTTCGTTGAATGACTCTACTAGATTTCAAACCAACTGAAGAATTTCAAAATAAATATTGTTTGCCAATGGATTCTAAAACCCTCCACGCTTTTGCGTATGCATTAGGATGGGTTTAATTCGACAAAATAGGGGTGAGAAGAAAGAAATATTAACATTTAATAATAAAGAAAATTCTAGAAATGGACACATCCTTCCGCGTTTCACCGCTTAATGAGATACAATCGTCAAAAAGCGGTCCTTTTAGGACACTGAAACGAACAGTAAAAGATAACTCCATAGAGTTATAAGTTAGTTTATGAAATATTTTCATGCATACAGAACAATCAATATTAAAATTCGTCATTAAAATGAAATTCACTGTCTTTTAGAGAATCTCTGCAATCTCGGAAGCGACTTCTGGCAACGAGATTTGATATGGTATTTCAAAATGGAGAGCTTGACAGATACCTGGAAAATTATTATAATTATGACATTCCGAAAAAAACTCGGTAAAGTTTTTGATTTTTAATAAATTGAATAATTTGCTAAATTTACAATTCCTCTTTAAATTTCTAACAATCAGGATTACTTATACATAGTGTAACAGAGTCTGCATACAATCTATTTGTTGAAATGTCATATTTTTAAGTAATGCCATGAGGAACAAAAATAAAATGAAATGATTTAATAATTTAGCATTATATTTCTAATTTCGATGAAACTTTCAGTTTTGAATGATAATCATTTACTACAGAAACATTTTTACATTTATTTCAAAATGCTTTATTTAATGCAATTCACGTTTATCTAAATGCTTTGTTTTAAATATTTCTGAGTAGGAACATATATTTAAAGTATTAAATAAAATTAATAACAAACAGTAAAAATACTGGAAATTATGCATTAGTCCTAATTCAATCTAAGACATTTATTACAGAAATAATAATTAATTATTATAAGACAGAGAGAGCAAGAATCAATTATTATAAACGAATACAAAAATCAATCAAACTTTATGTATCCGGGTTTTTTTTTCAGAAACATTTAGTCTCTGTTATGACATAGAGGCAGGGTAAATGAAATATTAATTCCTATGAATAAAAAGAGATTTAATAAAATATAGTAATGTAACACGTTTTGAAAGAGATTTAATAAAATATAGTAATGTAAACATTTTGATTAATCTTGAAATTTATAAATCAAGATTAATATTATCATTTCTATCTGACTAAGAATATCACTCCAATTTGGTTGAATGAAGATTCTTCTACAATTTTCGCTATCCGCAGTTCAAGAAACCTCATTATAGAATATCTAGTAATTTACCTCCAAAGTGACAGGATTAACAAAATATTAGAGAATAGCGATCTTGATGGGTCCTGATCCGAAATACTATATTTTCATGGATGCTCAGACATATAATAAGATAATATATTAAGGTGATGCCATTAGGTGATAAGGTATTAAGGTGATTTGGAAAGATATCCAAATTCGGTGTGTGTGTGTATATATATATCTAACAGATTCACTAATAAATAATGGTGCATTATTCTACATAAAAACACGAATACATCAGTGAACACATAGTCGATGTGTAAACAAGATCATTCGCAGTAAGCCAGCAACACGAAAACGGCAAATTGGTAATAAACAACCGTAATTGCACATGACTCTGAGCACATAACTCTGAGAGAGCACTCGCAGAAGAGTGACTTCGTTCAACTACTTACGTCTCTTGACTCGTCTGCTACTCTTAATGACTCCGTATTGACTACTGATTCTCAACGCTTTATAATTTTTTCTTATGTTATAGCAAAAAAAAAAAAAAAAAAAAAAAAAAAAAAACCTTTTAGAACAAATACTGGAGAAAGCAAGTTCTAATGAAGGTATCACTAAGATTTTCGAATATTCTGGTACTTGATTTTTGCCACCAAAGCCAAAGTTATTGATCTGACATCATTCAATATTCATTAGAGCTATCGGTGAAACTGTCTTCTTTACTATGGAACTTACTTCTTAGGAAAGCAACATTACAAATTCGTAACAATAACTTTGCTGAAAACAAAACAAAAAGCAACAGTTCTAAAATATATATAATTTTAAAAAAAATTGCTCCAAATAAAGTTGTAAATAAATAATGACTTATTTCCTTATTCTTTCTAAATTATAAAATGCTCTGAAGTCAGTTAAAAGTGAAAAAGAGAAAATAAGCATTTAGAAAGATAAAGTACTTTTATGGCTGATAATGAGTTTAATTTTTAAAGAAAATTACCTTAAATATTTACCTCAACATCGACGCCCTCTGGTCAAGATTGATCATCAGGGCCCTATTCTAAAAAGGGAAACATTGTCATTAAATATCAAAAATGATTATTTTTTCGCCAAAATTGAAATATATAACCGGAAGGAAGATAATATTATTTCTAGAAGAAGTCACAGAAGCATAATAAAAAAAGACTCCGATGATTATATTTTAATTATTTTGGGACAATCTGTATAAATTTATTTACTTATTTAATTTTAGCGGTACCCTCACAGATTTACCCGTAACAGGACGATTGTTACTGAAATCAAAAGCAGAAAGATATAAAATAAAGCTATCAAAAAGAAGTAAAAAATGATTATGGTTTTATACATTTTTTCGTGATAATGGTGACCTGATGAACTATAGAGGATGAAAATCGAAATAAATAATTGAAAATAAAAACGCTCTAAAAGAAGAGTGCGGGCCAATGAAATTATAAAGTTTTGTTACAAACAATACTGTATTTAAAATACTAAAGAAAACCAACGAGCCAATCACCAATCTCAAATGCTTGTCAATTTTTATTTCATATGAAATTTCCTGATGTAGATATCATTAATGTTCACCTATCTCCCTCCATCTTTTATTTATTTATTTTTGAGAGAAATAAAGAAACGCTGCTTCACTGTGCATTGTTTATAGGAAAAGTCTGCAATAGTGTTCGCCAGCAACAACCATTGGATCAATTTCAACAATTTTGAAATCATATGAAAGCTCATGCCCTCTAGATGTGTCATTAGTGATTACCTGCCTCTCGCCATTCTCATTTTCTAAAAAAAAAAAAAAAAAAAAAAAAAAAAAAACCTTCACCTGACATTTTCTAGACGGAAAACATCAACTGAGTTCCAACACAGCCATTTAGAAATACATTGTTTCATAGCAATGCTCATGTCCCCGCCTCCTCCAAATTATTAATGTTCTACCATCTTTCTAATGGGAGATATACGTGGTATAAATCTTAACTGTATACAGTCACTGTTTTTTTACTTTATAATTAAATTTGTTTTATAAGTGCAATTTAGTTACAATAAAGCGAATTCCTTTCTTTTATCGGAGATAAATTTTGAAATAACATATTAATACACTGACTATAAATTGAATTTATAGAATCCATACTTATATATTCTTTGCGACTTCATTAATATCTCTAAACGATCTGTCTTAGACTCAGAGTGGCCTAATTGGAAAGCCGCCACTGATTTCGATGATAATTAGCAACACAACCCTGCCAAATTATTATCCCAAATGAGGTCAATTAAAAAAAAAGAGGTATGTTTCCCACACACATTAAAGCCCCATGGATAATTAAACTTCCCTAATTATGATGCTGTAAATCATAGGACTACAAAATGGTATGTACCATCCTACAAGTGTCGTCCATAAAAAATGCAAAAAAAAAAATTCGAATATTGTGAAAATTGATTGACCTCGTTGAACAAAACTAGGCAAATCTCAAAGACTGTTAATTCACATTTCCAACTTTCCCCTTCAATAGATGACAACAATGGCTAGAAGAATAATGAAATTTCATCTCTGTTTAGCTGCAATTCATAAATAAAAATCTAATTGAAAAGCAAAAGGTGAACTAAGGTCCGCATTCTAGATGTTTCACAAATAGGTGTCCACCATGAAGTAATATTGTTTGAGTTAAACTTTTAATAGTGAGAAATTTGAATTTTATTTACTAAAACATCATTTCAATGAATTCTATCATTAAAACATAAAATAGATTTTCAAAACCCAAGATGTTAAACTAAATGCAACCTTAATTTTTAAAAATATTTCATGTGCATTCATTAATGTTCCTACATTATGTAGATCCTAAGTAGTATAATCAAATAATGTAAGTTTTAGATGCAACACAAAGTTTTAAAAGTCGTTTAAGCCACTATAGATTGCATATGAAATAGAGCTGAAGAATAATGTTTTAGAAAAATTCACAAAATATTTTTATTTAAATATAATCCAAATATATTTCTTTATACAATCTAATTACAATTGCTCAGTTCAAACATTTTTTTTTAAACTTAAGACATATTTATGAACAAAGCCTCGAAATTAAAAGAAAAATCCAGAAATTTTCAGCAAACATTGAAACCCCCCCCCCAAAAAAAACCCTGCATTTAATGCGATTAGATAAAATGTTTTCAAAATGACAATGCAAATATTGAAATTTTACAATGAAATTTAGAATTTCATCTGTTTTTTTGTATTACATTGTTGCATGAAAAAATTTGTTTTCAATAGCTGATCTCTATATTTGAAATAAGGAAAACTATTGAATCAGTTGTGTAGTCTTAACTGCTAGACCAATTTTAAAAGTTCATAATTCAATTTCATATGACATATATATATGTAATCAAGTATAATCTATTTTCCATAATTTTTAAGAGAAAATTAAACTTTACAGTATATTTCTCTTTGGAGAATTTCTGCAACACAATTTGCAGTTCTCTGCCATAAATTAAAATTTGTTCAGAAGGATAGATGATTCAAAAATATGTTCATTTCCCGTTAGTTAACCAAAATATTTAGTACAATTTTTTATAAACTAGATATCAGATAATCCCATCTTGTGCACTGAACTTAATGATTAAAATAATAGAACAGACATTTTATATCAAAAATTGTTTATTTCATTGATTAATTAGATGGTAGGTATTCAATTAATTTTCATAAATCCAGCTTTCAAGTGCAGTTTTGTAATTCACTAATTCTTCATCCTTAAACCAGAGTGCTATTTCCTTATCAGCACTTGGAACTGAATCAGACCCATGGATGATGTTTCTAAAAAAATAAATACATTATATGGGTATAACTTTGAAGGCATTTTATTTGTTAAATAATGTGGTCACTTAAAAACTACTATTACCGTAACATGCAAACAATTCAATTCAAATTTTTTAATATAAGGTTTTCACTTTATCATCTTTTACTCAAGATAATGAAATGAATAACAAACAAAAAGTGAATTTACACATTATATAATTCCACAGAAGTATTGTCTTTTATAAACTATAAAAAGAGCAGATAGTTATGTAGTGAAACATGAAATACTGCTTTATTAGATATCTCACCTGCCTACTTGGATACACAAGTCTCCTCTAAGAGTACCAGGTTGTGCCTGAGCAGGATTGGTAGCACCAATAATATCCCTACCAGTTTTAACAACATTGTCTCCTTCCCATACCTAAAAGATGAAATAAAGAATTTCACTTTTACTTTTCCAATCTATTCATAAAAACATTTCATAATCTAAAAAAATTTGGATTTTATTTCATTTTAAAACCATAATAAAACATCAAATGAGGAAATTTATAAAACAAATAAACCAAGACATTGAAAATATAAAATACTTCAGATATAATGAAATAGAACTTACCATGGGAACAACAGGTCCTAGTTGCATATATTGTACAAGTGAATTGAAAAAGGGCATGCTGGATAATTCAGCATAATGCTGTTCAAGAAGACCTTGAGAAGCCTAAAAAATAAATAAAATAAAATAAAAATATAATCAATAACTTAATAAAATAAGATAGAAAATGAATGAATTATATTTTTATAATAGTTTATATCTTGAATGTTTGCAGTATTGAATTATTTCACCACAGCTTTATGGAGCTATTTAAAAATAAATATAAATGAACTTTAAAGAAGTTGATATTTTATTTAATTTACAAATAGCTCCATAAAGCTATGACAATTTATTCCACACTGGAATCAGAAGGTGCAAGAAATTAAATCAGAATTATTCATTTTCCTGAAATTCTGATCAGATTATAATAAATGCTCACATAAAAAATAACTTAAAAACAGATGTAAATTAAAAAAAAAAAAAAATTGTGAAAATAAGGACACCGAGGAATGAAATTCACAAATTTGTGACATTTTACTTCCTGGGTATTTTGCTATTAGGAGAGTTTCCTAAGCCCATTTTTCCATTGAAGAATCTTCTGATAAGGATGGAAATTTCATACCCCTAGCATCACGCGATTTTTTTTACTCCCAACACAACATAGAATTTAAAAACAGAACAACAGAATTTCTGATATCATAGTCGCCTTCGAAAACGATTTGGAAAAAGGTATTTGCAATTAAATTTTTTCGAGTAATGCCGCATAGGGTGGAGTCTTAATCATGACGAATATTTAACAATACCAAGATATATGAATAAATATTTTTAATAAAGTAAAATTATTATACGAATAAGACAATAAATTATTCAAATAAGTCATTAAACAAATCAATTAATTGAAAAGATGCAAAATGAATGAGTTCATTAAAAATTTGCTAGTACATTAACGAAATATTAAAATAAAGAAATTTTCTAGAAGAATTTTTTTATTTATATTTGAAGTTATAAGAAGATAAAACTAGACAAGACTTGTTCAAAGAAAAATGATGGTTTTAAGTATCAAACAAAGCACGTGTTAGAAACTTACTTGCATGAACTTCATAGCTACTAATTTAAAGCCTTTTTCTTCAAATCGTTGGATTATTTTCCCAATAAGATTACGTTGGACGCCATCAGGCTTGATCATGATGAAAGTTCTTTCACGAGGCATGCTTTTTCGTTAAGAAGTTTAATGAAAATGAAGATAAATTAAAGTAGCTAAATATGCAACGTCGGCAGTTGAAAGGAGACGCCGGAAAGAAACGATGAGAAGAAAGAAAGGGAAACCGCTTACAAATACTTAACTGAACCGTGGCAATAGGTCGGGGCTCGCTCGCTAGTAGAGAGTAAAATGGATAAATGCTTGAAAAATTTACTTTTATAAGGATAAACTATGGTTGAAAAAAGAAATAAATTTTTACTTTTTGCTTAAACTCAAAAAATTATTGTCTTTTTAAAAATTAAATAAAATTTCCTAGCAACCGTGTTCGCTGGTTACTCCACCAATAGTTATGTTTATTTACTTTCGCATTGCGTTGCGTTAAGCAACTCGTTTGACAGAGAGTTAACTTTTTGTAACAAACATTAATTCATCCGATAAAATATGGTGGAAAAAATAGAAGCTGGTAATTTATTTTTAAGGTAGGCCTTTTCCTCATTTTTACAGAATCATAAATATGTAATTTTAATAAGACTAAAGCAAATATTGAAAAATTATGTTTTCATTATCTTTTTGTGAATATTTAAAAGTCTTGCAATTAAAAAAAACTACAAATATATAATAAAGAATTCGGTGGAATATGATGTAATTATATTCGCAGTAATTCAGAATTTTTAAAATTTTGCTTTTCCCAATAATTGTCTTTTTTATAATGGAATTTTATCAAATCGATCAATATGTTTTTTAAATATTGGAATAAAATCTTTTGAAGTGCAGGACAATTTAATCAATAACAAGGCAAAAGTAACAGAGGCTATTACTGATGTCTAGACTCTGAATCAAAATATTTTAAACCACCTTTTTTACTATTAAAATACTTTAGAGCATTCAAAGTTCTTTTTATGTATTGCAATAATATTTGATCTACCAAGTTTTAATGGTGCTTTTTTTAATGTATTTTGCTATGTAATATCCTATGGCCTATTAACATCAGATATTTTATAATATATCCACAATGTTGGATATTCAGAATGACAGCCAATATTGTTAAGACATTGTAGCAGTGTTAGTGGGCATTTTGTGTTAGTAGGTATTATAATATAAAAAAAGGATATTAGTTTATAATTATTATTGATTAATTCTTACTATAATAAATTTTTTATTTTTATCATAAAAATAATATTTGTTCTGTTTATTTTATTATGAATAAATACAAATATTTTTGAAATATAATTTTTATGTTTTGCTGTTTTATGCTTCAATCAGATTGCAAAAATATCTGAATATTTCACATCATATTGGCAATTTTTAATCTCTGATTTTTCACAGACTGATTTAATAAAATGGCTGCTGACAAAGAATCTGAAATACCAAGAATTATTGAGAAACTAACTACTACTGGAAAAAAGACTTTAGATGAAGATTTAATGAAGAAACTTAAAAACATTTGCAAGTAATATTAATTTAATATTAATACAAATAATTTTGTTGAAAGATTTTTAAAAATTATTTTTCCTGAATAAATCTTTCTTTATTTATTTTATATAATAGTTATGGATAAACTATTCTGTGTTCTTTTTTATTGTTTGTTAGATATCTTTAAAAAATTATAATTTTTTTTATTTATCTGTTTTGCTTATAAATCTGTTAAGTTAGAATTCTTGTTTTTAGTGAGGATGGATTACTTTTCCAATATTACAGTATCAGTGATTGTCAAACATTATTTTGCCATCAAATATTGGCAGTTATATAGCATAAATAATAGCCAGATATTGGAGACAAATTTCATTGTGTTTGTGTTGGTTCAATTGAGCATGAAACCAGTGTTGGCCAAACAGTAGGTTGCTGGCAAATATTGGTGACAACATATTATAAATATTAGTCAAGCCTAGACCAATATTGGCATCTTATGCTATTTCGTTATTGGCGCCTCAATCTTTTCCAAGCATAAATGTTGGTGCTATTCAATTAATGGCAACATTCATAACTAAAGTTTTGTAATAAGGCTCATTGCTTTAAAATTCACATGGTTTTTTTGTTTGTTTTTTAGTTTTTTTCTTAGGCTTTTGCTAATGGAAAGGTACCTATAAAAATATATTACTAGAAAGTCTATGACATAAAAGTCTGGTAGGTTTTTAATGAGATGGCATTTCTTTTCAATACTGTTACTTGTATATATTGTGTGGCTAAATTATATTTTAATTAAAGAATTTCTTAAGAATCGTTATGAAATGTTTTAAATAAAACAGAAGATTAGTTTAGATTGACTGTTTTTTGGATGTAAAATTTATTTCTAAAATACATTAAACTACATTGTATTATTCTAATTATAAGCATAATAATGTACTGTAATTATAAATATATAATCTAAAAAAATTCTTTTTATAAATAAATCCATAAGCAGAAAATCACCTTTGTATTACCTGATTTCAGGTTTAATATTCCCTGCCCCTTGATATTGCATATTTTATATCATCTGCAAAGGTGATTGCTGCATTAACAAAAATTCTTTTTGTAACATAAGCATATTAGTTCAAAGTATTATAAATGATTAGTTGTCATTGTTATGTTCATTGAATTTAAGATGAAGAACTTATTAAAATTAGACCATATTTCATTCCTTAAGTATTTTTTTGTTTGTTAATTTTTACTCTAAAATCTTCATACTTCTGTATGGTCTGGTTATTTTTTTAATGAATAAAATTCTTATGTAACATACTTAACTAATTTATACTTTAAATTGCAAAAAAAAAAAAAAAAAAAAAAAAAAAAAAACCCTTGTTTATTTGATTACAGTTGAAAAATCCTACATCAACAATAATCTTAAATAATTTTGAAAAATTTTACATAAAAAAATATTACCTGAAATTTTACATGTTTTTTTTTTTTTTTTTTTTTTTTACAGGGCTTCAGACCGGAATGTAAATTATTGTTATTATGCTCTTATGACACAACTGAGGAAGGAACATTCTGAAATTCGCTATTCAGTCCTTTTAATTATAAATGAACTTTTCTGTAGATCGTCTGTTTTTAAGAAGCTTCTTATAGTAGATTTTGAAGAATTTCTCGAGCTTGTGGTGGAATCTAACCCAGAAAAACCCCTACCTTTACCTCAAGTATGATTTTCGTATTTTATATTTATATATTTGTAAATGTTTATTGTATACATGATATGTAAATAGATACAAAGTCTAAATCTGTATTGAGGCCCAAATAGGAATATGCAGTAAAATGGTGAAACTAAAAAAAACTCATTCTTCTTTCTTTTAAATTCTTCCATTATTCCTGCGAAAAAAAGGAAAAAAAAAAATGTAATTTTAAAGATTTTTTTAAAAATTATCGAGTGATTATTTCTAGCTGAAGTTTTTTTTAGTATCTGTATTTATTATTATTATTTGTTTATTTTCTAACTTTGAGCATTGAAAAAGTTTCTTGATGGCAATGATTGCTGACTCACTCCCCTTTTTTTGCATTAAATTGAATGGAAAAGTTTAAATATCTCTGATTTATATTATTCTTAATTATTATAATTTACCTTCTCTTTTTTTAAAAATAAAAGTTATTGGAAATAGTTTAATATTTAGATATTCATTCACAGCATATAATGCAACTTGGAGACAGGAGGGATCTAAAAAAGTCACTTGAATTGTTATGTTAGTTTTCCAATAATAATAACAGTTAACATAGTCAGTAATAGAATCAATTACCAGCCTCCCTAGCTTTAAGTTATTTTGTTTGTTATGCTTTTAAATTAGAAAAGGTTGATATTGCCTGTATTAATTTTAAATGATAATGATAAATGTTATTGTTTGCGGTATTTGTCTCATTGTATTTTATGATTAAAAGCTTTCATTATTATTATACTATCCTTTAATATTTTTTTCTTAAAAATTTATTTTTTAAATATTTAATTTATGTATTCTTTTTATGTCTAGCCAAGGGCTAAAGAAATGAAAATCAAAGGACTGGAATTTATACAGATGTGGACTAATAAGTTTGGCGAGAAATATACTCGTTTACAGTTAGCTCTTAAATTCTTACAGAATTGTAAAAAGGTATTTTACAATTTCATTTGCAATTTTAAATTTTTTGAAGACAATGAAAAGAATTCCTGGAATAAAAAGATTAATCTTGCTGCTCATTTTATCTCTATTTGACCCAAAATCTTTTTTTTTTCAAATTGCAGTAATATATCATTTGGATGTAGATGATTCAATGCTGTTTTTTCTTAACTGTACTAAAAAAAATCCCTATTTATTATCCATTTAATTAAGAAGGATAAGAATAAATTTCTATAAAGTATTTATTTTGATAGCAATTCAGTTTGTTGGAGAAGAAGTTTCAAAACTAAACTTTCTTTTGTTTGAGAAATTTGGAAAAAAAGTCTAGAAAATGATACAAAATTGTTGTATTCTATCTTTGAATTTTACAGTAGGCTAGGAATGTTACAGTAGTTTTTTTTCATGTCGGCTGAATAGTATATACTAAACAAACCATCTCAATATGAAATTACAATATGATCGTTATGTAATAGTAAAACTTCATTTGTTTTAAATGCACAGATTTATTCTAGAAGAAAAAAACCTGATAAAAATCAATAAATAAATAAATTAAAAAAATCAATGCATTCAAGCTGTATATGATCTAATTAATGAATTTAGAGAGCAAAAGATAACTTTACTTTCAACATAACTGAGAACAAACTGTTTAACTTGAACAAAAATGAAATGAAAAAAAATAAACCATATTTTCCTGATCAAATGACAAACAAATAAATACATTATTCAAAATTGTATTTCACAGTCGATGAATTACCAAAAAAAAAAAAAAAAAAAAAAAAACTACAAGAATATTATCTTTATGAAAATAATGCATCAAGATAAATAAATTGGTAATAAACTGTAGAGGAACAAACAAACAAACAAGAAATTATATATATATATATTTCAATTCTAGTATAGGAATTGTGGATACTTTTGAATATATGTGTTCTTGTGAAAGGAAAATATATAGTTGATCTACGGTTATATTTTATAATACTTCTTTTGGTACTTTGTTTGCAACACAATTAATATGATCAATAAAATCAGATGGTGTAAAAACACATTGATCAAAAGAAGTTTGTTTATATAAGAATTAAGCAAATCATTAATACTTTTATGCATTCAGGGTGAACATTAAACCACAAATAAAAAATTGCTTTTTGTAGTTAAGACTACAAGACAAATGACTAGATGGTCTAATTTACAATTAAGATAGCCATGCATAATTCAAATTGTGTCTATCAAACAATGATAATAAGTAAGATATTTTGTTGAAGAATTATAAAATAAATGTATCTGCCCTTGAAGCATATTTTTTTTCCAAATCAAAAATATAGATGAAGTAGATTTTAAAATTTGTTCTCATTATTTTTCTTATATTTTAGACTATAAGCTTTACATTAAAATGTTTATTGCAGAATTTTTTAACTATGTCAAGTTCTTTTTTCTGTGAAAACAATTCTCATTCATATCAATACATAATAAGTTTCTAAAAATATGGCAAGCACAACTCTTTAGAGTTTGTTTATAATTTGTGAGTCACAAATGTTTTGTTCACCCAGTAAATGTGACCAGAACTGCAAGAATAAAAGTTGAACTATGAAAATATTTTTGTGATATTATCTTCAGAAAAATGTAGAAAGAAAGCTTCTTTTTCTTTATTTTAAATTAAAAAAAACTAAATAATTGAATCATTTAAGGAAATGACTATATTACTTCAAGCTATTTTTTTTTTTTATTAATTTATCAATTGAATAATCTGCTAATATTACTGAAACTTTTGGCAAAGAGTTATTTAACAATTGTAGCCCTTTCCTTTGTATATAATTATTCCAAACTTAAGAATATTGTATTTTTGCATCTCTATAAATAATGGTATCCAGGCAGTTGCATCAGGTATTTTAAAGTTAATTTTCAATATTTTTGCTATTTTAGTTTCTTAATAAGTTTTATATCTGTTGTTGAGGAAATATCTAGTATAGACCAATTTTCAGTATGGATCTATTTTTTTTAAATTCTATTTCAATATTTATTTATTTATTACTATTTTAGGTGGATTTCAATGATATGGAAGCCAGAAATGTGGCACAAAGAGAACGCCATCGGCAAGAGCAAGAAAGACTGGAAAGGATTCTAAATGAAAGGATCAGTAAAATTCAATCAGAAATGATAGGTTTGTACCCCTTTTTGCCTCTAATTATATATATATATATATATTAGTTTCATTTCACTCTCTCTGTAAAATTATTTCCTATCCACAACTTCAAACTTAAAAGTGCTTGAACATTCATAGAAACGGGAAACTTGTATTTCTGAACTGCTAAAAGCTGTGAACATGTTTTTCTGTCCTCTTTTTCTCCATACTCTTAATAGTGAAGTTGTGCTACATTTCTGTCCTATGGCTACAGCTCAGGTTTGTTAAAATAATATCAAAAACCACATTCAGACTTTCTCTTAAATGAGTGCATTCAGACTGTTTTAAATGAGTGTAAATTATTTTAAGACTACTAAATAGAAACCATTTACCTAACATTGTGTATATATATTTGTGTGTACCTAGCCCTTCTCCCCCATTAATTGTTCTCACTGCATTGGTTGAAACAATTATTTTTTTTCACATTAAGAACATATATAGAACATTAAAATAATTATTTATTGATCATTGAAATAATTTTAATTATTATTATTATAGTTTTCTTACATTTAATGTGTTTTATTAACCTTGATATATATTTGATTTATTGATAAATTTTTATATGCATATTTGGGGAAATATAAAAGTATGGTTTAAATGTATAAAAAATTAATAGAGTTTCATATTACAAAATTTTATTTATTATATTTTAAAAATAGAATGTTAAATGATTTTTCAATAATTATCATCTATCACTTTATATAGTATCTGAAAAATTGCATTAAATAAGAATTAATCGATTTATAATATTTTTTTTTATATATTCTCTTAAAGTGTTATAGTATGAAAAAAAAAAAGAACTATTACTTATAGTTAAAAATTGTCAAAAATAATTGTATTTTAAAAATTTTCTCTTCGTTTAAGTGTAGTTATTATTATTTTTAAACTAATCAGTTTTTTTTTTTTTTTGTTAAAAGGTTGTGCCAACCTAGTTTTTATTAAAATGTTGTGTAATTTCTGTAGAAAAAAATTGATTAAATAGATATTAAAAAATGGAAAGTTCTTAGTTTTAATACTTTTTATTTTTACTTTATGAAATTCTTTTATCTTTTGAAATTATGTAATATTTATTAATAGTTTTAATATTTATGATTGTATTATAGTTATATATGTATTATAATGTATATATTTCGTGTTTAGATGTAAGCGATGAAATATCGAACATCCTTATGCAGATGGAAAATTGCTTTAGGTTATTAGTTCCACATCCTACTGAAGATTTATTTTCTAATGATGACTTTGAGAGTAATAATAATCTGAAAAGTATAGATGAGCATGAAATTGAGCCTGATATCTCTGATCAAGATGATGAGCCATCCACTTCAAATTCTTTAAGGCAGCATGGCATTTATGATATGAAAAATACTATTACTATTGAAGTTAAAGATAGTAAGTTTGATTTCTCCTTGTATATACATTTAGTAGGGCAGAGTATATAGCAAAATTGCCTTGTTGGACCATCATCATGTATTTCATTCAAACAATGAATGCTGTATTAAATTTTGCTCTTTGTATGTTATTTTATAAATTGATGTGGTAAAGAAATAGATGATGATGATAAATATTTTAATTTTGTTAAAATTTAAGAGTTGAATTGCACAAAAAAATCATTAATAAATCAAATAAAAATAATTACTTGATGAATTCATAAAATAACAATTTGGCATGCAAATTATTAAAATAAAGTTAGAGTATGTGATTTTTTTTTCAATTTCTTACATGTTTTCTTATAAGTTAGATGATAATGTATTGCAATTTAATTCTCATCTAATTCGTATCTGATAGATAAAATTGCCAAAGAGATAAATTAGTCTTGATTGGTGTGAGATCTCTATCAATTTTTTTTATTAGTAGTATTTTCAATATTGAGAAAGATTTTCCCACAGATGTGACAGTGATGGGTAAAGCTAATGCAATTTTCATAACAATAACAAATTGTGCAGTTAATTAAATTAAAAAAAAATAAATTGTCGCAAAAGGAAGATCTGCACATAGTCAGCGTGGCTCAGAGATAAAGTATGCGCTTGCAATACACAAGGTGAAGGGTTCGAATCCCAGCCAAGTTGCATTAATTGAAAGGTTGAAATTTAATTTGAATTTCTTCTTATTTATTTGTTAATGTTCTAGAAGTTTTTAGAATTTTCTATATCCTTCTTTATAATTCCAGATTATTCTATAAAGGTATAAATTCTGAGTTCCACAAGCAGTGGAATCAATTCTTCACCTGCATGTTGCTTAGAGCTTATAAATTTGATAAAGTGTTACTTTGTGACCTGTTATTCTTTGGATCTTTGTGACAGTAGGATTTTTAAAAATAAATTGATTACAAATTTTGATGTCACTAAATAAATCACTGCAAATAAATCTTTTTCTTATAAAGTGGCATTTAAATCTTTGCAAGGTTTAAGAATATAATCTTCAGTTATTTTATGAATAATATCTCAGTTATAAAATATATATATATAAACTGATGTTTCACATTCATTGCAAATTTTGAATCTTTTCTTTAAAGAAATATGGCTCATCTCATTATGATTAGAACTATGTAATTGGTTCAATATGTTTTTTTGTAAGCATTTTTTTAAAATTCTAGGCACCCAATTTTGCCTCAGATTGATATATGTGAAATTTACAAAAATTATGAATAATATTCAGATTTATGTCTATAAGGATAAAAAAATGAACTTTATTTTTAAAATCATTCAACTGTACTAGGCGATCACATCTTCTCTTCGCTCTTCTTTTTAAAGAACAATTAGAAATTCTGCTTAAGATTTATTTAAGCTGTAGAAATAATATGATGAGCAAATTTACAATAACTTATTTATTTACTACTAACAAAAACTGTCGATATTTTATAAAATAATTATATTTTTTATGACATCGTAGTAGGTATTATGTTAAAAGAATCTAAAAAACATCCACTCAGCATAAAGAAAACACCAAAAATATTTATTTATAATTTTTCAAGACTTTTTGGAAAATATTTTGTTTTTGTTGAATATATTTTAATAATCTTTGTGTATTGAGTTTAAAATAATAACTTAAAAAATGAATGCATTAATGTAATCTTTTAATCTAGGATCTGTGGTTGCCATTAAAGCTAACGAAGACACTATGCCCATTATTGATAATTTAGAGGATTTACAAAAGCAAATGAGTTCTAGATATTACCCTTTGGTAACAAACTGGTTAAAGGTAAATAAAGTTTATCTTTATATATGACTATTCTTTAATTTTACTTTTCTATAATTTTTTACTTTTTTTATTGCTCCTACTTTTTTATTTGACTAATTGATGATTATTATTTTATGATTAGAATGAGTATATGATGCCAGAGTATATATTGTCCTTATATATAAGTACAATATTTCAGTTAATTTATGATAAATTAAATTTAGTATATCATTTTTTCCCCTTTATGTATAATATTATGTATTTTCTATAGTTTACTTAATACAACAGAAGCAATCTGGTATAATTTGCTATTGCTTCTTTATTGAATAATAAAGATAAATAAGTAAAAAGAACTTAACAAAAAATTATGATTGTGTCTATATTGCTGTGATTAGTATTAATATCAGTGAACGCTTCAGTAACAATTATACATTGCATGTAGTATTGCAGTTGCACATGAATGGCTTTTTAATTATTTATTTAATAATATTGTTGTAATTTCTGATTATTAATTTCTTGCAGGCTGGCAAAATTTACCATTTTAAGCAATCTAAATTATGAAATCGTAGCGATTTGGATATGTAGAATAAAATTAAATAAGATCTTATTCATTTCCTAAAAAGAAATAAAGTGTTTAAATTTGTTGTGATATAAATTTTTTGGGATAATCACCATGATGCTATTTTATAGTGATTTCATTCTTCTTTCAAAGTTGAATTCCCAAGACTGTGTTACTTAAATAAGCAAATTATGTTTTCTTTCATAAAATAAAGCATTTTTATGTGATAGAATGCTATCTCTTATCAGGACCTTCAGTATTCAATCATTTTGACTTAGTATGAGAGCTTCAATAGTGGAGCTTAGATTTTGTCAACATTACCCGATAAGGGTTCAAAAGTGAAGAGTTCTGGGGCAATGAAAACAACAACAACAAAACAACTCTAGTGTTATTTAGTTTTAGGATAGTGATAAAACTAAACTAATTATTCAGTTATTTTTTGATGAACTGATTTTCAAAAGAGAAAGGTCCCAGAAATATTTTGTTGTTTGAAATATTTTTATTTCATTCTTTTTTTTAAAAGAAATTTATGTGTTTAATCTCTTTAATATATATATATATATATATATATATATATATATATATATTTGGCAAGTTTTAATATAAGCCGTGTTCTTGATGAATAACATTATGAATATAAATTATTTCGATTCTTAAAGCTTGCTTTTTCTCCCTTTTTTTGTTGGCAATATTTTAATTTGAAATAAAGAAGCAAAACATTTTTAATGTTTTATTAAATTATATTTATAGGTCTTTATCAATATTTTTTAGACACTTACAAAAGGAAGTAACTGTACAGATACTTTAAAAAAGGCTATTGATTTAAAGAATTTAATGGAGTCTGCATTACAGAAATACACAGAACTTAACATAAAAGCTGATATTTCTAAATGTGGTAATATATTCCTTTTTTTTTACTTAAATTTTAAATTGACTTTTTATTTACTATATGTGAATATTATGGTGTATTATATGCTTACATTTACTTTGATTGTAATTCTGTTGAAAATATTTTATCAATAAATGAAAAAAAAATTAATGTAATTTTATTTTGTTCTGATTTTCCTACCCTTCATCATCAGATTGTTTGTAAAAATTTGAATTCAAATATTTGGAAGTTAATTGCATGCATATTTAAAAAAAAATTCATTTTTGCATATTTAAAAGAATTAGTAAGAATTAAAGAAATACAATACCTGAAATTTTTAAATATCATGAAGGAATGTTTTAAAATTTTAATAACTAAGAATCAAGCAGTCTGATTTTTTTTTTTGCATTTTTTTTTCTGCTTTTGATTTTCTGATTTGTCCTGTTATTTTTGTTTCTTTTGTTACTTTCAAATCTATATTCTCTTGCATAGATGAAAAGATATAATAATTGATATGATATTATTGTAACAGTTTAATACATAATAAGTTCAAGATGACTTGATATCATACTTATAAATTCTTTTCTCTTCATTCTAATTATTTATATAATTTTTCAAAAGGTGCCAAAGCAGTTATTGCATTTACAATTCCTTTTCTGAAAAGTAATTTCTGCATTTAATAAAATTATTTAAAATAGGATTCATGTCAGGTCTTTAGGAATTGAAAACTTCAACCACTTGAACAAATTTTGACGAAAATAATTAATATGATTTTTAAAAAAAGATTCAAGTATTGATAGTATTTAGTTATTTCAATATACTTGTATCAATATTTGATCGAAATTTTAAATTTGTAAAATATTGAAAACTTTCATTATGTTATTACAAATCAATTAACATTTAGTATGTGTATCGTTGGTATTCTTATATTTGAAAGTAAATACTTAATACAATTGATATTACTAAATATGTTGTAAATTATATCATTTTGATTGTTTATTAGCTTTAAAAAGGTTTAACATTTCTTGCTTTTTATTCATTAAAAGATGATGAGGAAGATGACGATTTTGTTGAAGTAAAAGACAAGGATGGGTATGAAGAAGAACCAGTTAAAGCACCTCCTGTTAAAAGTTAGTATTTTTTATTCATAGTTCCATGTTTGTATTTGTGATGTATATAATTTCAAAAATAAGGAAAAAACATATATAAGTGTAGTGTTTGAAATAAATAGGATATGCTAATGGTCTAAATAGTCTTTTAATATAACTGTAATTACAAATAACTACTCTAACATGCCTTGAGGCACAGAAAAATCTGAATGACCATAATTAAAGGCCATCACTGGCTTTATCAGTACTTTCCTGTACGAGTTATATCCCATCAAATGAATCCATAATATTTATGTACCCACCAAAGTGGCAAGAACCATTCACCTTAATGAAAGATTCTGATTTTCATATCTGAGGTGCCTCCCAAGGGTAATATGTAAATATATAACTTGAATTGATTTTCTTTTAATGTAGGTATACTTAAATTGTTAGTATTGTTTGGTATATGAAATATAATTCTAATGTGTTTTGCAAACAACTTAAAAGATCATGAGTTTCTGTCCTATTTTAAGCAATACTTTCACTTTTGACATAGTTATATTTTTTTATATTTATAATTTCAATTTTTAAGGAATGAAAAATATTAGGTTCCATTTTTACAGCTGTCGAATCATATATTAATTAGCTTGCAATTATATAATGGATAGGATAAGTATATTTGTATCTTTATATACAATTACAAATGAGCAAGCATTTTAATTATTTGTAATTTCAATGTAAAGAAATAAAAAATATTAGTTTCTGTTTTTTTAGCTGTTGAATCATATGTTAGTTATTAATAAGAATGCAAATGTAGAAAGGATAAGATAAGTATATTACTA
Organism: Argiope aurantia; assembly: GCA_026543865.1. NCBI lineage: Eukaryota > Metazoa > Arthropoda > Arachnida > Araneae > Araneidae > Argiope > Argiope aurantia. The sequence continues at coordinate 342,365 of JAPMOR010056014.1, read as the reverse complement.
TTATATATAATATATAATAATAATATACTATATATATAACTATTATATATATTATATTATATATTATTATTATATATAAGTATAAGTATATCTTTATATGCAATTACAAATGAGCAAGTTATTCATTAACATGTTAACATAAGTGAAAGTGTTGATTCATTATTATTATTATTATAAGGTGTATTTATATTCACATATTCTCTTTCTTGGCAACTATTAACTTTTCAAATTTTGATTTAATTTTCAGAAATTTCTGAACCGAGTTGCTCTAGAGAACTTTCATTCCTTGAAAAAGCTTATATGTGGAAACTTAAACATTCTGAAGATGATGTTAATGATCCCACATCTGCTGCTTCAACTTTGAGTAAAAGAGTAATCCACAGTAAAATAGGAATCCCAAGTTTGAGGTTAGAAATATCTTCTTTTTTTTTGTTTAACAACTTCTGTTATGGTTTGAAGCATTAAATATTAAAAATGCAAGTTTGTTTATTTTTACTGAAAAAAATACATCAAGTTGCATTTTTAATGCAAATTATTAACAAATCATTTCATCATTGAATTATGTGTGAGTAATAATAATGTAAGCTGAATTAAACAGTATAATATCTAATCAGCTTTTTTTCACATTTCAGCATTTTTTATTCAAAATTTGTTTTCTTACATTATTTATTTACATTTATGTTAAGAGTGGAGAAATATCTTTCAAAAATTATTCCACTCAATTCTTTTGATTTTCATATTAATTGTAAGTGAATTAGTAAGTGTGTAGTTAATTGATGTAATGAAAATTATAGCTGCACTTATTTTATAATGTTAAAATAAATTATTTGTGATAAGAATAAAATGATATTTTAAATTTTTTGGATTTAACATAATTTCTTAAAAACTCTGTATTAACAATCGATTTTTATTTAATGAATTCCAAATCAAACATAACTGTTCCATTAAGGTAATTTTTAAGAGGTTTAATAAATAAAGTTTAATGTTTATTAAAATGGAATATATAAAAAAGACATAGGTAAGTATTTAGGAATGTATAATATTAAAAATTCTTACATTAATTAATCTATAAGAATTTATATTATATAAGCTTGTACAAAAGACTTGTATATTAAAAGATATATGGAATTCTTATGAATGGTTCAATTAGAAATTTTGCTTTTTGTCCTGTTATTAAAAATATATATAACTGTAGATTCTGGAACCTAATAGGCATTTTTAATGCTTTCTAGTGAAAGTATGGCTTATTTCTCTGAAACTAATGATGAGAAGACGATCCAAAAATCGAAATTATTAGAAAAAGCACCTGTTTTACCATATGACATAGATTTATATCATTGGGAGGAAGAAAAACCAATTGTACCTGAAAGAATTAAGTAAGTAATATACCTTTTTTAAAGTTCCATTAAATTTATTTAATTATTTAGTTTTAAATTGGTAAGATCATAGTGTTATTTCATTATGAAATGTTCACTGTGAGTTCATTTCATATTCTAAGTTTTATAGTGCATTTTATTAATTTATCTATATTTGTATTATTTTTTTTATATTATTCAAGACATTTTATTAAAATTTTTACATGCTGTAAATGAAAGTAACTTTCTTAATATTATCAGTTAATATTAAAAATAACCTCAGTATTTCAGATTGGATTAATTGCTTTTAAAATTTTTCAATTGTCCAAAAATATATCAAAAACATTTTGAAGGCATCAATATGTCTTTTTTTAATTGTTTTATAAACATTTTTAATTGTAAACAGCCAATAAAAATAGATATCGTTTTTTTTATATCTGATCTACAAGTATTGATAATTTGATTCAAAAATTTAATTATTTTTGTGCAATTGAAAAAATATATTGTATCAAAAGTGTTTCCTTTGCTAACAAAGAAAAAAAGATTTGTTTTGTATTTACAGTTTATCAATTTAAAAAAATTATTTCTCATTAAGTTTTGTTAATCATTTGGACGTAATTTGTTTGCATAGAATTCCATGCATAAAAAACAGAATTTATAACTAATAAAACTAAACTAAAAAATAAAGTAAAGATAACTAAATGAAAAGGGAGACTACACAAAAAAACATAATTCTTCAATAAATTGAAAATTATTTTTAAAAATAAATCAGTTAAGGACATGCAGTCAGGTTCTTGATTAATGCATTTTATTTTATAAAAACTGCCATAGAAATATTTTCTCATCATAAATGAAATTAATTTGCTGATTCAAATAATGTGACTGACTGATTAAAGGAGTTCTTTTTAAATGTGTGCATTCATAAAATATTGATATTATGTAAAAAAAAAATTACAAAAATGTATTTATTGATATTAGCACTTGGATGTTCATAATATTTTTAAATCTGAGAATAGTGTCAAATTTTGAAAAGATTTAATTTATTTTAAAATTTAATAGGATTCCTAAAAAAATTGTAAAAATGAAGGAATAACATCATCTTTATATCATTCATTGTTTGACTGCGAATGTTCCGAAAAAACTGACAAATTAGTGTTATATTATTTCTTTAGAAATGCTAAAAGCCCAGCATTTAGGAAGCAAAAGGTTTGGGTGAAAATGAATTTAATTTTGAGAAATATATATTGTTGAATATCTTGACTGTGGAGACACTGCCAAGCAGAAGCTCTATGCATATTTTATTTTGTATCAATCGAAGGTTTTTAAAAGTTACTTTTTATTTTAAGGTTATTAAACCATTTATAATATGTTAGTATCAGATCAGCGATGTGAATTAAATGAATATATTTTACTTTTCAATCCACTTGCTTCTATTTCTTCATTTTTTTTATTTCATATGTTGCGACATAAATATTTAATTTAAAAGTAGCAAACGATTATTTAAATAATTATAAATTTTATTTTGTCAATAGTTGTGAAATTCAGATTGGCAACAGTGATATTGTTTTGGAACTGTTATGTTGTTGCTCAAAAACGATACTAGAATTTTGAATGAAAATAAGTTGATGTAAATTTGATAATATTATCTATAATGTAATAAGATTTAATTTTATAGTAAGTTTGTCTGCATTTTATTTTTGTTGACGCACGAACACAACAATTGGTGACCCTGGTTTTACGATGATAACGGATAGCGGACATTCTACGATTGAAGCAACTACTGTTATGGATGCCGAAGCGAATAAAGTAAGCATAAAAATTCCACCATTTTGGCGCGAAAAACCAGACATTTGGTTTTATCAAGTTGAAGCTCAGTTTGAAATAAATAAAATTTCTACGGAAGAAACTAAATTTAACTATTTGGTTTCGCAGCTTGAACCGAAATATGTTGAGCATATATGGGATATTATTAAGGACACTAAGCCTAATAAATATGGGGTGGATCCTAGCACAGCCCACCTCTTGGCGCCTTTTTCAATTCTTGCCAAACGAGTGGAGATAACGTCGCCAATGTGAAAACCTAGACGGCTAGTCTGGAATCTTATAGGATTAACGGCCTTTAGCGCTTTTTTTGAATCTCATTGGTTAATTAATATGTATTCATACGCGATAGTTGGATTTCGATGGAAATTCAAATTTCGATGGAAAAGTTTTAAAAAGGGTGATTGTTTATAAAATTTATGTTTCTAATCTTTTTGGAAAAGTTTTTGTGCTGTACCGGTTGAAAATGGCAAGCGAATGGACAAGTGAATTTTTAACTTTATTGAATGCAAGAGGTAAGAGAGCGATTATTCAATGGTGTATGAATGTTAATTTAATTTCAAAAACGTATGAATGCCCTAAATGTGGAGAGAAAATGACTTTGTTTGAGCGAAAGGAGACGGTGGATGGTTTTGAATGGCGATGTCGAAAGCGGGGTTTGAATGTGAATTCACATGATATTTGTCGGAGTGTAAGGAGGGGTACGTGGTTTTCACAGAGCAAATTAAGTATTCATGATGTTATGCGTGTAACAAGGTATTGGTTTGGGAGATGCATGAATGAATTTGTTGTGAATGAAGTGAAAGTTAATAAAAACACTGTGGTTGATTGGTATATGTTTTGTCGAGGTTTGTATGAATGCAGTTGTGAGAGAAAGTGTTAAGATAGGCGGAGTGAATATTGTCGTTGAAATTGATGAGAGCAAGTTCGGGAAAATGAAGTATGGAAGAGGTAAGCCAGTGGAAGGTCAATGGGTGTTTGGAGGGATTGAAAGAGGAACGAATAAATGTTTTTTTCGAGTGGTTGAGCGACGGACGAAAGAGGAATTGATGAAAGTCATTAATAAATGGATATTGCCAGGGTCCACTGTTATGACTGCCTCTCTGATGAGGGGTATGTTCATTTGAAGGTCAACCACAGTCTGACTTTCAAGTACCCTGATACCGGTGCACACACCAACTCCATTGAGGGCACCTGGGCGGCCATAAAGCGTTTTTTGAGGAATCACACTAGCCACGTGGAGGGTCAATTTGACAGCTATTTGGCAGAATACATGTGGCGGAGGTCTCGAAACCATTCGATGGCCGATGATGCCTACATGGACTTCATTCAAGAAATCATTCTGACGTACCCTCCACCGGCACAGGATTAGAGAACGCATTTATGGTAAGTGTTAATTTTTTTATAAATATTTTTTTTAAATATCACCTGATTTGTTGTAAAAAGCGTGCTAACGCGCCATTTTTAAATATAACCTGATTTGTAGCGAAAAACGTGCAAGCGCGCAGATTGATTCTGGGGTTGCTGTGATAACCGGTAAGACGGTCTACTCTTGGCAACTAGGCAAATTGGCGAAATTCAAAACAGTCGCCAAGAGGTGGGCTATTCTAGGATTTTACCTAAATATGCCCTGGCGAAAGAAGGACTTTTAAATATGTTCAAGGAAAGTGAAAACAAGAGAATTCAACGCATAGTTACTGGAATAGACCTTGGCGATAACAAGCCAAGTCAGCTTTTGCAGAAGATGAAAAATTTAGGAGCGGACGATTTTTCAGAAAAAGTGTTAAAATCTTTATGGCTGGAAAAAATGCCTGATTTTATTCGAAATATTCTTCTTGTAAGTGAAGAAAGTTTAGACAAACTGGCTACGATGGCTGATAAAATTCATGAGATGAAATCGGAAAAGGAAGTTTGTGCTGTTTCGCCAAATGTTAACTATACTGATGCTTTATTTGCAAGAATAGCTGCTTTAGAACAAAAAATTGATTCGATGCAAATAAATGACCGTTCTAGATCCAAATTTATAAATCATCACCGGAATATATCTCGAAGTCGCAGTCGTTCAACTAAGCGATTTAACCAGAAAGGTAAATATTGTTTTTATCATTTTAAATTTGGTGATCGTTGCCGACCTGATAAATGTTACTCGCCATGCGCTTGGAGCGAAAAGGCGGGAAACTCCAGGATGCAACAGGATTAGCGGCTACCGCTGTTGCTGATATTAATGAAAGCCGCAAGTTTCGTTTATTTGTAAAGGACAAAAACACAGGACTGCGGTTCTTAGTGGATTCAGGAGCTGATGTAAGTCTTATTCCTGCAACTCAACGAAATAAAACAATAGATGATTTTAAATTATATGCAGCGAATGGAACAGAAATTCCTACTTATGGAATTAAAATTTTGAACTTAAATTTAGGACTTAGAAGAGAATTTAAATTTCCTTTTATATTAGCTAAAGTTGATAAAGCAATAATAGGAGCTGACTTTTTGAATAAATTTAAGCTTTTAATAGATATTCATAACAAACAACTTATTGATGGAATAACTAATCTGTCCGTTCGACACCACGTAACAACAGTATCTGTTGATGATGTTATTAGTACTTTGGATAAAACTTCTAAATATGCTAATTTGTTACAACAATACCCAAATTTAACTAAACCTAATTTAACAGTATCTAAATTTGAACATGATGTTGAGCATTTTATCACAACAAAAGGACAGCCTACTTATTCCAAAGCTAGACAACTGGATTCCAAGCGATTGCATATAGCAAAACAGGAATTTCAATACATGTTAGAAAATGATATTATTCGACCATCTAAATCGCAATGGTCCAGCCCTCTTCACATGGTGCCTAAGAAAGATGGTTCCTTCCGACCATGTGGAGATTACCGACGTTTGAACGCTCAAACCATACCAGATCGTTATCCTATACCACGATTAGAAGATTTCAACCATATTTTAAAAAATACTCGAATATTTTCTAAAATTGATTTGCATAAAGCATATTTCCAAATTCCTATTAATGAAGCTGATAAGAAAAAAACTGCTATAATAACACCCTTCGGCTTGTATGAATTTAATGTAATGAGTTTTGGCTTGCGTAACGCTCCTTCCACCTTTCAAAGATTTATCAATGAGGTATTTAGAGGACTAAATTTTGTGTTCCCATATTTGGATGATGTTTTAATTGCGTCAACTACAGAAGAAGAACACGTAAAACACTTAAAATTAGTTTTTGACAGATTGCAAAAATATGGATTGAGACTTAATATTTCTAAATCTATTTTTGGAGTTAAGGAACTGGAATTTTTAGGTTTTTTAATTACAAGTGAAGGATCAAAACCTCTTCCTGAAAAAGTTAAAGCAATTCTCAATATTAAACTGCCTGAAACTGTTCATCAACTACGAACTTTCCTTGGAATGGTTAATTTCTACCGTCGTTTTTTGAAGAACGCCGCTAGTACTCAAGCCATTTTACACGAATACTTAAAAGGAGCAAAGAAAAAAGATAATCGGAAAATAACTTGGAACAAGAAAGCCATGGAGCAATTTGAAAAATGTAAAAAAGATTTGGCAAATGTTGCTGTGCTATCTCACCCAAATCCAGAATTACCTCTTTCATTGTGCACAGATGCTTCAAATACAGCAGTGGGTGCAGTCCTACAACAACTTGAAAATGGTAGATGGAAACCAATTGGATTTTTTTCCAAGAAGCTTAACCATGCACAACAAAACTACAGTGCATACGATCGGGAACTTCTCGGAATTTATTTATCCATTAAATATTTCAAACATATTCTAGAAGGAAGAAAATTCACAGTGTATACTGACCACAAGCCATTAATTTACGCATTTTTGCAAAAATCCGATAAAGCATCTCCACGCCAAATTAGACAACTTCAATATATTTCAGAATTCACAACAGAAATTAAATACATTACAGGAGAAAGCAACGTGGTGGCGGATACGTTATCAAGAATTGAGGAAATTGCCTTAATAGATTATGAACTAATTGCCAAAGAACAAGAACAAGATGATGAATTTCGAACCTGTCAAAAATCTACAAGTTTGTCATTTAAAAAATATCTGCTTCCATCTGGAAAATATTTATGGTGCGACACTTCAACACAGCATATTAGACCTTATATACCTAAACATTTTCGCATGAAAATATTTCATCAATTTCACGGATTGTCCCATCCGGGAATTAAATCAACAGTAAAATTAATTTCTTCAAAATTTATATGGCCAAATATTAAGAAAGATGTCCAGCAGTGGGCGAAGTCGTGTATTCCATGCCAAAAGTCTAAAATAACCCGCCATACAAAATCAGAATTGGGTGAATTTCAAAAACCATCAGGAAGATTTCGAGAAATACATATCGATATTGTAGGTCCACTACCACCTTCAAATGGCAACACCTACTGTCTAACATGTATAGATAGATACACGAATTGGATGGAAGCTATTCCGCTGGAAAACATCTCTGAAGAAACAATATCAAAAGCTTTTTATAACAACTGGATAGCAAGATTTGGAGTACCTTGGAAGCTTATTACTGATCGTGGAACCCAATTTTCATCCGAGATATTTCAAAATCTGTCAAGAATCTGTGGCATTAAGCTTTCACATACTACAGCCTATCACCCGCAGTGTAACGGAAAGGTAGAAAGACTACATAGATCGATAAAGGCTGCTTTAAAAGCCCACAATAATGTATCTTGGAGTGAAACGTTACCAACAGTACTTTTGGGTTTACGAACGGCGATCCACGACGATACTAATTATACAATAGCAGAAATGGTGTATGGAGAGAATATCAAACTTCCTGGAGAATTCTTTGATGCAAATGTACCGCATATGTCACCAGGAACATTTATAAATGATTTACAAAATGTTATGGAATTGATGAGACCAAAAGAAACTCAACGAAAAAGTCATCCAAAAATATTTGTGCACAAAGATTTAGAATCTACTTCTCACGTTTTCCTTCGCATTGATAGAGTACGAAAGCCACTGGAACCCCCTTATGAAGGTCCATATTTTGTTATCAGCCGTACACCAAAATATTTTACTCTGAGGATAAAGAATAAAGAAGTGAATGTAACTATAGACAGATTAAAGCCAGCATATCTACTACCACAAGAAAATCCTGAAGAGCAGCTTACAACTCCAACTTGTGTGAAGATTACGCCTGCGCCACAACCAGCTAAGATTCAAACCAAGGAAACTGTGTCTCAACCTGATCTTAAACCAGCCTTAAGGCAATCTCGAACTGGTAGAATCATTACGACGCCATTGAGATTTAAAATTTGACTTATTTCCTTCTTTATACTACTACTAAAATATTTACTTCCTACTTTCTGACGTAACATTCGTTACTGGTAGGGGAGTATATGTTGCGACATAAATATTTAATTTAAAAGTAGCAAACGATTATTTAAATAATTATAAATTTTATTTTGTCAATAGTTGTGAAATTCAGATTGGCAACAGTGATATTGTTTTGGAACTGTTATGTTGTTGCTCAAAAACGATACTAGAATTTTGAATGAAAATAAGTTGATGTAAATTTGATAATATTATCTATAATGTAATAAGATTTAATTTTATAGTAAGTTTGTCTGCATTTTATTTTTGTTGACGCACGAACACAACACATATTTATTCCTTGAATAATCTATCTGAATTGCACTCTTTATAGTTTCAAAAATACAATTAATGAAAAGAGAATTTAATAATGTATTCTTTTTCTTGTTCATTTATTTATATTCTGTTTTATTGGTAAGTTTCTAAAAATATAATTTTGAACTGACTTTGGTATGATGTTATAATTTCAATTTAATGGAATTGAATCAATCATAAAAATATTCATCTGTTATTTTTCAGATTTGATTCCCTTCATAAATTTTGGGAAACAAAAGATGATGATAATGATGAAAATGAAGCTCTAAAAGAAGTATGTATACTTGTTATAATTATATAACATAAAAATAAATTATAAAAAATGTATGTAAAAACCCCACAAATTTTATTTTTCACATTTATATAACATTTATGATATTATTTTTACTTAAATATTAAAATAATGTTTAACATTTGTGATATCATTTTTACTTAAATATTAAAATAGTGTTTTTCTCTTTTAATGAAAAAAGAGGAATAAATTGCAAAGTGTTTTTATTTAAAACAATGAGAAAATTGCATAGAATTTTCGATATAGCATTATTATTTCTGTATTTTTAAATATGCAGTTTTTTTTAAGGTAAGTTATTAGACACAAATTATGAGAAGAAATATTCTTTCTTAGTAGAAACTGTTATTGCAATAGCCTGTTACCATTTCAATTTTAAAATCTAATGATCTGCACTAAAATTTTTAAACATATAAAACTGATGAAATTTGAATTATAATAGTGCTCTAGTTTTTTTATCAGTACAAATGTATTGTAACTGCAGTGGGGCTGTAGATTTTATATTAATTGCAATTATAGATAATTATAAAATGAAAATTAATATTCTTTGTCTTTGGGGAAGAAAACTCCTTCTAGATACTGAATTGATAATCTCCTGAACTTGAAAGAAGAAAAAATATATGAGGAGAAAATTTTTTTATATTACTAGCTGGAAATCTGGGTAAATTCTATAATAAATAAAATTCTAATAAATATTGGAAAATAAACTTTCTAACATAGTTTTGATTTTTTTTAACTATAAGTATACATCATAATTAATATGAGAAAATACAATTATTTGCTGCACAATGCTATGTTTTAGATATATAATAACAATTTTAATATTTAAAATCTGTATCAGTATGAATTAATTTGTCTTTAACATTAATAAAATATATAAATTATTATTTTGATTATTAATTTATTAATTTTTTATTATTACTTTGTTAACTGTTTCATTCCATTTTTTCCATCTTTTTTAATAAAATTTTCTTCTTAACTTAATCAAATGCTTATAAAATTATTGTAAATATTGCAAAAGAAGACTAATTTTTATTATTACTATCTTTTAAAACTGATAAATTGTTCTCTGTCCTTCTTAAAATCTTATAGGTTCAAATAGCCAGTCTGAGAACACGGAAAATTGACTTCAGTGGAAAATTTGAACCTGTGAAATGGTCCTGTCGAGCTCCTTTGCCTAGTGGGAAACTTTGCCCCCGCAGGGATCGATATAAAGTAATTATCTTGAATTATTAAGAATTATAAAGATGAATTATTATATTATCTACTGTTTTAATACACATCTTATGCAAATTTATTCATAATTATTTTATTTTTATCAAAGATTAGACTTAAATCTCAGCATTTTATCTTAATTTTTTTAAATTTAAATATTTATCACTAAATAAAAATTAGGAAATTTTATAAGCATGACAATTTACTTGCTATTTGCTTAAAGGTTATTTGGAAAAGGAGGATTAATGTATTAATTTCCTGATTTTTATGCAGTGTCCTTTTCATGGGAAGATTATTAAACGTGATAATGCTGGAAATCCTGTTGATACAAATGATGGGGCAGGTCCTAGCACTTCAACTTCATCTGGTAAGTTTCTCTCCCTTCCCCCTCCCTCACTACTCATTCTTTTATTTTAGTCAATGTTATATATATTTTGAAATTGCTTTCAATCATTAAATTAATTTTGTTGTTAATTTTTTTCTAAAATTGGAGATATATATCTGGGAATATATGTGAAGGGAGTATTCTCATTTTTAATATCTTTAATCTAGAAATTACTTACTTATTATTAATTAAAGCCTCTCTTCTTCAGCAAGTTTAAAAATTAAAATCAGTAAAGAGTTAAAAAACAATGTAAAGGAATTTCTTTTTAAAAGAAATTTGATGGTGTCATAATACTGTCTCTGGAATAAATAAAGAGTTAAAAATATATTAACAATATTAAAAATGCGTTGAATGTTAGAAAACAAATATTATTTATAAGCACAAAATGTATCCTAAAAGAATCATGAACAAAACATTTTATACCACAAAGAATAAAAATAAAAAAAGAAATTGACGTAAAATTCCCAGGTTGAAAGTAGAAGATAAGTTCTTTGTTGAAAAATAGCTAAACAGTTCAAAATATTTTGTTGCGATGTATCACTTCAAAAATTTATAAAAAGGAAATGTTCAGTTATTTTATTGTCAGGAAACATCTTCTTTCCCTATTGAGTTGTTTGGTTCAAATACATTAACTTTATAGTATGCTAAGGTTTGCTATTTGTAAGCAATATTCATTTTAATCTATATGAAATATAGATTCATCAAGGAATTTGGATTTATTTAGTATAAAATTTATTTTTGTGTTTTACTTTCATGAATATTGATGCTTCATAGTATTTGTGAATAAAATTTTAAGAAAATCTATTTATAGTTTGAATCTCTATAGTATATAAACTATTTATGCATTTATATGTATGTAATTATAATATTGTTTATGGAATTGTAGTTTAACCTTCTCTTTGCATTAAAAGAAAATTGACATATATAGAATAAACATGATTTTTAATTAATAAAAAATTAACTATTTTATAATTTATCTTCAAACCTTTATTAAAACTGTCCTGATCATCCTTTGCATTTGTGAAAATCTATTCAGTAATTTGAATTTTTTATTGAAAAAGAAAAATTGTGTTTCAATTTCATTTATATAGATTGTATCAAAGGTTGCTTTCATTGCTTCTAAAATAAATTCTAATTTGATTTTTACTGCTAATAGAAATTAAGATTAAAAAATAAATGTACAAGAAAAGCGAATTTAAAAAGCTTAAAGTTTTATTATCTATCACTGAAATTTCTATTTGTAAGTGAGCTTTTTTATTTTCAATAAAAATTGATAACTGAATCTTCTCAAAATGGCTTTTATAACTGTCATATAAGCATTTCTTATATTTAATTATTTTTAATGATCAGTTCCATCTATGATTCATGATTTATTGTTTCTACAGTTCCTGATTGGCAAGATCCAGCTTTACTAAGAGATATTGAGGCTGCGACTGGTATTAATTTAAAAATACAAAAGAGAGGAAAAGGAAGAAAATCAAACAAAGAGAGTGGTTTAACAAATATTAATAAACTGAAAACTAATACTAGAGACAGACTAACAAAGAAAATTTTAAAAAGGTACTTTTTTTATTTTTATTTTTTTCTATTGTACATCAGTGTTTGCTTTGAAATTTCTCATTGTTTAATCATCAAACATTTATTATTTAAAATAATAATAAATATATCTGATAGAATTGGGGATAATAAATTAGATATAATAAATTAGAATTCATAACTTTTCAAAAATACATTTATTAGCTCAAGCAATCTAAAGTATAATTCTTGTCTTCATTTAAGTTATTTTTCCAATATGAATTAAATATCTATTTCTAACAGTTTTGGTATTAGTTATTGGACCACAGTAACATAAAACACCCTGTATAATATTTTTGTTATTCTTATTGCTTTTTGAGTTAATTGATTTAGATTTCTGGCAATAGACCTCCAGATAGCAATGGCATTTTAGTTCAATTTATTATGCTGATTGTATTGCATATTTGGCATGACATTAGTAATACATAAAAATGACAAAATTCAAAGAAACCTTTACTGAAAAAAGTGAAAAATTGATCTGGCAATAAGAAAAAGAAAAAAAGAAATTTAATATATATATTGTACATTTCCACCATGTTCGGTAAAGCCTTTATTTAAAATTTCATTTTCGTTTCCAAAGTTGATTTTTTTTGTTGAAAAAAGAAATTAACATTGAGTGATGTAATTTTTTCAACATTTTTAGTTAAATATGTATTGTGTATTACTGATAAATTAAACTCTGTAAACATTAAAATTCAGGCATTCAATAATATGATTTTATAGTACAACAATGATGATAATATATAATATTACCATTAACAAATATGATGATATTATATATTATCATCATTGAAGTTGATGATATACATACAAGTATGCATTCATTATATAAGGTCATGGATGAAGATTATAAGAATCTCCTTTATGAATGTAATATTCTTATCTTTTTATCAAGTTATTCATCTCAGTTATTTTTCACTACTGAATAATGTGCCTTTGATTATTTTTAGTGCAACAATCTAAAGAATGAAATTTTTGCTTATTCCTAGGTTGATTTAGAACAATAATCAACTTTTTTTTATTTTCTGAAATTTAAAAATGATTATAAAAATTATTGTATCTATTTTTGTCATTAATAAAATGATATAAATAATTTTTTTTCTTCAAAACATAAGCATATTTATATTTACATAATGGAAAAAATTATGTTTAGAACATCAACAACATATTTTTATTGCAGAAAAATGTCCCGTTTGGAGTGACTGCATTCTGTATATTATGTAGAAAATATGCTTTGGTCATATTATTCTAATTTTTATTTTAAGTAAAAAAGAATGTGAGCTTTGAAAATGATAATTTAAAGCTGTGCTAAAAGTATTAAGATGTATTCTTAATGAACTTTTTCATGTGAAATCTTGTTTAAAAAGTACTGTTTTTTAATCTAATTTTTATTAAATACCGTTCAATTAATTTTTCTTTTTTCTTATATATATACATTTTGTTCTTTTGATATCTAACATTTTTTTAAAGCGAAACAATATGCTTGATTATCAGTAAAGAAAATGTGAAGCATTAAAAGAAATTGTGAAAATTACTTAGTTTTTCTTCTCTTCTGGGAAAAAAATAAAAAAAAAACATTCATTTTTTATTTTTATTTAAAGTATTCTTTTTAATAATATTTTTATATATTTAAATTATTAAATTTATTTAATATCTCTGTTCATAAATTTTCTATGCACTTTTTTTTTAATGAATTGAAATTGCTAATTGCATTTTTTATTGATTTTTAAAAAATTTTTAAGTATAATGATAAACTGATGTTTTGTTTTATTTTAGGTACAAACATTATGCCAAGAAGCTGGATGATATTGAGAGAAAGAAATTTAATGACAAATTTGGGGATCAGTGGAATTACTACTGATTATATAAATTATTTTTGTAATATATATTGTTAATTTATAAAAGCATAAATATATAATATTAACGAATCTTTGTATCATATTGATGGCTTTTTATCTATTTATTTATTCATGTAATAAATTTTATGATTGAAATATTACAGCATGTTTCATTTTCTTGAAAAAAATTGAATCTAGTGTTTATGTTAAAATGCTCTTTAACTGCTGTTTCTTATGTAGAATGAAGTATTCTTAAAAATGTAAAGTCAGAAGTGATGTTTCGTGTAGCCTTTGAAAATCTTTTTAGGAATTCATTGATTTTTCTATTAATTCACCTTTTTGTATTTAGAATAGTGAACAGATTTAAACAAAGACATGAAATTAGATATCATATTTTCATGAATAAGGCATGTAAAAGTTCTTTGCAAATTGTATGTATTAGTAATAAATTGCAAATCAATGTATTAGAAATAAACAAATATTTTGAGTATCTAAAAAGTACTATTATTGAACTGTAAAAGAATAATTCATTTCAAAAGAAGATCATTTTAAAGTTTAAGGAATTTAAAATATGCAGTATAAAAAAAGGATGAGGGAGTTTAAAAAATTGGAGGAATTGTTCTTAAATAATTTATATAATAAGGAAGTTTTTAGTATGAGTAATTTTATTGTTACTTTTAAGGCATACTTCCTTTCTTAAAAGAAAATTACCAAAGGAAGCATTCGAAAAATATAAATATTGACTTCATTGAAAAATTTCATTCATTCCTTTGACTTAGAGCAAGTGTTTTATTTCATATGAAGTTTTTCCTTTAATTTATGGTTTTGCAGCTTGTAAATTTAGTTAGATGATACATTAAGAAGTTATTTTCATTATTTGTATTTTAAAAACTGCTTTAGTAATAATAATAATAATAATAAAAACCTTTTTTTTATTTGTTTCAAAACTGCCTCAAAATATTCCATAATTAAATATTAGAAAATGACATGAAAATGTAACAGTATTTCTACCATGGAATCTGATTAGTTTATTGCTCTCATTAGAGCATAATTGGGCATTAAACTGTATTAGTAGTCAAATAATGAATAGAAGTAAAGGGTGGTGGTGGGGTGACTATTTATGGCATTACATGAATGACCTATATTCAAGTTGAAATGAATTTAAAATCAATACAAATTTAAAGTTTTCCTACTACATGATTAAACATGAAGAAAAAAAGATGTGCAAGGCATATTTGGTACAGAATATACCCACGGTTTTGATATTATAATGTATCTAGGCTGATATTATAGTGTATTGTCTATAAAATATGTTATACAATGTGTATGATATAAAAATAATTTACAGGGAAAAACTAGAGCTACCAAATTTGGCATGTAATTATTTCTTAAGTCGAACTATCTTAAAAATTTTAATTTGATTTTTAATTAAAAATTAATTAAAATTTGATCATTTTTCCCCTATAGTTTTTGTACAATTTTTTTCTGCAAAAAATAATTTTTACACCATATTAAAAAAGTAATTAGTTTTTCAGTGATAACAATACTTTTGTTAGAAATTCTTCTCTTAATTTAATAAATTTTTAAAAATATTTTAAAATATATTTTACAATAATATTTTTCATTGTTTTAATCACTGGATTTATATTCAGGATTGCTGCTACAATATTAAATCAATTTTTATGTACACATTATCAGTGTACATAAAAATTGATAATTATATATAATTATATAATTAGATGTAAATTTTTAAAAATAATATAAAGACAAAAAAAATCAAACCTAAAATATTAAATGATTAAGAACTAGAGGGTTGAATTTTCTTACTTAAAAAAAAAGATTGTATTACTATATATTGTAAAAGTATTCAAAATTTCAATTTCTTAAACATGTATTGTAAATTTTAAAGAATAAGATATTCATTTAAAAAAATTATTAAGTATGCCTGCAAATTATGTTCTTGCAGTGCACAGAAATTCTACCCTTTGAAAGGAAATAAAAAATTGTATTATTATAATGGAATAATTTCAATGAATACTTATTCTAATATAATTTATTATAGTTATAGGAAACTATAATGTTATAGAATGCAACATTCAATTTTTAAAAATTAAAATTAAACCTATAATTTGATAAAACATTACCTTGATATCTCTACAAGCCATAACCTCATTTTTAAGTTACCTGCAATCAGAGTTTGAGAAAAATTTTACAAATACTTTTTTGCATGTTTAAAAACTTGCGAGTTTAATTATTAATTTTACTGTACAATAAAAATAAATTATATACAATTTTAAGAGTAAAAACATGATCAGACAATTTGTGAAATAATGACATTTTGATTATTGATAAAAAGCAAATTAAAACATAAGTTTTATTACATTTTTTTTAATTGCATAAAAAATTTTATAAATTCATTTCATGTCAAAAACACAATACATCTACAAACTACAAAATATATATAAAAAAATTTAACATCAACATTATTGGAAATAAACTCAAATATTGACACTAACATTAAGAACAATTCTAAAAACTGAAATGTTTAATATTCTGTATCCATTTTATATATCAAAACAAAAATGTAAAAATACATAAACTTTCATGGCAATCAATAGATTTTTACAAATGCTTTTTCTAATTGCCAGATAAAGCATGCATTATTCTAATTAGCAAGTATTTAAGCCTCTCATATACATTAAGGCATAACTTGCATAAAACTTTAAAGCATAGTAAATACATTTTTCTTCCACCTCCAAAGTAGTACAAGATATTGCATAATATCGTTGATATTATATAATATTAAATAATATTATGCAATATCTTCGTGCTGTTCAAATTATAAGTTAAGGCAGCCATATTCTTAAATCTTGGTTTTTAAACTGAGCTTGTTAGTATTTTCCCTTAAATATGCTTAAATTCATAAAAAAAATAATAATTAAAATTGATAAGAAAAAAATGTACATTAGTATGTAAAAAATGTAATTTTATTTTTTGGTATGAATTAAATAATGAAAAATCATACTATTGTGATATGAAAGTCAATTTTTTTTCTTTTATAATTAATTAATCAAGTTTTTTTCTTATATTTCTAAAATTTATTTCTATCATCATAGTATTTTGGTTTAAAAGTCATTTCCCCCCCCCTTTTACTTGTTACCAAATTTTTAAATTCAAATTATACATTTCCTAAAGAAATATATTTTGCACAGCTTCATGTTGTGCCTTCTTAACATTTAATATTTGACAGCATTTACCTTTATAAAATTTTAGCAAGGTAGAAAGAAAAGGTAAATTACCAACATATAAAAAATGATGTTTAAGAAAAATTCTCTTGACAACTCCCCCTTACTTTTTCTTAAGATATATTTATCCCTACTATGAATATTCATAGCCAGTCCTTTTTTGCTTTTAGCATGTCAATAATTTCAGTACCTCCGAATTTCTCCTGTATGCGCTCATCCATTCGACGGTTCTGCTCAGGTGACAGATGATTCTTCCAATCTCCAACGATACCTTTCCTGAAATATCTCAGATATTTCACCTCATATCTGGGCCCTGGGGTTTGGAATGGTGTGTCAATGATATTGGATTCTAGATCATATTCAGTCTTGCCTGGAGCTTCTTTCATCAGTGTCTTCTTCATGCTATCAAAACTGATCAAATGAAGGACTTTATCAGCTAATGCTTTGTCGCTGATCAATTCGTTATAATATTCCTCGCCAATAAACTTGGCAATACGCAGCACTTGCTCTTTGGTATTGGCATGGAGTTGCTCGTAAGACAGGAACAGAACGTTTGGATCCTTCCTGTGTTCATACCAAGACAAAACATGATCAAAATAATCGCCATAAGCTACCAAGCCTTTCATAAAGGTTTCGAAGTACTCGTCGAAAGTAATGTCCAGCACATCGGTCTGTTTGGTGAAATGGTAGAAAGAGACAACAGTGTCCTTGGGATTTCTGAAGATATAAATGTATTTAGCCTTGGGGTTTTTAGGAATAAGATCATATGGAAGGTGATAGTGAAGGGGTCTGGGATCAGGCAGGGCATTAACGGCATCCATGCCACTAATATCCATAAAGGGAACAGCTTCGTAAGTAAGTTGGTGAGAGGATTCCAGTGGCTTGTTGCCACGCGTGATGATCGTGTGCACGATGTACTTCATCCAATTGGTACCACATTTTGGGAAAGTGCTGATTAGAATATCTGTATCTCGAGGTTTGAAGTCCAAGGCCTCCTCAATGATTTCCTTGTAAAACCATCGGCTACCGGGGAATGGGCGACCTCTAACGAATAAAAGAAGGACGCAGGATTCCTTCTTCATTTCCTCTTCTGTCATATTCTGCGGCATTTTTGCCTGTAAAATACACAATACTTTAAAAATTTATATCTTGTTTAAAAGACAACGAATCTGAATATTGCATTGGTAAACACTGCAAAATTTATTATATTCCGAATTTTTATTGATTGTTCTCTAACAGTGTAGATTTCTAAGAGACTGAATGCTTATAATCATGTTCAATCTATTGTATCCTAGCATGTAAAGATACGTCCTTTTTCTTCTTTTCAATGCAATTTACTTTCTCGAAAGAAAAAGCTTGTGAAATACGAAAATTTTAATAAAATTAGAATGAAAATGTTATTATATGGGTTGTGAATGTTTTGTAAAGATGTTGCTGACATCTTCCATTATTCGAATTCAATAATACGCAGAAATAAGAAACTGAATTTTATTAAAAATAATCTCTCTTTTAAGAAATATTTACTGTTGAATTATTTTCCTTAGACTCAGCCAAATATATTGTCTTTGTCTTTAAATTAGTAGTTAATTCTAAACGTTAGGGTGAAACTATAAGAATTCTTTAGTTTTGCTACGCAGCTGGATTCAGTGGCGTTTATAGGCATTTTCCATCCATACACAGTACACGTCACGAGGCCATTTTTTTAAAAATAATTTGCCACCATTTTAATGATCTGATTTATTTTAGTATCTTGTTTTTGTTTTAATAGCTTTAGAAATAAATCATATAAAAATGATAGCATAAAAACGTCTTGGTTATTAATATCCCGATTTTTATTACTTCACAATAATTTTTAAATAATTTAATTTCTTATCAATTTTATGACATTAATATTTTTGATAAGTAATGGAAAGTCAAACAATTGGCTCGGTGTAATAAAAAAGATTTGAGTTCATAATTATGATTTATTAAGATGCGTTTTCAATAAATTTTATAAATCGGATCCTAGCACTATCTTGAAATAGATTTAATTAGCTAAGTTAAAAAAATACTTATTCATAATAAGTTTAGTTCATAATTTATATTAAAAAGTTTGTTCACAGTTTATATTAAAATACATTTTATAGTTTATAATAAAATAGTTAGCATCGTCAATGATGAATTTCATTCCATTAAAGTTTCCAGTCTATCCCTTGATTAGGATTTTAACATGTATAAACATGCATGACAAAAATATACTAATATTATTAGCATATTTCTATAACAAAAATATAATTTAACTGAAACTGAGAATAGGACCCCTCTTCCTCTGATGCAGTATACATAAATATCTCAATTTTGTTTGGAATTCAAACATATGCTCAAGCATTTAGAACAAGTTTCATGTATTCAGATTACAGATGATGAAACCTGGATTTTATGTGGAAAGAACTAATTTCTCTTTAGCGGTTTGTGAGTTTAATTTGATTTTCCATAATTTTTTGTACGAATTTTGGTTTTATTAATAGTTATTTAAAATTTTTGCAAACGTTGTACTATATTCAAATTATATTCACCAATTTAAAAAATTGTTATCTATTTTGTAAGTTAATAAAAATTATTTTGAATTATTTAAAAGAGATATTTTAAATATCGGAAAAAATTCTTCAATTGAATTGATGAAAATAAGTGTATTTATATTTAGTTAAGCATAATACTTTTTACATAACATAACCAAATCTTTTATTTCAAATAAGCCGATTATCATACCAGCACTCAGTTATAGAAATTTCTGAATGCAATATTTGATTTTAGTTCAAATTAAAAGTTATCTGTCAATAATTAACAAAGGATCAGACAGTTGAGGATTTTTTTGTTTGTCATTTGGAAATGATTTGCAGATTCTCACCTTAAAAAAAAAATGTTTTTCTGATTATTTTATAACAAAATTTCGGCATATGAGAACCGTTGCTTTTGCGAATATACCAGTCGTGCATTGTTGCATCAGCATTTAATATTGACTGAATAAGTAAATACTATATCTGTAATTGCCAAAATGCTAGAATATTAGATTCTTTTTAACTCATAAGACAGGTATCGAACTAGGTAAATTGGATTGTGCGACAAAATAACTCTCACGGCTGTAAGAAAATTTTTTTTAATGAAATTAAGATTTTAGAGAAAAAGTTCGAAACCCTTTTCTTACTTTATAGTTTGTGTTTTTGCCAGAAATCGTTGAGTTGAATTGCATACGCGACATACATAATATGCATGATTGATAGTTTTTATTGTTTCCATACTTTATATTTTTATACATTTGATACTTATTGAGAATGATTGATTGCATTGAGTACCGCATTCGAATCTTGTGAAAGGCTCAGACAGAAAACAAAAAATTTGCATTTTCTGTTGTCCTTCTTACAATTTTAATATGAACGACAGGAAACGAGATACAATATTCAAATATTTGCATACATAACACAAAGCACAAATTTAGATTAGCCATGTTTGAAAAAAAAATAGCGCGATTCATCTTTTTCTTCTTTTATCTCTCAATGACCTGAAATGACACATTGAAATAGATAGCTCGAGATCTAAAGTTCACTTCCTCAACTTCTCGTTCATTCATTTTCGGTTTTGCTTTTAAATTATTGCTTCATTTTGTTACGATGTTTACGTTTGTTTAAAGATAATTTGTTCCCATTTCATTTATGAATCAGAGATAAACATTATTACAAAATAATTCCTCATCTGATGTTTCCAATCTTTGAAAGCTTAGAATAAGTTCTCTCTCTGCTTACTCCATGTGAACTTTTGAAGTGATTCATTTAAGCGAAGAATTATATTGAACCTTTTCAAAAAATTTACATCTGTTGAATTTTTAAAATTCTATTTTATAGTTCTTTCGTTATCTGTAGCTTGAGGATTGTTTCAAAGTATTATAAACAGATTGATATAGTTTTAGGTAAATTTCCTGTCATTAAACTAAATATTAATTTTAAATCAAGGCCAAAAATAACATTAATGCTATTTTTACAATTTTCTTTTCTAAAAAATTAATTTAATACAGTGCTTGTAATTGTGAACAAATGTATAAACTTATTCACGGAATTATTTCCTTTATTTATATTTTAAAGTATATCAAGCTTATGTTATTTTTATTTTGAGCTCAAACAAAAAATAAAAATCATACAAAAGAAATCAGAATATTCACTTTTTTTATTAATCAGAGGAAATTCGATTATTTGTATTTAGGCTAATTGTTTGAATTACTGTATTTAAAAAATTAAATAAGTACTGTAAAATAAGTAATCGATAATCATTTAAAATCAATCCGGAAGTTGCTTTTCTCATATAACAAAGTAAAATGAAAAAAAAAATAAATCATGTTTCGAATTATTGTTAAAGTCAATGGTAAAATCGAAACAATTTGAAATCAGTTTCTAAAATAAAACCAGAATGCTAGTATTTTATTATTTAGATTTATTATTATTTCGATTTATTATTATTTTGATGCTAATATTTTATTATTTAGTATATTTGTATTTCTAACATTTGAATTTAAGATTAAATAATTATTTAAAATCTAAGATAAGGCTAATAAAATTAATATCTTGGGTAAGTTTTTACAAAAAATTCATCATATTTATATCGAACTTAATTGATAAAATATAAACATTACTGACAATTTCAAAAAGCTGAAAATTAGGGTTTGTGTTAAAAGATAAAAAATGCCTCCAAGATATAAGACATTAACTAATCGTTCACATCTTTACTAAAATAAAAGGAAGGTATGTGTTTCTAAGTGCGTTGGCATTCTATAGGATAGGTCGTCCGACTTAGACATAAATATACTTTGGAAGATAAGATGTGTACTTCAAAAGAATTTCTTTTAAAAAGATTAAATTCTTTAATTATCTAAAAATTAACCGAAATGTTAGCTCTCTTGCGATCAATATCGAAAATATTATTTTGAAAAATCAACTTTTTTACATTTTAAAAATTTGAAAAAAAAAATGTCTTTTTAATGACATAAATTTGTATTTTCTTAAAAATTTTGATAATTTTCTAAATATATATTTTTTTTGTAATTTTGGGCAGTAGATTTCATCTAAATGTTTAGTCGCTTAATTTTTTCCTATGTTGAAAGCTAAGGCAGAAACATTCTATTAATTATCCTTATAATTTATGTGAGAAATCAGAAAGTGCAATTATATTAACGTGAAAGACAGCATAATAGATTGCCCAGGCACTTAAGTTTACAAAGACACTATACTGTTATGTGATCTTGTAATTTTATTAGGAAAGCTCATGAATACAATAAGTAGAACAAGTACAAGGTTACTGAAATAGCAAGGCTTTAATGTCGGTTATAGTTTATACATACAAATTCTTTCTTGAGAAATCGTAAACATCAAATTATGCATAAGAGATTTAATTGAAATTAAACCCAATAAATATTCTCGGAAAAACCAGCTAATAGCAAAATGCTAATTTAATAAAATGCACTTTTTTTTTGACAAACTCTTATAAGAAAAGCATTTTGAAATTTTATAATTAAAGATCATAAGTTATTTATTCAGTTGCAGACAGATATGACTTTTTAATAATAAGAATAATAAGACAGCATAGTTTATTAATTTGTTGTAGTATAAAATGTTTTGATTCACTTTTATTCTGACCTTTTATTTAATTTTTAAAAATTAGTATTATCTGTTGATTATGCGAATAATAATGTTCTTGCGATTATTACCATATGTGTATGAATTTCGTTAACGGTATTATGCATACGATATTATGCTTTACAGTATTGTACATACGATTTTCGCTGTGATAACTGATGTGTTTTGCTATCTTAAAAATTGTTAAAGCATTCGATACAGCATTGGTGTTCTAACTCAAAGTATGGTAAATATATATATATATATATATATATATATATATATATATATAAATCTTTTGAAATGATGTTTAACAACGGCCTCTAATTAATAGCCAAATTATGAATTCGAAAACGAAACATAATAACGCAAAACGGAAGAAATGGAGAAAAGATTTTCAGTACTCACTTTTTTGAAAGAAAACGACTAGTCAGAAATAATTGAAACTGATAAACTCTGAAAGCGACCAGAGCAAGACTACTGTTTTTGGCAAAAATCACCCTATATTTATTTAATAACTATCACGTGTTCCATAGCCTCTCATTATTATTCTCCTTAAGGAGATGATAAAGAAAAAAATCAGCCGAAGTATCGAACTCGGGTTCTAGACTCTTCCTGATAGTATTTTAGAGTAGGTCCTCCTTTAAGATAAGCATCACTTGTTTACAGGATTGTTGTGAAACCGTCCTGTTTCTCCTCTAAAACCTGAACTTCAGTCCGCTGAAATCAATTATGTTTACCGGGGAAGTTGTGTAATGTGTGTGTCTCCTCATAACCGAAAGTTGATGACCCTGCGGGACGAAACTTCGGGGTCTTGCGAAATGCGAGGAAAATTGCAAAGGCCATCGGTACAAATTTGCAATTTTGATTTACGTTGTCTATCAGAATTGAGATCTGTTAGTGCCACCCCTTTCTTTGTTGCTAACGGTTATGGACACTTTTGACATTTTTTGAAGGACATGATTGCTCTTAGTAATTAATAATCAAAACAGCTAATTATTTGGGAATTGAAATAAGGAATAGTGGTGTTATATATTACACTTGAACCTCCCACTGGATTGGTAGGTTAATACCTGGTATTGTGGCATTATATATTACACTTGACCCTCCCACTGGCTTGATAGATTAATGCATGTTATTGTGGCTTCATATATTACACTTGACCCTCTCACTGGTTTGGTAAGTAATGCATGATATTAGTATTGTTTAAGGGCATGAATCGAGTGAAAAGATTATGGTGATATCATCTGGTTGTTCTTTTAATAAAGAATTCATCTATATCACCAGAATGGTGTGCGCTTTAATAATGAATTGTTCTTTAAGTTTTGGTGGTTGCTGGACATTTTGATGGTTTTTCTCACAACTGAAGCACAAATAAGTTCCAGTTTTTCCTGAATGTCCTTTAGGAATGCAATTTATCTCGAACATTGGAGCTAAATCAAAATACTACTTCAGGCGCTCTGCTGTTGTTTTGACCAAAATTCCTCTTTATTAGGAATTTTTGACATAATCGCTATTATATATACTAAACCAAGTGGAATTGGAATTATCATACTATACTACATTGACTCCGTTCGATCGACTTTGAGTATTAATACGATATACAGTTTTTGGAATCGCAATGGTTTGGTAGTGCAATCTCTATTTCAAAACTCAGCACTATCAAAGATAAATAGACGCATATTAAATCTATAGGATCTAGCTTCCACAAAATGGTACGGTGTATAAATTTCGACGTGATGGTGCAAAATGCATTCTTATCAGTGATCTTATGAAGAAATGATGTAGCTTTAATAAGATGTTGGGCAGAAGTTGTTTAAGAGAAAAATATATAGAATCGCAGTAAGAATATTTGATCACAAATGATCTACTGCCTATCATATTTTTAAGATCCAGAGTAAGAGTTATTTACCCGTGTTTGCATTCACCATGTAATGTTTTTTCTTACAATTCTTCGGCATAATTGAAGCCATTCCCGATATTAATAATACAAAACTATGAGTAAATGAAAGAGTGGGAAAAATTGCTTTTATTCCAGTTACATCCATAAAAAAAATTAAATGCCAAAATAAATTATACATTTAGTAATATTCAATGCATTAGAGAAAACAGAATTAAAGTGACAAGTTTTACTTTATTTTAACACGAACCGTATGAAAAAAAATGTATAAGTTTTAACGTAGACATACCCATACATTTTTGTGAATATATAAATTGGTGAGGGTAAATTTATTTACCTATAAATGCATAAAAACTTCTTTAAATAGTTGAATAGATAAAAAAATAAATTACTGTCAACATAATATTTTATTGTGCAAAGTTTAGTCAAACTGACGATGAATAAGCCTTTTTTTGAACAATACACATTGCGATCTTTCATGTACAGAAGAAGAATAAGGCCATAAGTCATAAATCAAAGCCATAAACTGACAGCTTCCATAGGCTATTATCTTCATTCTTTTATTTAGCTGTTTGTTCCGAAAGGAATAATTAATTTATTTAAGGAAATACTAGAATACTAGAAGGAATACTTAAAAAGAAATACTAGAAACAAATCCCGATATGAGCATTCTTAGTCGTTAATACGTTACTTCTAAAACCAACGTTGTGGCTCAGTTTGATAAATGATGTAACAAATTATCTATGATGATTAAATGAAAAGCTTTGATAGATGATTAAAAATTATAAAATTTGTTCTTGAAACAATTTGCTAATGTTTCTTTATTAATCATGTAATTCATTTGAGTTCTTATGTTAATTCTAATCATAGCTTCTGATGAATCGTTTAATGAGACAAACTTCAACGTGGATAAATTTTCATTTCATTCTCTTCTAAAGAGATTAAACGGAACCAGCTTTGATATTCAACTGAATTTTTGTGCAAGGGTTCATCATCTTCCAATTGATTATATTAGACTTATTCCTCCCAAGTCCAACAGATTGCCTCATCGTGGCGGGAGGGTGTCCCTGGACGGAATGGGTGAAGTACGTCGAGAGCTTGCTCCTGGTAGGGTCACCCAAGGCGTGAAGGCCATTCCACTATGCCCAACTAAAATCTGCAGGCGAAGGAGCCAAGACAGCCTTCTACCTTCTGGTGCTCCGGTCTTTTGACTCACAGAAGCTGCACTTCCCTCCCTACGAATCGGTCGAAATCCAGACTTCTGTTCCGTTTTTAGAAGCGAATTTCTAGCAATCGATAAGGGGCTTCAGACCATTTTACACGAAAATAATTATAAGAACCTTTGTATTCTTACTGATAGCCGCAGCTCAATGGAACACCTTAACAATTGGACCTATGTTGGAGATAAAGCAAGTTTGTCTATTCTTCAGTAGTTGAAGCTGATTTTACTCCAACATGATATTCATTTCCAGTGGATCCCATCTCATGTGGATCTACTTGGTAACGAAATAGCAGACAGGCTTGCAAAGAAAGGAAGCAGCCTAGCGACTTCATCTTCCACTGAGCTCACATATTTAGAACTGTTCTCTCAGGCGAAATTCCTAAATAAGAAGAACTGGATGGTTCCCCCTACTCATGATTGGTATAGAGCCAATAAGCAGGGACAGTCCTTAATTCTTCCTTGTGATAGAAAAACCAACACTTGTCTGTCGCGCCTTGCCAGTAGCCACCTTAAATGTCTTTTATTTTCTCAGGGTGAAAAATTTTACCCTCTTTGCCCGAAATGCTGCCAACATCAGGCCTCTGCTGAATATATTCTAGACTGTTTAGGACTTCTTTGGGGATAAATTTATTCTTCTCACTTCCTCGTTTTTGACGTTCTTCTTGTCAACGGATTTTTGGATTTGGTCTGACTAAGTCAGGCCATGGAGATTAGCAACAACAACAACAACAGACTTATTCCTGTGTCATTATGGTCAGGTGATAAATGTTTTATTTACTCAAAAATTGAACGATAAAAGATGACCAATATTAAATAACTCATTTGTTTACGTTTTTTATTTATTTTTTTCAATACGAATTTCATCAATTTAAAATTAATTCTAATGAATCATTACTCCATAATCAATTATCATCGCTAGTATTTTATAAACAGCATCGCAAAACTGTTGTCTATTGAATTGATGGAGAATGGTCTGTTTTATCATTATTTTTATTAAAGAAAAGAGCTTGTAAATTAAGGGTATTTTGTTTCATCTATCAGAAAACTAAACAGAATGAAGTTTAAAAATCTATAAGAGAATATCTTTCGAATGCCTTTTTATTGTTCCCTAAAAGAATATTGACCATTAGTTGTATTTTTTGTGAATGGACCACAATTTCCAAATATCAGCATGTTAAAGAAAAAAAATTATTAAATAAATATTGTCTTTAATTAAAAAAATAATACTTCCTCTTTATATTGCTCTCAAAAGTAAAAAATTAAATATTCCCCATTTACTTATGAAAACAATAAACAAAATTATGAATGAAAAGCTTTGATAGATCTATCAGCAAGCACAATCATGAAATCGACGGATATTTTCCTAACATTGCGATTTATGAAAAGAAAAACTATGAAAAGTTTTTCATACAGTTTAAATTTCAGTCCGTTAAAAAAAAAAAAAAAAAACATTCCTTCTTCTGTCATGAGGGAAAAAACAAACAAACCATTCCTTCTTCTGTCATGAGGATTTAGATACCAGCTCAAGTAGCGGCAAGATAAGACTGATATTTGCATTATCAAAAGGAAAAAGAAAGCGATTTGACGTTGGTGGTGTGAGCGATAGCACTTCTTACGTCTAAAGCAATACAGAATATTTCAAAATAAATAACGAAGAAAGGCCGGTCTTTCATATAAATAATTATTTTAAAATCGACTAGAAACTTTCACAAAACTCAAATGTCAGTTAATTTGTTTCTAATGATTTGTTACTATACTATACTACTATAGCAGATGCAGATGAGAAAGAAACACGGGACTCTGAAATGAGTTCAATGAGCTCTGCAACTTAATTAAAAGTTCAAATTAAAAAATGTTATAATCGACTTAAAACAAGTTAAAATCGAATTATTTAAATTAACCGAACTTTCAGACTTTCCAGAGTTTTTTTTTTCCCCTCGTCGGAAAGACGAAACAGCATTTTCATTCAGATCGTTCAGGGCCAATGCAAGACTAGAAAGCGTCCGGAATAAACAACTTAACATTTCATGCTTACATGTTTAAATTCTCTGGCAAACAAATTAAAACAATTTTGCTATATACTTTTAAATTAACGAAACATTTAAATTGCGCAAAAAAAAAAAAAAAAATCCCAAATTTGTATTAATTTGTATTTTAAACACCAATAACTCAATAACGTACTTCAAAATATAGGGAGGATATAAAATTACTTTCTATGTTTAAAGACATTTCAACTAAAACTAAGAGCTGATTGAAACTAAATGTATATTATAAACTGCTGAAAACACGGAAAAATAACTTTTGGAAGATGGGAAAAAAAAAAAAAAAAACAAACCCCTACCATTTAGTATCTTGTACAAAGGAAAATTCAGCACATTGATGTGGGTCAGGGAACCTTAGTGTTAATTAATATTGTATAGCATTAATTTCTATAAATGCATCTTTTATCACTTGCGCTTTGATAAAATTTTGCATAATCTATTTTCGTTGTAGTTATTGACCCGTTTCCATTTTCGACAGCACGGAAATGTCTCCTATTGGCAACTCATTATTTGCGGAATTCCTACCCCATTATCTTCCACAGTGTGTAAATAAACGAAATTTTGTTTAATTGCGTTCAATAATCAGTGACATATACTTCCAAACAGGAAAGGTTTTTTTTTTTCGATTACCCAGTACATTTACAGATAAACACGTTTTTAATTCAGTATTTAACACGAGAACTGGAAATTCGACGAAAAAATGACAGTGTTCTTTGTCGAATGCAACCTATTGCTCTAGAGCTTCTATGCAATCAGTTATGATCATCTAATTGTGAAACTGGCCCTGTAACGTGTTATACAAACAACTATATCAAATCTGCAAACAAACTAATAGTCGTAATCTCTTCTAGACTTTTCTTATGTCTTACGATCTCACACAGTTTCTTTTTAGCTTTATCATAAAGTGAGAAGAACTGAGGATATATTTTGAAAAAGTTCCTTGAGATTTTTTTTATTTTCACGGACTTTTCCAATGGTTAAAAAAAAAAAAAAATGCAAACCGTCGCTGACCATTTTGATAAAATTTTCACATCTTATGTTTAATGAAATTTGGCGATCTTGGTCTAATCCGAAAACCGCCAAGTAAATCCGAGGGCCGTCTAATTAAATAAGTGCTAGCCCATCTCCTCTTCGATTGATTTGGTTCAAAATTTCCCACCGACTTTGATTGGCTTATCACATAGAGAATAAAATCCATGCATCCAAAGTATTGCACTTTCGACTTACTTTCACTTTGTATAAATTATGGCTACTCTTCTAATTAATAGATTTAATGTCATTAACTCTCTGTTAGGTATAGATTGGTGTTACCAAGTCGCTCCTACCATTTGTCAAATGTCCAAACATTTCAGATTAGCCAGAGAATCCCCTTTTTTAAAAACCAACTTGAATCAATAAAATCTAGAGCTTCTAGGATTAAAATGCAAAAAAATTTAATAAAAGTTATTAACATATGACCAGCCGGTCAAGCGACCAGATGGTTCACCGGAAATATTGGTTTGTTTCAATTTAATTGTTTAAATATAATTTCATGCCCTTATACTCCCCCCCATTGTTTAAAACCGTATTATTTTAAATGATTTATAAGTTCTGCCTATTATATACATAACCTTTTAGTAATGGAGACAGTTCTATTTTCTTAAAGACCAATATTTCTTTATTTTTCTACAAGGCATTCAGGACTTTAACCAAAGTCTACAATTTTATGTGGGTTGAAGGTAATAAGACCTTCATTGGACAATATATGAGAAAGTTTCGGAGGAATAACTCCAGTTGGTTCCAAAGAGAGTGAGGGTGATATATTGTTTTTTCGATATCCATCAAAAATTAGAGGAAAATTAGAGGTACAGGAAAGGCAATGGTGACATTTCTAGAACCTTGATTAATATCTAGACGTCATGAACTTTCATTTGAAGCAAAACTTGGCTAAATTGGATTATTGGTTAATTATTTTAACTAGCAGTACCCGCATAGCGTTGTCCGTGGCATAACATTCAAGATGAAAAATTAATTAAAAATTAAACTTAAGTCTAGCTCCATTCTATATGACATGGGCATGTCACGCAACGTCAAACAAACTTAAAAATATATTTAGAAATCATCAAAAATAACTACAAAACAATTTTTGGGAAAACTTTGATATAGGCCTTGCGAGATTGGAAATTTTTCGGTGGCGCTTTTACTACCGTTACGCTATTGCTGCTGTTCTTGCCACATTTGGATCATTTCGCTAAAATTTGGCGATAAACTATTTTTTTTCTGGCGAAAATGACTGTAAATCAAAGATGTCCCCTCTCCCCCAAAAATCACTAAAAATATACAATAGAAAAGCTGTTTTAAAATTAAAAAAATATACAAATAACTCATTGTAACCATTTTTCGACACTTGTTTATCAACTCTGTATAATCTGATATGAAAATAAAAATCAGTTTGCTTCATAATATTTCTTTGTAAACTATATTTGATGTTTTTCTCCTGGTGCCAAGACAAAAAGATTTTGTTTGGCACCAGGCGCATTTGGAGCATAAAGGACTTTCAAGGACCATGAACTTCAATATACTAAAACTTCCCCAATAAATGCAAATATCTCCACCATCAGTTAATTTTTTGGGGCATAATGAGTTTTAAAATTACTGCTAAATGAATAATGTAATTTTTATTTCTATAAATTCTGGGGCCTCTAAAAAAGTTCTATGTAATAAAAAAAATCGTTTTAAAGAAGAATTTCTGATAACACATGATATTGATTAATGATGTACGAAATTAAAATCCTATCACTGATTCTCCGACCCGCCTCGAAGGCACACGGATAAAAAAACTGAATAACAGGACCACCGCTACAGCAATACTGGTGAGAACTGTGGTTGAATCCCAAGGGTCATCACTGACCACGGTACAACCCTTCCCTAAGGAAATACGTCCCGTCATCGATGGGAGGCGCCAAACCCTCACCTTTTCGTGTACACACCAGAGTGGCAAGAACCAATCACCATGTCGGAAGCTTCTCATCCCCAATTACGAGGTACCCCCAGTGGGGGATTGTACGAAATTAAAATTTTTTCAGAAATATAAACTATTTCCAAGACTTTCAAAAAATTAATTCCTGCGACGTTAACTATAACATGAAAGGCATATTTATCAATCATCAATAGAAATTTAACTATAAGTAGCCTTATTCTATACTACGACGTCAGGTCCTTTTTCCTTGTTAAAAAATTGGCGTGACGTACTGCCACGCACAACGTATGAAATTAAATACCATAGTACATTTGAGACATTTATTTTACATATGCTGGTAATTTGAGTTACAACTGATTACAAAATTGATTTGACAAAATCATTGGAGAGAT
The DNA here is from genome assembly GCA_026543865.1 of Argiope aurantia. Lineage (NCBI taxonomy): Eukaryota > Metazoa > Arthropoda > Arachnida > Araneae > Araneidae > Argiope > Argiope aurantia. The sequence goes on along the minus strand of JAPMOR010056014.1, from coordinate 310,797 downwards.
ACGTTTTCGTAAAATCAAACTCCAAAAAGTGGAAGAGGGGGGGGGGGTAGACATAATTAAAAAAATAGAGTGATAAGAAATCATGAAAAAACAGGATTCCATGGCAAGCAGAAAAAGAAAGAAAGCAGGGATAAAAGATGGCAAGCAGATAAAAAGCTGCATTAAATTAAGTCAAATCGAAATACTCGTAATTTCTGCATTTTGTAATCAATAACGCTTGAACATTTTAGTGTCTTAGATATCAAGAGACTAAAATTGCTCAATGAAAAAATAAGGAAATGTTATGAAGAAAAATGTGAGTCGTTGTCATTCTAATTACAAGACACATTCTATATTACATGGAAAATATTATATCAGCAAAAAAGTAAAGGACACTTCTGATAATTGAGGCATCCAAATAAGTTTTGTCTTTTAAACTAATTGCTAATTTGGAATTATTATAGATTTAAAAAGTTCCGAAATTTGATCCGTATCACTATATACGAAGAGATTAAGATTATAATTAATAATCCTTTTTATCATTATTAGATTTAATATCGAATTTTTACTTTTTCAGCAAGATTATCTGTTTTCTTTTTCTTTTCTTTCTTTGTATTTTTTTTTCCTTCAAAACTTAGACGCGAGAAAACTATTGTTTTTATCGATCACTTCAAAGTTCACATAAACACATTGTTACTTTAAAAGATGAATCTCGCACGTAAATATCTACTTCAATTGCAAAAATATCGAGATAATGCGAATTATGTGATAAATCAGTTTATTAAATTTTCCACAAAGATAAATTGATAAAAAAAATACAAAGAAAGAATTTTTGGAACAATTAAAACATGCATTTCCTGTGCATGAACTTTGACATTTATTTTGTTTGCAACTGTATTAACGTAACATAGGATCAGTCAGTGCGTTTCGTGATATTTTTATAAAACTTTTCTTCCCTGTTATATTTTTCATCTGAAAGAAAACACTTAATATCTTTTCATTCTTTATATAGAGATAATTTCAAGAGCCTCGTCTGATTTCTATTTTTGAAGAAACACACATTCTCTGTATATCTAGAATAATTTGCACTAAAAGTCATTTTAGTACGTATTTGAAAGGTGAAAGCTCCAAGAAGCTATACTAACGAAAACGTTCTATCGAATTTCGACAGAAACGTTCAAAATGCGATAGAAAAACATTGCACATATGTACTTAAAAATTTCAATTTGTAAATTAAGAAGCTTTAAAATAATATAAATTCATATACTTTTAATCATCATAAATATATTTTTATTAAAAATAATTGCGATTTACAATTGCCATATTTTTTGAATTCAATAAAATAATCGAACAATTTAATTAATCCTTGTTTATCAATAATATGTTTTGAATTTATTTTCTTTAAATTTATGGCTGTAATTCATATGTAAAAATATTAATGTTATCTTTTATCGGAAAAACTTCTGATTCATTGTAAGAAAAAAAACCAATTAACTTTTTTAATATGATAAACCAAGTGAGCGAGCGAACGCACTAGAACCTTTATAATTTTTTTATTTATCTTAATTTTTGTGGCAACAACTTTGTAAACAAATTGTTTTTGTAGAATAAAAATTCAGTTGTCTGGAAAAAAATCTTGGCGCGATGTTCTTTTAAATTTGATTAGAAAAAAAAATCATTTCGAAACTTCAGGAATTGGTTCAATGTCCAAAGCAAATCATATTGTGGTCCCAGTGGACGTGATTAAGAATTCAAGGTAAGAATTTTTTTTATTGACATATCATTTATTTTGAAGTAATAGAAATTTTAATTAAAAAGCGAAGTCCAATCAGAACAAACTTTACAAAGCGTTATAATAAATTAATATCGGTTTTAAATAAGAATGAAATAAATAGAGAAGATATTGAAATAAAACGTTTATGTTTAAAAAGAATTGCTGCAAATTTGACAGAATTGGATGATATATGTAATGCATTTATAGATGCCAATTCTGACAATTATGACGTGTAATACGAACAAATTGAAGAATATCGGAAAAAATTAGATGTTGCCCGGGTTCGAGCAAAAGTTTATTTTGAACATTCTTTTCCAGTATATGAAATGTCAACATAGCTGAATATCGATAAAACGGAAAGAATTCCCTTTGAAATCCGTTCGTATAACATCCTTCATTCTTTCTTTTCAATTGATTATGTACAGTTCCTGTTCTCTACACATTCCTTATGTTCAATGTGCTAGCGAAACTACTAGGTTCCCGCTCCCGCTGCTAACAAAGCCGTAGGGTGTTTTTTTTTAAGTTAAAAAAATTCTGCCCTGTGATTTCTACAGATGCCTTTTTTATCAGTAAGTCCTAATTATATGGCGGGAAATGGTAACCGTAACTGCTCCGTGAGAAATCTTTGAAAGTTACCCACCAACTGCTGCAAATTTTACGCCGTCTATCGATAGCTTGAAAGCGAGATTTGGCAGCAAAAAGTAGTTACTCGTTGAATATTATGTCAGAGAACTATTAACCGAGGTAGTAAAAAATGCTACCAATATTAAACCTAAAATGGATGTCATGGAATTTTATGATAATTTGGAGTGAATTTAAGATAACCGGAATCAATTGGCGTAACTATTGAGAAATATGCTGCTCCGTTATTTACGCTGGTGGAATTATGCATTCCCGAAAATTAATTGAGTCTAGTTACGAAATCCGGTGATCATTAAAGAAGAAAACAAAAATTATTACAGCGATAAATTATCGCAGTTATTACTGTTTCTTCGAGCGGAAGTCGAAGCAGGAAAACTGTTCAATTTTTGTGGACACAAGTATTGAACATAAGTATTATTTTAAACATAAGTATAGAATATATAACTATTGCTTCAGCGAATAATAAATTTCAAAATGATAGGCAATTTGTTTATAATTATTGGAATATCATAAAATAAGAGTGACAAAAGCAGGTAAAGCAATATTAATTTTTTTATGCCTATACTAGTGTGTTATATTTTCTTTTCTTTTCTTAAAGGTCTAGTATAACCTATTTTATCATTTACCCCCTTCCCCCTTTTTTTAGAAATATAAAATCTCGAACAAAAAAAAAAGGTTTTGAAATTTTTTTATATTTACTTTAAACAGAAGATCTATATAAAACGCTAACGTACGTTATCGTTTTTTTAGATAAAATAACAGAAATCACTCTTATCACTTATATTAGAATGGCAACAAACAAATGTAGACAAGATTTGTGGGAATTTCAAACTGCTTCATTCAACATTTTTGCAGCTGCACTGAATTCAACTCTTAGCTTAGATAATTACTAGTGGTACAAAACATTACTAGAAATGTTCTAGAGAGTGGCTGCTTCATCACCAAAAAGTTCATTCAATCAGAGGAAATAAGAATAAATACGCGACAATCTCTCGACTTGAGTACTGGTGGGCTCTAGATTCGAGATCCGATGCCGCCGAAGAACCGCCGAGTAAGTAGGTATGGTGCATGTGAAATCAGTCGGAGTCAAATGTCCTCTCGCTGGTGTGGTGCGGAAATTTGGAGGATAATTCAATTCAAATGTCATTCCGATCATCAGATCACTGTTTGAAATCACGAAGTCTGTCCCAAAATAATCCTTGTATTGCTTTAAAAAAATAGGATGTTAATCTACTTTAAAAAAAAAGCCAGTAAATGTGCAATGAATGATTAAGCATGTTAAGTCAGTTGTTGGTCCTATGATATGATAATGCTCTCAATAGCTGTGCGAGTATTTGTTTGAGGCATGGATTTCCAAATTTTTAAGGATTATGATCCACTTTTTAAATACCATATTTTTGGCGACTATTTCATCTTCGAGACATGGAATGCTTTATTTTTCCAGGGACGAATAACGGATATTCCTCCCAAAAATAGTTCTAAGTGACAAAAAAAAATTACATAATAAAATATGACTTATTAAAAATATTTTTAATGTTTGACTTAATGAAGATTTTAAGTCCCCGTCATATTTTTGCAAACTGTGGAAAGATGCTTATAATTTCAAGATCTCTCCTCGACTTATAGAAATTGACTCAAGACCCATCATTGGGTTTGAACCCACAATTTGGGAATCCCTGGTTTACGGAATGCGTCGAAGGAAACAAAAGCGAGCAATATGCAGTAGAATGAGTCAGGTTACGCGAGGAAATATTTTTTTTCGGCTAGAATGTAGGTAGAAAGGATTAAGGTGCAGCAAATATAAACAAGTGTTAGCAGATTTAGTTTTACGATAAAACTAATACAAAAATATCATGTCTGATAAGTCCTATGCTATTAGAGAAAGCAAAGCTAAAAGATAGCAGAGAATGAGCATAAAGTTCGTGGAACAATTTCGAGGTATCACAAATTGTAGAATCTCATCGGTAATAAGGTAGTTTCTTTAACAATCTGCCCCAGAAATCTTGCGAGTTATTTATTAGTTTTCTAGGCAGCTTACAGAGGCACAAGAAATAGCTCACAGGAAGTTCGAATGTTGTATGTAGTTGAGTTCAAATTTGGAACTCGTTTCTGTCTCAATGGTAGTGATGGCCCGATGCTGGTAAGAAGACGGTTTGGTTAAGCACTTTCCATAGAAGAGTTTGCGACCTAGTATCTGGTAATATGGTTTGAAATAATCCTCTGGTTATTTCAAATCATAATAAAATAATCTGAATGTAGCGAGATGCACCAGACGATTGATCTATTGATACAGTCTATTGTGATGCCGTCCATGAACGAATAGTTGAATTCTTTTTGTAGCATGGAAATTGAGTAGTATTTTGTAGCATGAGTACTACAAAGTATTGAGTAGTATTCAAAGAGTACTTACAGATGTCAACAGTCTATGGTGACCATTACGCTCACCAGATATAGTACCGATACAGCGCGATAGGGATGAATGACAACAAACCCTTTTTGTGATTGAATATATGAGAAATTCAATAGCGTAGTGCCTGCGAGGGTTTTTCAAGAGCAGCTTTGTTACAATTTATAAATTGCTATTCATATAATTTTTGCATTTATGCTTTTGAAATGACTTCTGTATTTCACTGCAATAAATACATTGTATTATTTTTATTGGCTGAATGTAAAAAAGAATTCAAGTAAAATTATCCAAAACCCACATTTTTTAAAAAAAATTCTTAATGTAAGTTTGTACATTAAGAATAAAATCCCCAGTAGTTTTAGTTAATGATATCATAAAAGCTTAATTGATTTCTCGCATGAGAATAATCTCGTTGATTAATTGTATCAATACTTTATTTTTGTTCATAATAATTAAGCCTTTAAACGGTAAAAAAGTTACGAGAAAATAAAAAAGTTTTATTGTGATATTAGATAAACATTAGATCATTGATTTCTTCTGTTAGAAATATATCAATACAACCAAATCTTTAAATCTTTAATAATAATGAAACTGTTAAACCCTGAATTTCTGCATATATAGGAAGTTCTGGAACAGAATGGCGTAACAAGCATACATAACCGTCTTCTTTTACAGGTGCGTTCTGATAAGTTTTGATGTATATCATGTACACACACAAAAAAAAAGTTAGTTCCTTGATTTTATCAGACAAGATCTGTCAAGTTGTATCAACTCTCGCCATATATCTGAAAAAAATAAAAGCTTCTACAACATAGAATTGGATATTTTTTTTTCCAGATGTAAAAACACGTGAAAAAAATAGAACTAAAAACCCATCTAATGCGAGAAATCCAAGGTTAAATGTGCTCATCGTACCGCATCTCGCCTCTTAATGAAATGGAATTGTCGAAATGTTGTCTCAGAATCCGATCCGTCTCGAGTCGCAACAGGTTTGCTTAATATTGTGAAGGTGAAAACTGGAAACAAAAATATAAAGTTGTTATATTTGGTAAAAGTAATGTAAGTATTAAGTATGTTTAATTTTTGTTTATATTTTCTATTTTACATTTTAAAATTTAAATTTTATTATATAAATTTCTTTTATCAAAAATTAGTGTAAAATAAGAAGTTCTGGCTTCTGTTGAATGGAATTTTAAATAAAACACAGGGTGTTAAAATATTCCATATTTTCTTTCGCAACGTTTTAACATAAATTATGTCTTTAGCAAGCATCGGAATTAGATTAAGAAGTGTTTTTTTTTTTTCAAAATTCCTAGAAAATGTGTAGATTAGATTATTTTAAATTTCATTAATATTAATAGTTAAAATATTAAAATAAACGTCAAAAATATTTATTCAATAACTTCAATTTGATTTTTGTCTAAAAATGAGTAAGTCGGAAATTTGGGAGAGTTTCAAAAAATTCGGAATAGACAAGGCAATCTGAAATCATTGTAATAAAATGTTGAGCTGCAAAAGATCATCTATGAGCAATCTACATAATCATTTGAAAGCAGTTCATAAAATAATTGTCGGAAATAATATAATTGTTTAGTTTCTTGAAGACCCTGAAGAAAAACTTACAAATCCAAAGACACTGAAAGCTGAATTTTCATTATTTGAACAAACGAAGAAAAGAACAAAAAAAATTTAGATTTGTAATTTGATGCCAAACTCAGTAACTAGTGAACGAGTATTTTCAATTTTAGGCAACATTGTGTCCAAAATAAGAACGGAACTTAGCTACCGTTCAGTGGAGATTTTATGTTTTTTAAAATCCTATTTTCTTAGGAGAAATTAAAATTAGTGAAAGTAATATAAATATTTGAAATTTTTGTTTGAGTTTTCGTTATTTTGTGTAAGTAATATGTATATGTAATCTTTAATTTTGTTTTTTATATTTTGACTTTGATATTGATTCCGTTTTTTGTTATTTTATATAAATTAAAATAAAATTTAAAAAAAAATAGAATAGGGAAAAATTTTATTTTTCCCTATTCAATTTTTTTTGACAAAAATTCGAAAACCGGCTGAGACCGGTTTTTTGGAAATATCAAGTTCAAAAACCGGTTTTTCAAAAAGTCGGTTTTTGTATAAACCCTAGAAGAAAACGTTTGTGCTAACGATCAGGCGCATTAAAATAAAAAGACCAACACGCAGCAAGAATGGAGGCAACTATTCTTAACGGTAAGTCGAATGAAGATGTGCTCCACACATTTCCATCGATAGCCTTTTGATTTCAAATGACATGACGGCAGTTCGTCTTCCAACTTGCATTCTCGATTACCATTAACAAGGTGGAAAGTCAACCACTTCAAGTGCGGATTGAACCTAGAAAATCCATGTTTTTCACATGGCCAGTTTCATATTGGATATTCACAAGTCGGGCAGTCAAGAATTTTTTGCTGAAGACCGAAAAATAAAAAAAAATATTGTTTGCCCTAAAGCACTTGAATAATAAAGTCAAAAAGTAGATTAAATATTATTTATACTTCTTGTCGACAAGAAAATAAATATAATTCTTTCGATAATTCCTAATTAACCGCTTAACTGCTTTGCCCGAGAGCCATGCATGCATCGATTTATCGTATTATGATAGTTGTAAGCAAAAAATAAACCATTCATAGCGATTATAATTCAATATTAAAATTGCTTCGAATACATAGATAAGTCAAGTATTTAATGGATTTCCATTTGAATCAAAATAAGAAAATATTATCAAAATAGAAGGTGTCATCTCATTAGACAGTAAAAAAAATAAAACAGTTAAGTGATTAAACAAGCTAGCTATTTCAAATGATGTTTCCAAAATTATTTCGTCTGCGGCAGTAACGCGTCAGGTACCAGCTAGTTGGTAATAAAAAAAAAAGTGTTTTATTTAGTAGTCTTATATTCAGTTAGCATGAAATAAAATGTAAACAGTTTGACTCAGAACAACAATTGTAGCCACAAAACAATAAAACGAATTTCAACGATTTAAGTGTTTGTGTTTGTGTTATTGCATTTACATACATGTAAAAGCTTAGTGACATACAGTCAACCCTCTGACAAATTTGGTTCAAAATTAAAAAAAAATAAAAAGAATCTACAGTTTAGTTACTAAATATGTGAACCAATTTTTATCTGCTATCGCTTCACATTTTATAACTAACGAGCTCAATTTACTCTAAAACTAACCAGACAGATTCCTTCAGAATGGATTTTATTCACAATTCGATAGAAATCTAAAATTTTGATGTAAGTTCATATTTCAAATTTTATATTCTTTTAGCTCAAACTATGCTTGACTAAAAAACTGACATAATACCAAAAATGTGCTGACCGAACTCAACGGGAGATTTGTCATAATGTGGGGTTCAAATTCTTTGACGATTACAATATTTCTTCTGAATTTCTTATAAGCGTAGTTGCATCAAACAATATATAGCTCGTAATCTTCAATTACTCAGAATGAGTATGTGATTTAAGTAAAAAGTATCCAACAAGGCCAATACGCAATGTGTGTGTGAATGTGCCCTCCTGTAAAAAGGGGGTTGTGCAAGCGAATGAGTGATGCGTGAGTAGCTAAGTCGTACTCTTGGCCCTAGTTGGCGCTACTATAAAAACAAGAGACGCTCCCCCTCAGGCTTAAATCGGCTGTCTCTGAACAGCGGGGCTTGTCCGTGGCAAGTGCCATAATTACAAAAAAAAAAAAAAAAAAAAATACATACGCAACACGAAAATTTGTATAAGATTATCCAAAAACCAGTGAATTAGCTTTTTTCTCACTTTGCTCATAAATTGAAACAATATGGCATTTTCTGTTTAACTTCTTTTCACTAATCTTCAGGGACCAAAATTTAATACAAATGTACAATTTTGGCGTCAAAGTCATGTACGTGATTTCATTTAGCTGGTGCATTGCATATTTGAGTAACTGAATTCACAAGCACATAAGTAATCAGATCGACAGGCAGTTAACTTTTTCAGGGAATTTGACCCAGAATTAAATATAAATGTATAATTTGGGTAAAAAAATTATAAATACCATATTTTATTCATTTAAGATACTCTTTAAGCGAGTTACCATCTCGCAGAGTACGATGTTTTCTGCCTCAAGGTCGTCTTCTGTCTAAAACGTAAAGCTTCATCAAATTCTCGAGATGGAATTTTTTTTAATGATTATAATTTTATTTCAGTCTATACTTTACGAAAGTGAAAGTAAAATATCTCAATTGCTATGTAAATAATGTTTACTACCTTTAACGGATTTATCTAATATATTAAAAAGAATTTTTGTTTGTTCGCATTTTGTGTGCAGCCGTACCATTCATCCGATTGTGATAAAACTTTGCCAACTTATTGCTTGTACTTGCACGAAGGTTATAGGCATAGTACAATTATTATATCTAATATATAAAAATGTATGTTTGTTCGTATTTTATGCGCTACCGTACCATTCATCCGATTGCGATAAGACTTCGCGCAAGTGCAATCAATAAGTTGGCAATGGTTATAGGCATAGCACAATTATTATATCTAATATGTAAAAATGAAAGTTTATTTGTTCGTATTTTATGCGCTGCGATACTATTCATCCGATGGCTGTAAAACTTTGCCAAATTATTGCTTTGAATCTAGAAAATCCATTTTTTCACATGGCCAGTTGTATGTTGGATGCTCACGAATCGAACAGCCACGAAATTTATTTGTTTTTGTTGAAGACGGAAGGACAAAAAATATTGTCTATTCTAAAGTGTACTTGAATAATGAAATTAAAAAAAATAGAATATTTATACTCCTCCTTTATATATTATTCAATTTCAATGAATGTATTCATTGTCTACAAGAAAATACCTAATTAAACAAGACAGCCGTTTCAAATTTCAAACGATATTTCCAAAATTATTTTTTTTCTGGCAGCAACGCGCCGGACACCAGCTAGTTTCAAATATAAAAAAAACATTTCCAGTATTGAGGGTAATTTTTGAAGTAGGAAGAGGTTCAAATATGCAGAGAGAGAGGAAAAACACACACCTTATCTACCAACGGATTTCTATTTTTATTGATTTAAAATCTCGCTTGTGGTTGTTCTCAATCTCATGCTAAATTACGTCAGTTATATTCTTTTGTTACAAATATTGACTCGAAAATGATTAAGAATTGGGAACAGCAGAAAAAAAAAAAGTGTTTCAAAATCTCCGTCAACATTTATTGTTTTTTTTTTTTTTTTTCTTTCGAAACAAGCGAGTTCGTGATAAATGTTTTTCACTTTCGAGATGCATTTTCGTTTGAAGGAGATCGTTTACAACGAAACTTGAGGAGGTGTTTCGAAATACTTTTACACATTGCTATGCATTGTAAACAAAACATTTGTTTCTATAGAGATAAAATAACCCTTTACCTCATTCTGACAATAAACTATGCAACAAATTCGGACATACGAAAAAAAAAAATGCTATCATTTTAAGCGAAATAAGGAAAATGAAACTATTGCTAACGTATTATTAATATCGTAGGTATTAGCGATTCAAGTTTGAAGGTATTTTAGTAGCTATAAGGTACATAAGAAAGTTAGATGACTACCAAAGTGGGGAGTGAATAGATATTTTCATATCAGGTTTAGTTTAGTTATATTAACGTCCCGTTTTAAAGCAACACTAGAGCTATTTTGGAACGGAACTCGTAATTTTGAACCACTGTCAGATGACGAGGACGACAACTGAGCCGGCATCCCCTCTCCAAACTTCCACACCACACCAACGGGAGGACGTTGGGCCCCGATGGATTTAACATGCATTAGACCCTTCTCACACGACGATTTTTCAGTGGAATCAGATCTCGAACCTGAATCCCTCCGGTTCCGAAGTCGGACCTTACCACCAGGTCAACACGGCCCTGTTTTCGTGTAGCAGAATACATTTAGATGATATTAATAATAAAGATTAAAGAGTGTACGTTTGTATGAGCGCTCAATAGGATAGACTATTAAACAAGAGTTACCAAATATGGCACAGTTATAGTTTGAAACATGTATTTCGATCTGTAGATCTTTTTGAAATTTTAATTATAAAGTTTAAATAAAGCGAAACGTTTCGCAATAACTCCCGAAAATAATGCTGGACAAAACTGAATTTTAGTCCATCTTAAAACTTTTAAAATGGTGTACTAATAAAATCTTTTTAGTAACACCAATGTAATTGTTATGCAAATCTTTTCAAAATTTAGGCATTATATATGATATATAATTTTCAACAACAGAATTCATTGTTACAATGAAATCCAAAGCGTTTCATTGCTTCCTGAAGTATTTATTCACGTGATTTTCTTCTTTGTTGAAAACTAAAGAAGAAAAAACAGCTTCCAATTTGAAATACAATGGCCAAACGCTTAAATGTCTAATGACGCTATGATGTCATGGGACTCAAATCCTTCAGGAAGGTTCATGCATAGGGCAGAATTAAAGCTGTTAAAATAACACCGGTTTAATATCCTTCATTATTTGATGCTTTAAAAAATTTTGTTAGGAAAAGTACGGACATCAAGTTATACATTAGTGACTCAATTGCAATTAAACACAAGTAATATTTGCAGCAAACCAGCTAATTGGCAATGGAGGTTAATCAGAATTATGAGTGTAATTAAATCTATTTAATACATAACTTGTTCGTGCATCATTTTTTATTACGACAGCAGAACCTCTATTATCTCGGCCCTTTAACAATCGATATATCAATAAATCGAACCTTCCTCCCCCTTTTTAAATGCAAAAATCAAAGAATTTTTCGTTTAAGCATGTCAAAGTTGGCATTTAAATTGATTTTCTTAATGGGATAGATTATGAAAGGTCGTTAACGGGAGATGATTTGTTGTAATCCAGAAGCTACTGATAGAAAGAGAAGGAGAGAAAATCCATTCTTAAATATTTCAATAATGATGTGAGCTGATTCTATGCATCTTCATGAGAAAATGGCCAGAGTTTCGCGTGTTTGTGCAGGGGAAAATATTCTATTTAGAGCCCTTAAAGAATCAAGGGGAAAATGCAAAAGAAACAGCGAAAATCAATTAAATTTATTTATTTAAATCTTCTGACTAATAATAGAATTAGTTAAAATGTTAATGCACGAGAGTACTTGCGAATTTACTTTTTATAGTTAATAAAGAATTTGGAGAAGACTGTCGAAAGAGAAGAAATCATGATTTGAAATTTATTCTTTATTAAAAGGGTATAAACGCATTAATGTTTTGTTCCCTTGGCGACCCTAAGAATGAAGACCGAAGCATCTATTGTTGCGAATTGTGTTGCTTCCCATCACAGTTGGTTCCATCGTAGGAAAGACCGTTTTCCTATCAGCTCTATTGGATGATGATCGAATGCCGGATCAGTGACTTCCGGGATTTTTGACAAAATGGATGATATTGGAATATTCAAGAATTTTAACGATAGAGCCAATAGGAACCAAGATATGCTTGATTGTTCGAGAACTTTCTCTGCCATGCTTCAGAAATTATAAAAGGCCTGCAATCCAAGCCGAAGGTTTAGAGTCTCATAGCGAGTCAACGGCGAATTAGTTGGATCAGTGCAGCGAAGCGCAAGCATTGAGTGGAGTTCAAGCGATTGGTGAATTGAGCTGTGTGTCGAATCTTGGAGCTTATTATAGAAGTAGCATTGAGTTGTGTGAGAAGTAGCCAGTCATGTAGTAGCGACTCGACAATTGGATACAGCTAAAGCGAGGAGAGAATTGAAGACGTTTGGAAAGACCGTAGTGAGTAATTATGTAGATTCCCTCCTCCTGCTGAATTCTGTCTGGCCGCTTTGTGTACAGAGGCTGCGGCAGAGGTTTGCCAGGGGGGCAAGCGCAATTTCTTTAATTGGTTTCAAAATAACTCATAATAACTAATTTTTACATTCAATTAAAGGAAATTAAGTATTATTTAGTTTTTTATTCAGATACTAACACTTTCTTTCATTATTAAAAATTTACAAAGTTATTTTTAAAAAATTGTTCTCAGTTTCTTTTACTGACCATCAAAAGATTGTCAATATTTGAGTTTATTATTTTTCTCATGAGGCTCTTGATATTTACTCGCTTTGTAATTTTGGAAAAAATATAGTTATATTTCATTCTAGATTGAAGCATATAGATAGAAACACAGATTGCACCAGAATGCCGTATCGTATTAAATGCACAAATGTATAATACTCTTACCATGAAAGCTATATAAATTGAATGTAGAAACTAAATTAAAAAAGTTTTATAAAAGAAAGTTTTCAGAAATCCAAAATAATAAATAAAAAATATTCGATGCTCTCGCCAAAAATCGATTTTTTTAGTGTAGTTCCTTACTTAAAACAATTCTTATAAGAATTGCAACAACGAGCAGGAATTCAGGTGTATTTCGAATCTGAGGCGAGTAAGTGCGCGTGCACAGCACAGGTTGGAGAAATTATTTTGTAAATATATGCACAAACTTAGTATTTTATGTAACATATAATAACTGTATTTACGAAAAATTGACTAATTAAATATATTTCCCATGCATTTATTTTTCAATGTATATTTAAGACCAAAACCAATGGGTGTGGTTTTCCCAAAACTTTCTCGCACACTCTCTAATAAACATGTCATGCCAGAGAACGCCTTACATAGCATTCGTGTACAATAATTACGAAATATTAACCTTTAGTGTGAATTTAGCATTTTTACTGAATCTATCGTGGCATCCTTGGCGAGTTATTTGACGATTAATCTCTAGCATGCGCTAATATTATCCAAAAATCGAATTTGTGTCTTAGACATGTTTTTCCGAACTGACTGAAATCAAAATTTGTGACAAAACTGCACTTGGAAATCGCAAAATTCCATACTAAATGTGATATTTTTAAGTCATTGTGTTTTTGAATTATCGCGTTTACATGTTTCTCAAAATACAGATCAATAGGCAATCAATCCGTGGTTGGATTAGTCACAAAAGAATTTATAATATAGATGTTGAATTAGTGTATCAAATTTTACAGATGTTGCTCCCTTCGTTTTGTGATTATAGTGTTAACTTACATTTGAACAGCCAAATAGACGGACATCCTCTGGGCAAATTTTACACAAAATTTGATAGAAATCTGAAAATTTGGTGCAAAGAACGTGTACAAAATTTCAACCATCTTGCTCAAAGTATTTTCAGGTATCTTTTTCACAGACAGACGGATATTTTCTAAAAATGTGTTTTTTAAACTCCGGAAGGCCTGAAACTCTAATATTCTTCAAAATCTCGAGTTTAAATTTTTTGTCGTCTTTCTCTATTCAACGTATACAATGAAGTAAAAATCAATGTATTTTATTAAAAAACAGGTCTTGAATACAAACTCCCCTATCTTCATTTTTACGCACGTAGTCTTATGGTAAAATACTTTTTCCCTCGAAGCTATTGCAAACTACTATTCTTCCCAAAAAATGAATTTTGTCTTCTCAGTTGCATGCATTCGTTTTTCTTAACTCCTTCGTTACACAATGACGAGTCTGAATCGCGCATCGAAATACTAAATAATTTAAAATGCAAAAATCACTTGAAAACGTATCATTACCTCAAATGCCTTTATATTATTCTACGGATAAAAACAATAATAATTGTCACAAATAAGATGTGCCATCTAATTAGAAAGTTAAGTAAATTCGTATGTGAAGAAGTCAATGAGTTATATATGAATATTCTATGATTAACTATTTTAATTATCATTTTATAAAAGGCATCTTTTTCCAATGTCTATTGAAAATTTAGAAGCACCTGAAATTATATAGATTTTGCCGCGAAGAGTAATTAAAAGATTTTTTTTTAATTCGCTTTCCGACAGCATAGTTGCAATATCGAATGCAGAATCTGAAGAATTTAGGTAGTAATTTATTTAATAAATTTAATGCGTACATGGATAAGCTCTTTTAGTATGCTGAAAAGCTACCATACTACTGTGGTGCCGTCATGACAGCGCGCCAAAACCAGCGCCTCTAGCGGCAAAAGTACTGTAGCTGCCAGTTCAGAGTAGGCCGCGGTGAAAGACGTTGGCAACGGAAGACGTTCGTTGCATAACTAGAAAGAAGACGTGTTTTGACGATGCCACTGTAGACGATAGCCGTAACGTTCTATAACTTGAAAGAAGACGAGGTGTCGTAATTAACTTTGTTTACTTCAGTGTTTGTATTGTTCCTGTTCCGTCCATCATCCATTAATCTTGTAACTAAATTCAGAATATAGTCATTTTATCATCAATTGGCCATCTCATCCTTTATGTGTTAAAGCGCCCACAAACAACCTACACTACATATATTTATTTATTGTCATCAATTGAAGTCGGTAATATTTCTTTAGGGTAATAATTGCAGCCTGTAAATTAAAATGCAAAAAAAGGGGGGGGGAAGGATATTTGAATGTTAAATAAACGTAATTCATAGTTACAGAGTTTACTTATTCCAGTGATTTATAATGAATTAACATAATTTGGCTACAGCAAAATAACTGTTCTTAGCGCGCATATTGCACAAGTGTGTACATAGAAAAGAGAATTTCATTAAATTTAATATAACCATTAAATAGATATTAGTTAGAGAATTCTCACAGTGAAATAAATAAATTTACCAATTCGTTACTGAGGAGGTAGCAAATTAGTTGAAAAAAATCATGATTAATTTTGAGGAATTTGGGAAATCGCTAATTCCTCCATTCCTGTCGCCCTATTCATGTATAAAATAAAAGTATATTTCCCTAATAACTCCACTTGTAGATAATTGAAATACTCGATGAAAACAATTTTTTTCTCTTAGCCTATAGTAACATCTTAGCCGAAAGACAAAGATTAGTAGGCAAAAATGCGACGTCTTATTCACTTGTCAGATTATTGATTATTCTGCTAAATATAGCGAAAATTGTAATCTGAATGATATTTAAATCAGATGTCTAAAAATCTGCGGACTTAACATAGTCGGCATCAGTCACATTGAGTTCTTAGACGACCGATCAAAAATTTTTGGCAAAATGTGATATCTCATTCACCTGTCAACTTATTGGTTATATTGCAAAACATAGTACACATTATAAACTGAATGAACGATATTTGAATCAGCTGTCTAAAACACTACGGATTTCCATCGCATTTAGTTCATAGTCTGCCGTCCAGAAATTATAGGCAGAATGCGATAGCTTATTCACCTTGTCGGATATACTGACAAAAGTAATGCAACTTATAAGATTGATGAACGATATGTCAATCGAAAGCCTAAAAATCTGCGAATTTAACTTCGTTGACATCCATCGCATGGTGTTCATAGTCGGGCGATCAAAAATTATCCACAAAATTAGACATTTTATTGACCTGCCACCTTATCGATTTATTTTGCTAAATATAGTCAAACTGCTTTAACTGTTACTTGGATATTTCGATTGTTTACAACATACTAACTTTAAGGTAGTTTTTAAATTACTATTTTCGAAAATGTGCAAATATCCACAACAATACGGAAGTGGTGAAGATTTTTGCCGGCAAAACTCTCAATCTCTCACCGACCAGGGGCAAGCGGTTGCCAACAGATGGGAAATTGCCCCCCAGCTAACACCGCCTCAGTTTGTGTACTGTCATTGTTATTAATTACCGATTACTAATTCTTGGGTGGTGTTTGTACTTAGTGTGCTGCGGTCTGTTGCTTGTGTACGTCTCGACTGTGTATTTGTGCTAATTAAAGTCGTCGTTTGTTGCTGAGACCTGTTGATTGTGCGTCTGCATACGCCCATTACAAGCGAACCCGTTGCCTTTATGGACTTAGTGGTGGAAGCTCCGTAACATATAATACCCTTAATTTGTCTCCCGTTTACTGTGCGCACTCAACTATTAATCTTCGCTTTGGAGCTGCGTTTCTGACTGATAATCTATATATATAACGCTAACACACGTGGAAAAAAATCACTCCTATTATTCTCAAATGCAAAATTCTAATGTCAATAAATTGTTATATGAATATTTCAAACAGCTGCATTGAGCTCTCTTTTAATATACAACTGCACTTAATACAACGCTTCGCTGATTAATGGAGCAGCAAAATGTAATTCGAAATGTTCTGGAGAGAGCCCGCTAAAAAGTAAATTCAGTTAGTGGAAAGAAGATATAAAAGAAATCAAGAAATAAACTTCCAACAAAGTTTAATATCTAATCGTCTCCAGATGACTAATCTCAATGATTTCCTATGGAAATTGACGCTCATATCTTTCAAAACAATTATCTTACAAAAATGGTCTTTGTATTAATACTCAAGAAAGTTCCTTATGATATCTGTTTCATTCCTTGCAATTTTCTCCCTAACTATAATAATATTTTTTAAGTTAAATTGAAGCTTAATCTGTAAGTATGTTCGTTTCAGTATTCTGAGACAACCACTTTTCGACGATTCTATCACATACAGAGGAGAGACACCGATGGATGAGCGCATTTCCGGAATTCTTCGACATTCTTTGACCTTATTTTTCGCTCTATTAGATATTTTTTGTTCAATTTTTTTCACATGTAAGTGAATATCGTGTTGTTTCTGATAGTATTATTTTAATTCAGTCTGAGAGCAATCCGAGTTTATTTTATTGTTAAATGTAGATATCCCCTCCTTTCATCTTTCCTCTCACCCCTATTTTGACGAATTAAACCAATCTTAGCGCATGCTCAAAGGGTTTTAGAATCCGTTCTCAAACAATATTTTGATGGAATTTAATTCACCCATCTAAACATTCAGTAACGTGCTTTTAATTCCTTAATAAGATTTTATTTTCCACTTTTATTTCACGACGTATGCATCTTTTAAATTACAATGAATTAAATCCATATTTTTCAGTTGTATCCAGAACCATGATGTTTTATTAAACAAAAAAAGGGGGAATATATTATATATGTAATCATGTAACAGCATACAACGTCAATTACTGGGCGAGGAAGTTGGTTACCAAAAGCGCTGCCATCTGATTCTAAATGCAGCCATTCACTTAAACTTAAAAACTTTTTATTGTATATTCACAATGTGTAGGAAGGTTTTAATATTCTTATTTGTTGGAATAATTTGGAAGGCAAGCAGTGCTATCGAATTGTTGACTAAAACACAGCTCGATTTAAAAGTATTTCCAACAGTTTAAAAACAAAATTCGTTATATCTAGGCTAAGAAATATGGAAACAAACAATAAATTGCACTTCATCCAGAATTTTGTTAGTTTTTAAATACAGAAAAATATGCATTAAGCTAACTAGACTGCGAATTGGATACACACTGAGGCATATTCAGAAGCAGCCCTTATTTGCTTGGCAGGTGGTGAATATACAACCATTCGTCATATTTTATCGGAATGTTCGAAGTATTTAAACCTCAGATTGAGATGGTTTGGCACAGTTTAATACATATTTGAGTGAATTGTTGGGGATCCATCCTCTCATAATTTATTTGTATTCGTTGTTGATATTGGTTTTATTAGTGTAATTTAAGACTTTGGTATCTAGATTCGAATTCGTTGCTGATTTTCGGGAGAATGAGCAGAGTGATTTAACACAGGAGTCTTAATTTTTAATTATTTTACTTATTATAGAAGCTTATTGAATAAATATATGGCAAATAAGAGAAAGTGAGGAAAATGAATTTTTTACAATGAATTAATAGGCTAAGATCGGTCTCAGAGTCATGTTGGCATGATAAAGCTGAAGATGGTGGAATATTCGCAGCTGCTGAACTTAGAATACGACGCGATCTCTTCATGTTCTTGAAACCATAGCTTTCTATTTCCTTACCTAAGTTATTTTAGTTCTTATCTTTTCAAAAATTCTAATGAATACTTTCTTTGTAAAATTCGATGATAGTAAAAATTTGAAAATCTTTTTTAATGTCATTATTGCGAACAAACAACGCCATATTACTTATGGTAAATTTTTTTTAAATATATCTTTTAGAAGCATATATTTATAGTATCACAGTTTGGTGCAACTTATCTAATCTTAGCCCCTCTGTCATTAAAAGAAAAATCTTATTTGCTCTCTTGTTCTCTCACACATTTATATTAGCAAGAAAAATATTATAATCGAATGATTTAATAAAACACTACAACATTTTTTTCTTTTTTCAGAAGAGTTTATAAGAGGGGAGAAAGTTAATAGAACGAATTTTCAAGCTGTTTGGCATCGTAATCATTTCGGGTCGTCGAAAACTCGGATTAAAAGTCAAATATGATGAAAGAGCGAAAAAATAATACTATGTCCACGCTGCCATATCACTGCGAAGGACTAAGAGCGAAATAAGATACTTTGCCCTAGGTGCCACTTACCCTTGCTACACCAATGAATATGCATTAGTGGAATTTGCAGTACTGTCAGGGCACATTTTCTTCTTTATTTTAAATGTAAAATATAGATAATGATGCCACTCAAATCTGGAAGAAAAAAAAATTCCCTGTACATATATAAAAGAAAATGTGCAAATAGCACTCATGTGTTTATAATCCCTGTTTATACGATTTAGTTCTGTAGTAATGGGGTGACTGGCTGCAATTAAAAAAAAGGACTCATGTGTTAGTTTTACTGGAGGGTTTTAAGGAATGGAGAAAGCAAGGAAAGGAAGCGACAATTTAGCACTATTCTAACTTAGCATATTTAAAGAAGGTTTATATCTAGAATTTAGCAAGACAAAATTTATATATTAAGGGGGTGGATATGTTACGGTCAATGTGAATAATCGATTATTATTTATTAATACTAAACTGTCATTATTAATAATAACCAAATAAGCCTGTTAAAGTGAATAATTTATGAGCATTTATGTAGGACTCGGGAATCACTACTATTTTAGAACGCACATTTAATTACATTTAGGACGGACAATTACATTAACATAAAAGAAATGAACATTAAATATATTTCGTCGAATACATCGCAGGATTAATTCAAATGTTACGTCGCGTCTTTCGTTCAGAGACCCGTCTTGTCTCGCACGTCTTGACTTTCGTTCAGACCCGTCTCGTCTGTACTCCGTCTAACAAGATGAACACCTGTTGGCCAGCAGATGGCGCTCGTCATCAGGCGTTCGTCACTACAGTCGGCGATCCTGACGTCTCTTTCGTCCTCGAAAGTTAAATCAAAGTAGAAAAATCTAAAAGAATAAAAAAAAAATAAACAGTATCTGGATAAACCAATAAACATTTTTTTTTTCTTTTAGTCTGAAGACCATGCTTTCATGAAATCAGCTGCTGTGGAAGTTGTATTTGGTCCGTCATGACATCCAACTTTTTCCAAGTCATAGCGGGGGCCTGGTGGTAAGGTCTCGGCTTCGGAACCGGAGGGTTTCGGGTTCGAGACCCGATTCCACCGAAGAACCGTCGTGTAAGGGGGTCTGTTGCACGTTAAATCCGTCCTGACCAAACGTCCTCCCGCTGGTGTGGTGTGGTGTGGAGAGGGGGGTGCCAGCTCAGGTGTCGTCCTCGTCATCTGACCATGGTTCAAAATTACGAGGTCCGTCCCAAAATAGCCCTAGTGTTGCTTCAAACGGGACGTTAATATAACTAAACTAACCAAGTCATAGCGATCCTTAGGTTTAACCTTAACAAACCGATACGGTCCATGAAACTTTGGTCTTAGTTTGAGTCCAGTTTCAAACTGCGTCCGTTGTATGGCCACTAATTCACCAAGTTTGTAGATGCGCGCCACTTTTCTTCGTTTGTTGAAACTTTTGCGATACTCTTCTTGCATCTTCAAAATGTTTTCCCTTGCTTCTTCTCTCATATTATTTCGATCTTCCATCATTGCTTTTGTGTATTCTTTTTCCAATATTTCCTTTAATGGTAAGTCAGTTGTATCTTTTAATTTTACTCCAGTTAAAAGCTCAAACGGGGTAAACTTTGTACTTCTCGAAACAGTACTATTGATTATTTTCTGCACTGATGCAGCATGTTTATACCATTTGGTAGGGTCTGTTATCGAGAGTTTTGATAGAATGGGTATTAAAATTTTATGCATTATTCCAATTTGTCCATTTCCGCGAGGAATTCCAGTGCTAATTTTGAAATGTTCTATATTTTCATCCTGACAGTATGTTTCAAATTCTTTTGAGGTAAAAGCTGAACCTCTGTCTGTTATTATTCTCGTCGGATTTCCAAAAGTAGATTGTTGATGCTTAAGTTTAGTTATTGCATCATGAGTAGATGTTGATTTAACCGGATACAACCAGGCAAATTTTGTAAAAGCGTCGACTATTGAAAAAATTTGCTGATAGTTCTTATTTGTAGAAGGCATAGGGCCAATGAAATCGATGTGATATGTACTTAAAGGCAAATTTTCTTTTGAGATGGGGTTAAGGAAACCTTCACCTTTCCCACGTTTCTTATTACAAAGAATACAGTCCACGCAATTGGCAACCACACTTTCTTTTTTCGATCTCAACTTTGGTATGTAAAATTCTTGCTTTAAAATTTCTTCCGTCTTAGCCACAGTGCAATGTTCTTTATTATGAATTTCTCGAATAATTTCTCTTTGTAATGCTTCTGGGACTATGAGCAATTCATAACCATTATCGTATTTATATAAAACTCCATTTCTCACAATGTGTTCACCGTCTTCTTGCTTATCTATCAGAGCTTTTAATTTCTTAAGGAATTCGTCCTCATTTTGAGCTTTGGCTATTTTAGTGGTCACTTCACTATATGAACGAGTAACAACAAGTACTGCGTTTCGACTAAGAGAATCTACGTGTGCCATTTGTTTTCCCGATCTGTGAACAATTTGGTAATCAAATTCCTCTAACTGTAAAGCCCATCTTGCAACTTTTGGTGAAAAATCTCTTTTACTCATAGCTTGTTGAAAAGCGGAACAATCAGTCACAATTTTAAACTTAGAACCCAGTAAATAATGTCTAAATTTTTTCAACGCTTCGACTACAGCCAAAACTTATAATTCATAGCTACTATATTTTTCTTGTTGTGGAGATGTTTTTTGACTAAAATAATGAATAGGATAAAACTTATTGCCTGTTCCCTGTTGCAGCAGCACTACTCCGAATTCCTGACTGCTAGCATCTGTATGGAGTTCTAAAACTGATCCCTGTTGTTAGAGGTGCAAAATTGGCTCCTGACTTAAAATATCTTTAAGTTTTTGAAAAGCTTCCTTTTGTTCAGATTCAAACTTAAATGCAATGTCTTTTCTTAGTAGATCACTAAGCGGTTTTGCGATTTTTGAATAGTGGGGTATAAGTTTCCGGAATAAATTTCTACACAGAGGGTTGTATAGTTCCGTTTTGGATTCTATAGCCTAAAAATTCTATTTGTGGTTTTAAAAACTGACACTTATTAAAATTAAACTCCAAACCGTACTCTGATGCAACCTGTAGAACACGTTGTAATTTTTTTAGCCCTTCTTCCTCTGTTTTGGATGGTATAATAATGTCGTCCATATAAATCAGTCCAGTTCCGTCTAGCATCAAATTCCTGAATATCACATTAATGTAACGCTGAAATACACTCGGACTATTGGAAAGTCCAAATGGTACTTTAAGAAATTCCCACTGGCCATGATGTGTTACAAAAGACGTAAATTTTATGCTATCTTTCTCTACGTCTACATGAAAAAAATCCGTTTTTGAAGTCCAAAGTAGTAAATATTTTTGATTGCTCAAGTTTGTCAAGCAAATCTTCTATGAGGGGTAAAGGGTACCGATCTTTAATTATCTTTTTATTTAGCGTACGAAAATCAATGCATAACCTAGAACTATCATCCTTCTTCTTGCATAAAACCACAGGTGAAGAATAATTGAACAACTGAGTTTTATTATCCCTTCCTGTATCCATTTATCAACCTGAGTTTCAACGAATTTTTGTTCTTTAAAAGGCAGCCTTCGAGGGTTATGACTTCTTCTTCTTGCGTACAGCCGACCACCCCGCCACCACTGGACGTAGCAGTATCGACAGGATAAGGGTTATGACTAATCGGAATATCATCGCTCAGTATTATTTTCATTTGTAACTCCATACTTTTTGTTTTGTTTGGCGAATACTTATTTAAAAGACGATTTATTTCCTGTCTCAAGGTTTTTTTACATGACTCATGTCGATTTCATCATAGTTTATCGAGTCCGCTAAATGAATGAAGTATGGGAGAGGATGTGTATTTATTTTATTGCAAGTCTCAGCAAAAATAGATGCCTGTCTGTCTCTTTTTCAGCTCCGAGGAACATAGTGATACGACCTTGACCTCGTTTCTCAACAGCCGGGTGTAATTTATTTGAGCTTTTTTCCCATGAATGGTAATTTGTTTTTCTTGGAATGAAAAGCTTAGATTATTTAATACGTCCATGCCGATGATTATTTCGTTCGGCATTATTTCTAACACATACACATTAGTTGATATTACATATTCATCAATTAATATATCCCAATAAAAAAAACCTAGAGGAGTAATGCTATCTCCACTTATACCAGCTAATTTCACATTATCAGTCGTTAAATTAGGTTTACCAATTTTCAAATAAAAATCATAATTAATCATAGTAATATCACTTCCAGTATCAATTAATGCATCACAATTTACACCATTTATTTCAACATTTTTACTAAGCTTATTTACAGTTTTTGGAGAGTTACGAATATACACTTTATTAGAGAGGGACACTTTAAAATCTCTTTGCGGGCAGATACTGGCTTTGTGGCCAAAGCTACCACATTGGAAACATTTCAATCCTTTGTTTTTAAACTTGCAATTAATTGATTTATGGCCAGCCTCATTGCAATTAAAACATTTATTATTACACTTGTTATAGTAATTATCATCAGCATAATTCTTTTGAGCACGAACGAACGTCAATGGTGATGTTTTAGCTTCTTTAGCGATATCAAATTTACTTCTGTTTTCGGAAACACGCCAATTTCTGTTTGTTTCCTTTTTAAGGTGACTTCGTGCAGCTTTATATTCGTCCAGTTTATTAACCAAATCTATTTTCTTTATTTTGGGCAAATCGTCGAGAAAATGATCACGTACGTCATTTGGTATTTTACTGTTTAACTGGTCAACGACCATTAGCTGCTTTAAATTTTCAAAATCGGTTATTTCTAAACAATTTATCCATTCCTCAAAAAAGTTATTCAGTTCAAAACCGAAATCCCGTCATGAAGAAGAATCTCGTTTGTGAGTAAAGAACTTCTGCCCGAGTTGTTCGAAAGTTAATTTAAATCTTTTAAGCAACAGTTTTTTTATGTAATCATAGTCATTAGCTGATGGATCAGGTTCACGAGCATTTAAATTGACTATATCTAATGGTAATAACCCGAGTAAATAAGAAATCCAGTTTTCTTTTGCAATGTTAGTCCTACTTATTTGTTTCTCAAATAACAAAAGGTAAACACTTGTGTCTCCGCTATTATCATAATTCTTCAGCAATTTTAATATACAGTGTCTCACAAAAGTGATGGGACACTTGTGCTTTACAAAAGGAAACTGTAATAAAATAAATTAAAAAAACATGTACAAATTTTTTGTGGGTGTGTTTCATTAAATTTAGTAACAAATATTACATAACATACATTTTGTCAAAATATTAATTTAATAAAAATACAATTGTTTAGAACGGAGCAAAAAATAGCTCACATAAGTGATGGGACATCATTAGATATGCAACAAAAATCGTCTGAAATAAGCAATAAAAATATTTTTGGTGGTTTTATTTTTACTCAAAAGCAATTGGCAATAATTTATAAAATCGTCTGCAGTATTTCTCTCCAGTTTGTTTTGGAATTTTTGTGTTTTTTAGCTCTGTGCAGCCATGAATGCTAAACGAAAAGAAACTTCGCCTGAAATTAGAAAATTAGTTATTAATTTGCATATTGAACGTGGATAATCTAGTAGAAAAACTGCTGAAACAGTGAACTTGAGTTATTCAACAGTTTTCAATATCATTAAACGATACAAAAAGATTCATATTATTCAGGATAAAAGAAGACCTAACTGACCATCAAAGCTATCCAATGGAATAAAGCGAATTATCGTTCGAAATATTAAAAAAAAATCCAAGAAAGAGTGCTTATAAAGTTGCTGCTGATTTACAAGCATTATATGGAATAATTGTTAATCCTGAGACTATTAGAAGGGTAATTCCATCTGCTGGATATCACGGTAGAGTAGCCAGGAAAAAATTCTTCGTAAGTGAAAAGAATAGAAAACTCAGACTAGCTTTCGCAAAATCCAACATAAATAAGAATTCTGATTACTAGAATAAAGTTATATTTGCTGATGAGAGTAAATTTAACATATTTGGTTCTGACGGTAGAATCTTGGTGTGGAGAAAACCCAGGGAAGAATTTCGCAAACAGAACTTGGTGCCAACAGTAAAACATAGTGGAGGAGGAGTTATGGTATGGGGGTGTATGTCGTCCGCTGGAGTTGGTAATCTTGTTTTTATTGACAGTATAATGGATCAGTACAAGTATATCGACATTTTAAAGCAAACTTTGAAATCTTCAGCACGAAAATTCAACCTTTATAACGGTTTTAAATTCTACCAGGACAATGACCCCAAGCACACTGCTTTGAACGTTAAACACTGGCTGCTGTATAACTGTCCTGAAATAATAAAAACACCACCACAATCTCCAGACTTAAATCCCATAGAGAATATTTGGCAAGAATTAGAATCAAGAATTCGCAAACACACCATTTCTTCAAAACAACAATTAAAATCGGTGCTTCAAGAAGAATGGGGTAAAATCACTCCAGAAATCACAAAAAAATTATTCGAATCCATCCAAGAAGATTAAATCATGT
The DNA here is from genome assembly GCA_026543865.1 of Argiope aurantia. Classification (NCBI taxonomy): domain Eukaryota; kingdom Metazoa; phylum Arthropoda; class Arachnida; order Araneae; family Araneidae; genus Argiope; species Argiope aurantia. The sequence continues at coordinate 285,173 of JAPMOR010056014.1, read as the reverse complement.
TTTAAAGGTAAAAGGAAATCCAACAAAATATTAAAACCTTTTAAAAAGTAAAATTTCTGCATAAATATTTGATGGAAATGTAAGTGTCCCATCACTTATGTGAGCCATTTTTTGCTCCGTTCTAAACAATTGTATTTTTATTAAATTAATATTTTGACAAAATGTATATTATGTAATAATTTTTACTAACTTTAAATATGAAACACACCCAAAAATATTTTGTACATGTTTATTTATTTATTTTATTACAGTTTCCTTTTGTAAAGCACAAGTGTCCCATTACTTTTGTGAGACACTGTATGTCTTAGGCATATCTGATACAGTTAAAGTATTTTCTCTAATTTTTAACTCAAATTCTAACTTTTTCAAAGTATATTCACGCTCATTTTTTTCGGCTTTGGCCTTTCCGGCATCTAACCTTTCGCGATCCTGAGTGATAGTTAAAAGTAAGTTTTTTACGAACTCTTCGTCATAGTCTTTCGACTCTGTTATCATTGTAACTAACTGTCACACTTTGGCATCCTGTGGTGCCGTTAGTTCTAATTCGTCTACTAAAGTTAGTAAGTCGCTCTTTTGTGCTTGTGCAAGAAATGCCATACTTGAGAATAAATCAAAATTGTACTGACAATTTCTTCAACGTCGATCCACACTGCGTTAGTCCACAAGGAGTTGGTATCCAAACGGTTTATTGTAGTACGTCAAATTTCACTCCTGTTTGGCTCTTCTTTCGTCAATGTACCGGTCTTTATTAAAATTCGGGCCGAACCCCCATATTTGTAGGACTCAGGAATCACTACTATTTTAGAACGCACATTTAATTACATTTAGGACGGACAATTACATTAACATAAAAAAAATGAACATTAAATAGATTTCGTCGAATACATCGCAGGATTAATTCACATGTTACATCGCGTCTTTCATTCAGAGACCCGTCTCGTCTCACACGTCTTGACTTTCGTTCAGACCCGTCTTGTCTGTACTCCGTCTAACAAGCATCAACACCTGTTGGCCAGCAGATGGCGCTTGTCATCAGGCGTTCGTCACTACATTTATTACATTAACGGTTATTATTAATAATACTCAATAAAGTTTGGTCAATGTCAGTTTTTCGCGGTTTTTTAATGTGTTGTCAACAGTTAGACAATATCAGTTGATTGTTTATTTTACAATTTAGGCTCCCGATTCTTTCGTTTGGGATGACAGCCTTTGTAACTAAAAATCCTTTAATCCCCTCATTCAAACAAACAAAAAGTCAAATTCTTTCGTTGTCAGTTTTTGGCGTTTATATTATTGGTTTTCACAAATTAAGATAGTTGTTTATCAAATTTTTCAATGACACAATGGATGACGATTTAGAAATTATGAAGTCACGTTTCAACCACTATTTAGACATGCTCAACTCAAAAAAAAAAAAAAAAAAAAAAAAAATTCTTTTGTTCTTTCTTGTTTCGGAATATATGTGTTTTCTTGGCTTGATAAATGTGGGTGTTCATTTTGAATGCATTTTTTGCCTTCTGGCCTAGCTGAATGTCAACAGATTCATTTAAAAAATGATCCAAAGTTATCTTCGCTTTCCAAAATATTGGTCAAGTTGCTTTTATAAACATAGCATCTCGTTTTCCTGTAAAAATGAGACGCATGCTAGGTGTAGGAGCGATAAATCGTACTTTAGTTTTTAGCTAAAGCCATGTCTGTTATTTAGGAAACTTAACCAAAAAAATTATATGGAAGGAATACTTACATATAAAAAACAACATACTTTTGTGTTTTTTTTTTTTGAGTATTTAAATCTATCCAAGGGCGTATATATATGGAGGAGCCTCCCCCCCACCCGAAATCTTCGTGGGATTTCTGCACCTCTGTACTGCCGTACTCTAGGAACCGCAGTACCTCCGGAAAAAATTAGAGGGAACATTGATTGATTCTCCTCCCCCCCCCCCAAAAAAAAAAATATAATCTATTATATCTGCCATTAAATCCATTCAGTTTTCTTTTCTTAAATGCTTCAAAATATCTTTTTTTCCCCTTCAACAGATATGTATTGGGATTGTCCAATGACTTATTCACCCCCCAAAAATACGAGACTAATTAATTATCAAATAAAAAAAGAATTTAGAAAAAAATATCAGAAAAACTCCTTAGCAAGGTCAAAAAACATATACAAAAAGGCAAACCCATGTCCCAATTTTATATAAATCACATTGACCAAACTTTATTGGGAATTTTTAATACTAACCGGTTAAAGTGAATAATTGGCGATATTTCTCACCTTGAACAAAAGAAGCTATTATTATTAATAATAACCGTATTTATCACTTTAACCGTAACAGATATATTACCTCTCATGCTCTTTAATTGTAAGTCGCGCAAAAGTAAGGACTCGAATGAAATAAAACATAAAACATTTTTGTTATCATGCTACAAATCATTTAATGATTACTTAATAAAAATCCATTACAAAACAAGATTACTTTTTAAAATTTATTCAGTTTTGCCAATTCATGCATTTGAGCATCCATTTCTGCAACTTCTTCAGATTTTTTCAACCATTAGTTTCGTGGGGATAATCTTTAACAAATAAGGTATACCCCTTTTTGTACGCATTGAATGTGAAGCAACAATTTTTAATACCCATAAACATTCAGCTTTATATTATTGTTCTTGAACAAAAATAGTTCGAAATCGGCTTATTTACGGACATTAAATCCATTTTCGGATTTCACGTGTCATTCCTTTTAGATACTAAGTTCAGCATCAATGATGACTCCTTTGAACTGGCAAGCAGTTTTGCTTGTTGCCCTCTTTTGGCATGACTAGAAAGTATATGTTTTTTCCATATTATTTAGACTTATTATTTTTCTTACAAAGCGAGCAGTACGCAACAAATTGATTTTATGGAATTTTTCGAACCCATTCCGCAAAATCAGGATTTCTTTTTATTTTTTATTATTCATCCAATTCGTTTTGCATACGGATTTTGAGCAGCTAATTGATTTAAAAATATTCTCTAATCTAATTTCAATAAACTCATTTTCTCAAGTAATAAACAAACCCTTCAATAAACTCAAGTATGGTGCACTAAACAGCACCACACTGCTTCCGCAGATTGAATGTTGTTAACCCCGCCAGAGAAATGTATTCCATTCTTTCGTGATGTTGCAGAAGTTTCGCGAATTCTCATTAGTTATTATTCGGGAATCTCATGGGAAAAAAAAATGCTTCGCAAATTGAAACTGGAATAATCTATACAGAAAAAAAGAAGAAAAAAGGGGTGAGTTTCCGCATTACAGAATAGCGAATGGTCTTACATCATTTTTTTGGAAGCTATGACTACGATCTTTTAATTTTCCAATCTTTACAGATCGGCATTTTTTGGATAGGAAAAAATAACTAGGAAACTTAAAATTCAATGTTATGAACATTTTCAAATTTCCCTCATTTTTCTGGGTTTTTTTTAGCCGCTTTTTAAATTCCCTGTGTTTTTTTCTATGGTGTGGCAACCCTGATAGATGGACCTTCAGCTATATGCGCCATGTCAATCAGTAATTCCTCACACAAAATGGTGATATTAAAATGCGCAATTTACAACAAATTGGAAGTATATGCTTATTTTTTAAAGATTAAGATATAAACTATTGGATAATGATTAGAGTGGACTTCATGTATAAGCACTTAGTTTTGTCCCATACAATTTTGCCATAGTTTGCTTTACTGCACTTTGTCTTTTGTGCACTTTAAAATGACTTAAAAAATTTATGATCACTGCCCCTTCACAATCACTGTACTCTTTGTTTTAACTTAAAATTACTTATATTACGCTCTTATGCTCAGAAAAACTAACTAAACCTATTAAAGAAATTCTTAAGTTCTTATCATGATGAACACTGAATAAATTTCAAATTGTGACTATTTTTATACTACAACGAGAATAAAAACAGTACTGGTCAGATAATATACAAGGTGTATTCGAAAAGTTAAGTACCGCTTTGGGAAAAAAAAAAAAAAAAAAAAAAAAAATAGTAAATTTTTTTTTTTTTTTTTCACATGAAAGTGCACACCTTCAACAATTTTTCTACATAGTTTCTGCCAATGTTCAAACACTTGTCGTAACGGATTGCCAGCTTTTCTATACCTTTTTCATAGAAACTTCTTGCCATTCTATTGAAATCCATCGAGAGCACACCTTCTGATAACTAAGCGGTCTGTAACAATTTCGTACAAAACAGTACTTGAAATTTGAGTAAATTCGTCTGAAAGTGTCGTCATTGTGAAACGTCTATTATCATGGATTTTTTTCATCAACTTTCCTTACCATATCATGGTTGACAGCAGAAAGCCGACTCACTTTCCCACCATTCTATTACTCATCGTGTCTTCACCGTAAACATCTTTGATGATAGGTTTAAGCCGGTTTCACATTCCTTACTTTCAAAAATTGAATTACAGTACGAATCCCACAGTCAGCGGGATCAGTAATTGTCTTAAACATTTTAAATGTGTGCAGCAAACTGAAAACACAATGTAAAGCAACCAAAATGGTGTCAGTTGAGAACCAGTGAGCAAGGAAGACTAGTGAAGGAAACGCCGACAGCAGCGTCACGGCGGCGGTACAATGAAACTGTACTTATTTTCCAAATACGTTTCGTATATTTTTCTTTCTTTCATGCAGAAATATGTGAAAGAATCAACTAACATAAAAAAATAAAAATATATTTCAATGATGAAGGAAATACAATTAAATAGAACATGATTATATAATATGCAAATTTGTTGATGAACAATAAATTAATTTAGAAGCTCTAAAACTTGAGAAACACTTTCTTCAGTTGCTCGGCCTAATAGTATTAAAATACGCAGGTACATAGTAGTAAAAAACATATGTAACATTTCCAGCCTGAAAAATAAACAATCACTAAATGAATCTCATAATATTTTTTTAAACAGCCAAATGTTGGAAATTTTATTTATTTATTATTATTATTTTGAAAGCATGAAAAAATTTTACTTTATTTTTAGAACAATAGGGCATGTCAAAAAGAAAGCCTAATAAGCATTCACATACACATAATAAACATACATACATGTCAATAACAGCAGCATATGATAACACCAGATTATGACATGTTATACATAATCTGCATACATTACTATAAGTGTATAGACATCTTACTTTACAATTAAGGATACTTTATTACTTTCTTTAAACTATTTTCCCTAAATAGTTTTTTGTGAAAATAGACAATATTTTACAATAACAAATTGTACTATCCTTTTGTCTTAAAACATTCTGTAACTAATTATTAAGAATTAAAAAGTTTAATTTACTAAATTATTAAACTAAACCTTTTACAATACAGCACAAAAAATGCAAATATTGGGTATAAGGGAAAGTTCTGTCGCCTTTGAACATGCATACCTTTATGCATTGTTAATCCTTAGCAAGAATTCTGATCTGACTGAAACTAGTTTAAACAGTTAGATTAGTATATGATTGGTGATTTATACATATTTTTTCTTATTTTAGCCAGGTTTTTTAAAACGTACAATTATCAACATAAGTGAAGAAAAAGTGCACTCAAGAATGTATGTTATATGAGTACCATAAAGGAAATAACACCATAGAGGAAAAAAAAAAACTTTTTAGTGACATGTTTGGAGAAGCAGCAATAGCTTGAACATGCCAAGGATGAGTTGCAAAATTTCGTTCGGGTGAATTTTCTTTGAAAGATGAACCCAGATCAGGAAGGCCATCAGATTTCAATATTGAAATGCTACGCAGTATGATCAGGACAAATCCCATGTTAACTTCCACAGAAGTGGGCTTCAAGATTGGAATTCCACAGATCACTGATTTGTATCATATTAAAAGGCTTGGTTTTGTGTCCAAACTCTGTTTGGATACCACACGAAGTAAGCGAAAAAAAATTTAAATGGACAGAATTTTGATATATTCTTCAAATCCTGTCTGTCACAAAAGGTAATTGTTTTTGAGCTACTTAGTGACTGGAGATGAAAAGTGGATAATCAACATGTGGTTAGAATAAGGACATATGTTTATAAAGGGATGACATTGCCATCTTCATCCAAAGCTGGCATGCATCAAAAGAAAGTTATGTTGTGTTGTTGGTAGGACTGCACTATATATTGCCATGCAATTTTGTTACTACTTTATGAATGGTCGGCTAATCTACTGTATTGTATTTTTTTTTTTTTTTTTTACATTTTAAAAATAGAAACTTTACAAATTTTACCTAACTTATTTACGAAAAAAATTGAATTAACATTACAGAAAGGATCGTTTCAACCAGCTTCAATTCTATGAAAATGGCATCAATGCTTCAAACTCTGCAGAACATTTATCACGAGACAACCAAACAACTGGGTGTCTTTCCACGTCAATAGGCAATTTACAATAGTAGAAATGTGTATTTTGATTTGTGCAAATCATTTAAATATTTTAAAGATTTCTAAGACACAGGTACCAAAAAAAGTTCATTTTACACAATTTAGATTGATATCTGCAGCAAAATTTTGACATTGCCTCTAGAATGATAAGTAAAATGTAAATGATCAAACAACTATTTAGGAATTGCAGAATCATTCATATGTGGATCGAAACATTTGCAATTTTTTGGATTTGATTTGTGAACTTTATTTTGTGCCAAATTTTGATCTTGAAAAGTCGAATATTTGAAACAGTAAAAAAATCACTGTGAGGCTTATTAACAGTTCAAAAAATAAATTTCAGCACAGGAATTTACTTTGAAAATGGAGTCTAAATAAAGAAGGTATTCTGAAGGAGATAAGTCTCTATAAAAGGCATTATCAGATTTTAGAAAGTACTAATTTATTTTTAAAGTTCTTTTAAGATAGACAACACATTTCAATTATTTTAGCATAAAATAAATCCTTTTTATTAAATTTTTTATCAAATCCCAGACTGAATTACTGGATTAATTACATTTTATGATGAATAACAATTTTTTTTTATTAACAAAACTCTGCTATATCTTGTTTTATTAAAATTATTGCCTCTATCAAGGATAAAAAAGTTTTTGATTTTAATATTTTTTATAGAGTAACTTCAGAATACAATTGCTTCAACATAAATAATGAAAGCACATATAAACAATGGCTTCAAATTTTAAAACTAGTACTTAATAGAAAGTTAATTTGAATTAAAGTTAATTTTGCCTTAAACTGAGTAAAATTAAAAAAAAAAAATCAGAATAAAATTTGTTAAAATACGTACTTAAGAACAAAATCCAACTGCATCTTTTCTATCAATCCTCTGATAGACATAGTTATATTTTTATGAGATATATTGTATGCTCCTTGGACAGCAACACGGGCCATTAGTGAATAACGATCAATATGGTCACCATGAGTTTTGACAATAGATCTAACTGTATTAATATTCCTGAAAAATTCAAGAATGTGCAAATAGTTGAAGATTATTATTTGCTTCTGTTATTTCTGAAGTTCAAATACTGATTATATGTAAAAGTTGATAATTACAGGTATTACCTACCTGAAAACCAGAAGCATTGGTAATGGTAAACTTCTAATGACAGTCATAATGCTATCAAAATGATCTTTAGCCATTTGTTTCATATATGCAGCATCTTTAGCACTTAAGCGATTGGGTATACGTATTTGTTTTCTATCCAATGGCCTTTGCATCAAAATTTCACAAAAAAGATAATAATCTGAAATCATGAAAAATAAATCCATATAATTACACTGCATTGCAGAGCAAAATTTAGCATTGTTATGAGAAGAATTGAATACAGTTCTAGCTACAACTCATATTTGGATTTGTATTATGTCATTTGTGAAATTCATATAAGTATTGCAATAATAAATAAATAAAATACATAGTTAGAAAAATTTCATACTTTGCATACAACAACAAAGTAAAAGATTTTCTCATAATATAAATTACAAATAAATAAATAGAAAATCACCCCCCCCCTCCAAATTGGAGATAAAATTTCAAGAATTAATATGGATGAAATGGAATTGAACAGATTTCATAAAAATTAGAATTCTATATAATAAAAGTTTTTCAAAAGATAAGCATTGCTCTGAAAATATTGTTACATATCTGTAATGTTGCTTCCCAGAACGGTTATTCAATCACTGGAATGACCGTTTTACGATCAACTCTGTCGGGTGCCGCTTCAGTGATCTCAGAGCTTGGTGACAAAATAGATATTACTGGAAACTTTGAGAATTTTGGCAATTTCGCCAAAAGGAATTGAAATACACCTGCTTGGTCCAGAACTTTCTCGGCCCGTCTCCCGGGAACTATAAAAGGCCGATAATATCAAGCTGAAATTAGTCGTAGTCAAGTATTGAATTGTCAAAAGGATAACGAAGCAACGGGTGGAATATACCAGTGAAGAACAAGCTTTGTGTGGAGCTCAAGCGATTTCTGAACTGAGCTATGTGCTACATCCTGGCATTTATTATAGAAGCATCATCGTGTCATGTGTGTTAAGTAGCCAGCCATGTAGTAGTGAGTTGGCAATTGGATACAGCTACAGCGAGGATACAGTAGAGAATTGTAGACATTTGGAGAGATGATAGAATTCCTTCCTTCTGCTGAATTCTGCCTGGTCGTTTTGTGTTCTATGGTTTTTATTGCTATCGATTACTACTTGTGGGCTACTGTTTGTTGCCTGTGTTCGTCTCGGCTGCATATTTGTCGTCTTTGTGTCTTAAGAGTTTAAGAAACGTCGTTTGTCATTGAGGACTGCTGATTGTTTTCACCCCATACACCCATTGCAAGCAAACCCGGTGACTTTACAAACTTAGTGGATTTGAAGTTCCATAACAATATTAAGTAAAGGAAACAAGCACTGAAAACAACAACAGAGGAATAAAAAAAACTTGTTTTATCTGAATTCACTAAACCACTGGAATATCAAACAGTTGCAATGATACTTCCCAAGGTGAAATTATAGCCAATTATAAAATGCACAAGAAGTGTATGTTTTTCTTTATCTTCATTACATCAAGTACCGATGAGAAATTAAAAACATTTTTTAATATGCCTACTGGAAAAGGAAGCCATTTAATATCTCTTTTTGGAAAGCTATTCACACATTTCAAAATATTAAACAGTGAATGTATTTATAGGAATTCCCATAAAACAATTAGAATAAGGTTATTCAGTTACCAGATCTAGAACAATAAAGAACAATTACATTTGAAAAAAAAAAACTAGCAATATATAACTCTCAGAAATCACTTTGATAAATATGGTGTAAAAAATTAGACTTGATTCATGAAAATTCTACTTCTTCTTCTTCTCTTCTTACAAGCATATATTTAGCAAACTTTCAATGGAGTTAGATTTTGAATCTGTGGTATCCCACTATTGAAGCTAACTCTATTAGTAGTATGTTCCAAATCCAATAATAGCAATTCATTTATTAAAATTTCATTTTTTACCAATAGAATGGATTTATTGCACCCTTATATCCTAATATTACTGTAAAATACAGTAAAATTTCTAATAAAAATACAGCATAATTTTATTAAAGATCCTACTGTGTAGAATTCTCCAGCATTTTTGACTGTATGAGAATAGCTAGACCATGTTGATGTCCAATAAAAGACATTTCCAGATAAATTAATACATAATTCTATAACTACCTTGTTCATGTTTTGTAATGATATTGAGAAATTGCAGCATGTATTGTCCATGCTTTTATGTTAATCAGACATAATTTCAAAAAATATACAGAGGATTTAGAATGGAATCATACATATAACTTTACATTTAAAAATTAAGCATTTTTAAAATTATCATGCATATTATCACAACAAACCAACACATTTTTTAACATGATAGCATATATCTTTAAATGTCTGCTTATTTGCAAGATTGTCATCGGAGTTTAAAAAAAAAGTCTATATGATAAAGCTTCTATTAATAATTGTGCCTGCCAATCTTGAATGCAATTCTTTAGCTGCTTCCTTCATTACAATTTTTTCTGATCTGTATATAGTCCCTATTATCAATTTCTCCTCTTCTTTGTCGTCTTTCTCCTTTTGCAGTAAAGATCAATTATAAGATAATTATCATGAAGTGTATTAAGGAGAAATTAATTGTCTACATCTGCATAAGGATGCACTTTATTTTCAATAACCTATATATCGTAAGCTTAAATTTCTTATACCTTTGAGTGTGTCATTATTTAAAGATTGCCAGTAATCAAGATGCTATTAATAAAAAAATCCTACAGTAAATTTTTTAATGTAAATAAAATCAATACCTTTGACACCTAGTTCAAAGCAATATTTTTTCATTTCTTCTCTGTCATTCAATATAATTGATTTCCATAATTTTGAAAGAGATATTCGATTTATCTCAGGGAGATATTCATACAGTCCATGATCCAACAACACAATTTCTGCTTTATTGTCCTTACCTCGACGCACAAATACTGGAAAATAAATTCATCTCATTAAAATACTTATCACATTAAATATAATCACAACAATTATTTTAAATATACATGCCTTAATTCAGTTCAATACATAATACACTCTGCAGATGGATAGGTATAGGTACTTTAAATCATTTATACTAAACACAGATCAAAAATGAACGACAATTGCACTTCAAACTCTAAGACAAATTTATAATTAAATTTCAGAATTAACACATCACACATTTGTTTACAATATAAAAACAAAAAAGTTAATTGAAATATACATAAAAACAAACTTTCTCTGAAGATAATTTTACCAAAAAATAACTTCTTCACAAATCTTCTTCATTGTCAGAAAATATACAATTATAAACATTTTATTTAAAAACTGAGGGAAAATATAAAAGTAGAGCAATTTATATAGTGTGTAAGTGAAATTTACACAAATCAATATATCTATATTCTAAATGTTTTGAATTATATAAATTACATTTTAATAAGATAAAAGTAACCGTTAGAAGAATTAAAACTGAAATGCTATGTATTCAAATTTTTTTTCAAATAATCACATTTTCAAAGTCAATTTAAAATTCAAGACATAACTTTAATTTATGATATTATATAGAATTTTAATTTCCTATCTCTAAAAATAGGAATGGAAGGTTTTTTGAAATCATAATAAGATCTAAAGAGAGTAATAGCAAGATTTTTAATTGTGTTTTAATTTTACAAAAGGATATTGTATGTGCACAATCAACAATTCTCATACATATAACAATTATTGATAAAATGAATTAACATTTAATAACATATTTATGGTACACATATATAAAATAAAAACTTACCAGGTACTTATGTATGCCTTTCTGTTATTTTTTAAAAGAAAAACATAGATATCTCAATTTTATTCCTATTAAGAAAGTTTTAAGATCAAACTAATATATTTCTATCAAGCAATATAAAGAATTTTTATCACACGCTTCCCATAAATGTATTTTAAATGTAAAATGAATAATATATCATTACACACCATTTCCTGGATGGGGATCAGCATGTACAAATCCAGTATGAAAAATTTGTTCTGCAAAAGTTAGTACCATCTTTTTATCAACCTAAATTTAAAAAAAAGTTAAATAGAATTATAAAATTGAAGAGTTCTATATAATGTTGAAACCTTTGAGAACATTATAAAACTTTAACCAATAGTATAGTTCATTAATAAATTAATGTTCATCAACTTAAATTTAATGAAATTAAAATGGAAACTATAGAGCATGTGCTGCATCTTTGTTGCAAGAATAATATTTCTCAAGCAATATAATATCATTCTAATAATCTGTTTTGTTGCTCTATTTCATGAATGCTAATTCAGGTTTATACATACCTATTCTGATGTTATTTTTTTTATTTCTAAAGTTGATAATACACACCAATACAATAAGTTATTAAGTAAAATAATTTCTAGAGAAATTTAGACTTAATGGCAAGCAGGAATCAAAGGGAATTTAAAAAGTGATAGCAATCAAAATAACAGATTCTTATTTCAAATATTAAACAAACAAAATAAAAACCTTTCAATAAAAAAATTTATATAAGAGATTTAAAAATAGAATAGTCTTTAATCTCTCAAGTAATTTTAATTTATCATTTTTTTTCAAAACAGTTTACAGCTTAATTTGTATTTTTAATTTGGAAAAAATCCTTTGATAAATATCTTGCATATACATAACTGATTTTTGTAAAGATTAAATCATTATATCACTATATAATACCAAAAAAATTATTCCAAGTACTCATGACTCTTAACAAGATTTATTGCCAAAATAAATGTAAATAATACCTTATATACAAAATGTCCATACCTAACATGATTTGGTTGAAATTATATATATATGATATTAATTTTTTATGAATGAATTTATTATTATTATATAATCAAACTAAAACTTGTATTTATATTATCTGTGACAGAATACAAAAGTAAGGTTTAGAGGCAAAAAAATTCAGTTTTTATTCAGATCATAATACAAGTATAAATAATTATATTTATGAGTTATTTTACAAAGTTAAAAAAAATTCATACTTAAGATTATAGTATACATAAAATGTAAAAAATTTTAAGAAGCATTAAAACTATTACTAATAAATTTAAAAATAATTACTTACATCAGCTAAATTTAATCCCATATCTTTAATTCCTTTAATATCACTTACATTAACTCCATCTATGAATTCAGCAGTAAGAATTCTCTGAATTAAAAAAAAAGAAATAACAGTAAGTTTTCTTGGAGTTAATAATGAAAAATAATTTAAGGAAGCAATGATTGCATATTTTTAAATAAAAATGATTTATATGAATAATTATGATAATAATCTTATAAAAGAACATTTAACAGAAATTAACTTTCGTAGAATCTACGTTTATCCAAAATAAAATTAGGTTTAAGAAGTTTTGAAACCACCATTATCAATTATATTTGGTTTTCTAATTTAAAACAATTAGATGATAATCATTTAATGATTATTTTAATTATTGTTAGGTTTAAGGATAAAAAAAATTACAACACCTTTGTTGATAAATTCCACTTCACTTCAGGAACATGGACAAATTTCAAATGCTGAAGTTCTTTGGAACATCTTTCCATATTTTTTGCTTCATTGATAAAATCCAATTCTGCTTCAAGACTTTCTTTCAAATACTACTAAAGTCACAGATATATAAAAAAGTGACAAAAATCATTGTATTCAATTTTTTGGAATATAATATTATATTCATTTAATACCTAAAAATAAAAACTGTTTTTAAAATAGATTTAATATACCTTTTAAAGTTTATATTTGTTTTTTTTAAACCATTCAAATCCAATATATACATTTTTCTATGATTTTAATCAAAAACAAATTGTGGTGAAATTTTTCATTCTAAGAGACTAAAAATTAATTTAAAAATTATTCTTTATATGAATTTACGGTCCTATAATTTAAAAAAAAAATCTGCTATGTTTTTTTACGAAAGAATCAAAATAATAACATAAAATAATCAACAATTAAATTATTTTTGTATGAAAAATGTTTTTAAATGTTTAAGAAACTTAACATTATGATGTCCAAAATTAAAATAGCATATAGATTATTGATAGAGAACAGTAATAATTAAAGATAAGCTTTACCAGACCAAACAAAATAAGTAATGAAATCCACTTACATTCATAACCCAAGTAAAATTGAAATTAGGATGCATCCATCCAATTATCTTAAGTAGAATATAAATAGTATTAACATCCCCATTGAATCGCTGTTGTAAATCGATATATTGAGCCTATAATATAAAAAAATCACAAAGTATTTCCTTCAATAACATTAAGCCAATTCTTCTTTCTTGCACCCTTATTAAATCAATAACATAAAAACAGGAGCCACTAAACTTAAAGTAAGGAATAAATATGATTAAAGAAATATCAGTCAAGAAATTTATAATCTTATCTATAATACAATTATATTTTATTTTACATTATTGTTTTAGCCCATAGTGTGATATCAAATAATAAATTCAAATCTATTTTATGACACTTACTTTTACAGCAACAGTTTCACCATTATGAGTAGTTGCCTTATAGACTTGAGCTAAACTAGCAGCTGCGATAGGTTTTCTGTCAAATATAGAAAATATTTCTTCAGGAGGCTTGCCAAAGTCTTCCAAAAACAAAGTTTCAAGCTAGAAGAGAGAAAAGTGACATTTTCTTAACTAGTTATAACTGGAATTTGAGAAATAAAAATTTTTATTGATCAAGAATTGATACAATTATCCCTTTTATTATGCTATGTTTATATGTAAAATATATTTCAAACACAAAAATCTTTTTAAGGAAAGATATTTTTATATATGGATGCTAACATAAAATTCAATTATGAAAAGGGGAAAATAAATGAAATTATTAACTTAAAATTGGTTGAAAAATTATTAACTAATTTAAATGGTAAAATATTTTCATATTACTAAATAAATTCAATTTAGTTACATTAATGGTTGCAGCAAGTTAAATGCATTTTTAAAGTTGGACAATCTACTTATATCAAATTTCTACATTGCATACTATGATTTATGTAACAATTTTTATATTTGATATCACAAAATAATAACAAAGCATATTTTGTATTTTAATTACATAACACACATAATTAAAATTAATTAGAAAGAACAATTTTAAATTAATTGAACTAACTTCATTTTGACCACGAACAAGAGCTTTGTCATGTAGAGCTGATAGAGTTTCAGTGTATTCTGGTGGTAAAATATGATTTAATGATACAAGCCCTTGGCCAAGCTTCACATATAATCCCCCATTTTGTAAACAGCCTTGCAGAAGTCTAGTTGCTGAAACTAAATGGCATTTTTGCATTGCTACTGTATAGTCCTTAGAGTTCTACAAAAACAAAACATCTATTCAAAAAATGTTTTGTACAATATTATTTATTAATTGTTTGCAACATAATCATCAAAATGAACATTAAAAATAGCTTACATATATTATTTATGGCATGATAAAAATATTTTTTCTCAAATTATGCTACCATGACCAATATTAAAAAAAAATCATTTTTATATGATTTTTTTAAATTTCTACTTTTAAAAGAAATGTCATTTAAAAAAATCCCAAAGAAAGAATTAAAAAGTTATTGATTTGAATAACAACTGACATAAAAAATAAAGCTTTAACAAAATTTATTTGAAAAAAACAAACAAACTAGTTTATATTAATGATAGGCTAAGAAATACTTCTTTCATTTCATTACACTCACTAATATAAAAGATAACTACCACTAAGATAACTACAAATATTATTAAGGAATGATTATTATATATGATAGATATAAAAATACTATTTCAATATGTAAAAAAAAATTCCATCACTTAATTACCAATAAAAGGAACACACAGATTTCCATAAATAAAGGTTGTCATGATGCAAATAGACTCTTTATTTATTGCCAAACATAAAAAATAAATGTAATGTATAAATTAGAAATATTAATATTTTTTTAAAGTTTTGAGGTATGCATCAGTTTTGTTAGATTTATTTTTCAATAACTTATTTCTTAATACAATAAAGCTTCAGCTGTTATTTTAAGGTACAAAGTTTTAAGACAATATTTATAATTATAATTTATGCAGTTATAATTATGTTATTATTAATGAGATATTGAAAAAGTGGGGAAGTCATAACTTCTCCATTTCCATAGCACTTGGTTCACAGAGCTAAGGTTAATTTTTTCTTCTACTAACCACAATTGGAAAAAAGCTTTAACAAATAACAAAAAAATTCAAATAAATTAGTAATTTTATCAGTTACTGCAGCTAGCAGAAAACTCTACTATCAAGTTAAGCAAATAGATAATAAAGATAAATAAACCGTTAATAGATAAAATAGGTAGAAGATAATGCTATAAATAGCTCACAATTTTTCAGGATATGGTATCTAATTCACTGATTTTTGTAGAAATAATCATCTAATTTTGCAACTTTTACAATGTTGTAGATTACAAAAAAAAAAAAAAAAAAGTAACTTCTTTTAAACAACAAATTTTTAGTAAAATTTCATAATTTATTCTGGCATTATATTTAAGAGAATAATATTAAGATAGCACATTCCAAAGTTATTTAAAAAAAAAACTGTATTATAATATTACAGCACATTAAATTGTATAATTATAATTTATAGTGTCAGTGTATTATTTTAACACTGATAAGTAAAGGAAGATTAGACATGAATAATATTATTTAGAAAAAAGAATATTAAAAGAAGGTTTAACCTGAAATATTCTTAATTGTATGTTTTTCATTAATTAAAAAGTTGTGAAACTTTTAAATTTCAAAACTCTTACCTCATCTAATCCATACAATTTATACCAATAATCGATTGATATAGCAAGACCAACTTTTAATGATCTAAAAAAAATGAAAAAGAAAGAATGATAATGAAATGTATTATAACTGCAATATCTAACAAAAGAATTGACTTTTATAAAAGCATCTGCATAAAAATTCAAAAAAGTAATCTAATATTCAAATGTATTTTTCTTGCATAAAATGTATGAATTTATTTTATAGTAATTAATTTTCAATAAGATTAAACAAAAATATAACTAGAAATTTTAGTTGTTCAGTATAATAAATTTTAAAATTTACGAACCTGAAAAAACGACCAATCCCTGAAATTGTAACATCAACTTGTCGTTTTTCAAATGAATCTAAAGACTCATAATACGCAAAAGGTGTAGCTGTAATAATTCCAAAGATAGTATATTTAATATTGCGTCTCCAAAGTTTTTTGTTTCCAGTTTTGGAGGCTGATTGTAATTTTCTAGAGAAAGACAATTGATGATTATTCTTGGTCTTAAATATCCTTTTGGTAGCTCTTGTTGCATAGTTAAACATACAGGAAGTAGTATAAAACATTTCTAAATGGGGAAAAAACAAAATGCATTAGATTTCAATTAATATCCCTTACAAAGCAGTTATTTCTATTAATCTGAAAACTAATTTGTGATATAAAGTTCTATAAAATTAAAAGCAGAAGAAACTGAAAATAAAATTCTAAGCCAAGTAAAAAAAAAAAAAAAATCTTACAAGTAAAGTACATAAAATTTATTTTAAAGCTTCTATACAATGTTACAACAAGGTTAATATTCTGGTATAATAAGCACAACAGTTAAGATGATGTTTTAAAATATTTTTGTTTCACAAAGATTTTTTTTCACCAACTTCAGTATTAGTGATAAAAGCAATACATACATATATTAATACAGTAACTCAAAAATTTAAGGATACACTTTTTTTGTGTGCAAATTAGCACTAAGTATTGATGTTAGGAAATTTGTAACAAGAATACTTAAAAAAAGAGAAGTCTTATCTAGAAGCAACTGAAATTATTGGCAGAAGTCACAAGTGTGTTTAGAAAATCACTGGAAAATTTAAAAGTGATGGATTGTTTGAAAATAAAAATGGAAGACGAAGGGAAGGTATTCTGAGTAACTGATCTTAAAGTAAGTGCACTCAAACTTGCTGCATAAGCCTCTCAAATAATTGACAGAAATGTAAGTGCTGAAACTATGAGAAATGTAATTAAACAAGATAGATATAAAAATTCAGTTGCTAAAAAGAAATTTTTTTATCAATTTGCAAAATCAGAAAAAGCACCAACAACTCATCAATTAAAGACAAAAACCTTTAAGAAGAAAATTGATTTTTGGTTGTAGAAGCTGATATTGGTTCCAAAACTGCTAATAAAGATAAACTAGTAACTGCTGTGCAGCTAACGAAAATAAACTAAGAATTGTGGTGTAGCTAATGAAAATAAACTAAGAATTGTAGTGTAGCTAAAAATGATGAATACGATGCTTCTATTAAAGCAGTTTATTGAACTATGGGAAGAGGCATGGAGTCACCCCGCTACCAACTATATAGCAATGTGTTTGGTCTGCAATTCTAGTTCTGGCAGGTCATGACCCACACAGTTACAAAAAAGGAGCAGCCCTAGAATGAGAGCTTGGCACATTGGCAGCAAAGTACTTAACAATGGTGGGGACTGCCATTTAACCATATGGAGAAAGCACATACTTCTTTGGATCCGAGAACATTTAAGAGCTAAAGTTAACATGATGGAGGCTATGTCATGGTTTGGGGTTGTATGGCTTCAACTATAAAAAGAAATTTAGTTTTTACAGATGGCATTATGGACCATTTGGTTTACTTGGATATACATCACAACAATTTAAAAGAAAGTACTAAAAATTTGGATTTTGGTAGATACTTCATATTTTAGCATAATCCCAAACACATGTCAGGTAATATCAAATTGTGGGTTTTTTTCCTTGTATACAAAAGTTACATACACGCCAGAATCCCCCGACATCAAGTCATAAAAAAATCTGTATGTCATATGAGAAACAACAGTCGAAAAATAGAGATTTACAAGCAATGCCAATTTAAAACAAATGTTGTAAAAAGAATGCAATAAAATTCTTTAGATCTTCCAAAGAGTTGGAAAAATTATCACAGTTAGAGAATGTTTAGAGGACATTATAAAGGCCAAAGGAGATGCAACTAAATATTGACATTTCTTTTGCATGCGAGGTATTACAAAAACTACACTTGTATATTCTCACCTTTTTTAAGTAAAAATCTACATATTTACTTAAAATACTTCTTAAATTTTAAAATTTTTTCGATGATTTTTCTTTATTTTTACTTTATATTATACTATTTATAATAAGTAAAAATAAAACATGTTTGCAGTTCTTTGTAGTATGTTATTTATATTGAAAGTTGGATATATCAAGTAAAAGTAAAGTTTATTCTCAATTGTTTAAGCCATAGTATACATGCATGTATCGCTATTATCAATACTGCAGTTGCTGGCATTGTAAGGTCATTTGTTTTCAAAGCACAAAAATTATCTTTTCAAATTATTGTTAATAGAAAAGCTTGCTAATGTAAATATATTATTTACAAAAGCATTAATATAAACATGTCATTCATGTTTTTCTGTTGTCACAGAAATCAGATTTTACATTTTATTACTTCAAAGATAAATTTGGACATAAATGTATACCTCAAAACATGAACAAACATCTTATTTTGAAAGTACTACGATTTATTTTTAATTGCATATACCCACATGATATATATATAATTGCAGTTACAATTAAATATATAATTTCAAAAGAGAAGTTTGCATGCAATGCATAGTTATTATATTATGATTTCAGAACACCTATACTACATAGCTTTCTTTAGAATTATTAAATATTAATAATTCTTGCCAATAAAGCTAAGATTACTGCAAATTTCTATGCTTATAAACACAATAAAATAGATCCTCTGCATGTGAAACCAATTATGTATGAAATTCTACATTTCTTATATGATTATTAAAACATGTTTCCCCCCCCTTTAATATCTAATATTTCTGCTCATATTATGAACCGAAATGATAAAGAATAAAATTGATGATATAAATAACGATGTTTTAAGAATTCATCCAATTTACTTACATCTTGATAATCACGCGCTATTCGATTATTAAATAAAATTTTAAAATATAAATTAATTATTAAAATTCATAGATTCTCGAAGCAAACTCTAAGTCATTATGAACAACTAATCTTCATGAAAAGATTTAAAGGTAAAAATTTATTTTTCTCAAGGTGAATTTCATAAACAAGATTTTTATCCTTATAATTCTGAATAAATTATTTACCTATCAAGTTCTAAATGTCTCTGAAAAATAGTTTTAGAATCTATTAAAACTTACGAGACAAATAACTGAAAAGGAATGAAAAAGATTAATATTATTTAAATTGTTCAACAGTCAACAAATTTAACACAACTCTTTACAAAGCAAATCTCCTTTAGTGCGTCAAATCGAAACTTAAAAGCATGGACGATGCCTTAGCAGTTATAGTTTAAAATTAAAGATATTGACGAGTTTTCAATGACGAGTTCTAATTTTCAAAAAAAGGATACGAATGCTTTTTATTCTATAATTCCATTTTTGTCTTGCAAATTGCTTATAGAATTGCATGAAAAACTAGAATATTGAAAATCTGTAAAAAAAAAATAATAATATGAAAATTAAATTTCAAGATCTTTCAACTGAACTGCAATCACTGCTTTAAATGATTGTTTACAAGAATCATGTATTCGTGAAAGCTTCTGCGGATTGAGTAATCTTTATTTGTGATTAGTGTGTAGTGTCGTATTTAGTCACGTTGTAGTTGAAGATTAAACGTGATTGAGTTAAAATGACTCTATGGAATAACAGATGTAATCTATAATGTTGATTGAACGATTCAAGTTTTTAAAACGTTTTTATGACATATTTCTAAATGATTTTTTGAAATCCAAGTTTGCCGCATTCATGTGGAGAATATTTTGGTGAAATTTCTTATCATATTACTTGCATATTTTTAAACCCTTACGGAGACTTTTAATGACTATGGATTGTGATAGTGTTACAAACAAATCATTACAAGTAAGTATTATAATAAAATATTTAAGAATGAATTTTTCTTATAGTTAAACATCAAAAGCTATTTTGTTTGAGAATTCAGAAAAAATGCGATAATGACCTCATTTTTGTTCTGTATCTAATGTTTGATCTTCGATTGTAAAATTCAAATTTTAAGTGAATAGTATTTCTCTCTACTGATCGTTGACATTGTAAAACTTGTATTGCATTTAGATTAAATTCATTAAAATGAAAAAACAAAAGACTTTATAATTATAGACAAGGTCTGCAGTAATCTGTAATAGTTTCAAACGCTTATTTTTGTGATAAATTTCTTACATTAAATTTGTGTCATATGGAAGTTTAGAGATGCTATTTCGAGTGCCTTCATCTGATTACTATTCAAAAATATGAGGGCCAGTAAAAATAGCTTTTGTATAGTTTTAAAAAAAGTATTAATCTAATTAATTAGTTGAATTTTTTTTATTCTGCAAATTTCAAGTTTAATATAAAAATTAAGGAGAAATATGTTTATTTCATGCAAGAAAAATTTTAGCTCTCAATAAAGAAAAATATGAATTATTATAATTCCTAAATTTATTTATATATAGGAAAAGTGCCTTTTCCTCCATTCTCTTGCCTGCAAATAATGTAGAACAGTCTTCTATTCAAAGAGCACAGATGTTCATCTTGATAATTAGTTAATTATGCATCTGATTTTTGAAAAATGAAAATTGATTTAATTTGTTGATTTTAGTAATTACATCAGATTAAAAGTTATATTAAATTAACAATATAAAATAAAGCTTAAAGTTATATTAAATTACCCATCTCAATATTAAATTAACCACCCAAGATATTACTTCTATAAAGAAGTAATATCTTCTTAATAAATGAAATTTATCTTTGTGAATATCAGTATTAGATTCATGATAATAAAGTTATTTTTTTTATTTATTTGGATAAATTTTTTAATTATCATTTTTGGGGGATCGTAATTTTATTAATTCACCAAATTCATTATATTTAGGAAGAGGAAATACAAGCTATGTTTTCCATATATGACTCAGAATGGCAAGTGGAAGATCCTTTCAAAAACAATTCTTATAGTATAAACATTTCTAATTCTTCAGGCAATAGTGTGTATTTCAAAGTAAGTATTTTGATTTTATTTTGCACTTTATATTAATGCAGAGAAATTTTTAAAGCTTGATGTTTCCATCTTGAAGTAAACAACATTAATATAAATTTAGATGGATAATTTCTTTACTCATCTGCACAAAATTATTCTGCATGTCTATGCTTTTTATTTATAGGCAGTCATTTTATATTGCCATTAAAACAAACAAAAGTATTCAATCTTTTGTAGCCAGTGTGCAGTTTTTCGTGAATAAGTTTATAATCTTTGTCAAGATACTGGAAAAGATTTTATTCCTTTAAACAAAACCAATTTTTGAATAAAATTGAAAGATTTATGCACCATAATTTGTCTCTATTGACATGGAAATCAATTCTTTGAGGAATAGTTCTTACAATAAGGATAAATAGGAATATCAGTAGATTGCATATTAGAACAAATTTTAAAATAAAAGAAGCACTAACTTAGTTATTTTTTTTTATTTTTATAATCAGTGAACAAAGTGAATTTACGCATTATTTCTTATAATTTATGCTTCAGTAATATTTATTAAAATAGCGAAAGAAAACTATTAATGTTTTATTTTATATGGAATTTACTTAATTTAGATTGCCATTTAATTAGACCAAAATGTTCTAGTTTCAATGTTGCTCAATTAAATAGAATCAGCTGCATTTATTTTAAAATTTTAATGTCTGAATTTATATAATAATCTCATTGAATCCCATTTATGGATCTGAAATTTATATCATAATATTGCAGTAAAATAAGGATCGAAATAAGAATATTTTATAAAAAAATTATATTTGTTTTGAAAGAATATTTGTTATTCAGAATTATAGAATAAATTTTCAAGAAATTCAGACTAATGCTGTCTGCTGATTGAAATACATTGGCTTAACGATTATGAAGAAAAGTGGGTATATATGCCTCAGGCACTATCTTGGGAAATACCATGGGAACAAAGCATTAGTGCATTCTTATCAATTTTTAAAGTGAATTTTTATATTGAGGGGAAAAAAATGTAACACTATAACTTGGATCTCAATTGCAATTTCTAATCCACTGAAGATGACAGGGTTTGATAAAAAAAAATCATTTTGTTCCTAGTGCAGTTATTTTTGCTATGCCATTGCTGAGATGATTATTAAAATTCATATGATTTTCTTAAAACTGTATGAAATAAGGGAAATAATTTTGCCTGATTTTTAAGATTAATTTTTGTTTTGAATGTATTGTTTGAATGATTTATGATGATGACATTATGATTCTTTTTTCTTTTTTTCAAAATTGTTTAAAATATAGTTTTTTTCCCCCATTTTAAAAGAAATTCTTGGGGTTATTGAAAAAAGTGAATTGATGAACATTTCTTATAAAAGCATGAACCTCCCCCGCCCTTGAAACTATAGATATGTAACTACTGTAAAAGATTTTTAATTTTTGTGTTGAAGTAAAAATTTTCTTTAGAATTTTTTAAAAAATTTTATATATTTTTTTATTTCAGAGAAGATAAAAAAGAGCTTGTTTTTTAATAATTATTTTGAAGAAAGATGCTTAGCTTAATCCTCTGATATTAAACATTTTGCAATTTGAACACTTAAGTTGAGTTACTAATTAAAAAAAATTAATAAACATCAAGAATTTTTTTTAAAGATAATATTAATGACTGTTGATTTTATTCTTCATAAAACTTGCAAGATTGCTTATATACTTATTTATGAATCATCTTAAGAATTCCCAAAAAAATGTTAAAAGTAGTATGTGCTACTTAATTTATTCAAATATACTACTTGTGCATAAACCTTAGAAGTGGAGCACTTATTTGTTTTAATAGAGCAAAGCTTACCTTTACTCATAGAAAGCCCCCATATGCTGAGTCTGTAAAATATGAAAGTGTTCATAAATAAGTTGTTTATTATATAAAATATTCTGACTGATGTAGCTTATAGATTTAAATCCTTTTGTAGTTGTTATCTCTAAAACAGAAAGACTTGATTGTTATTAAAAGCTTTTCATGATATAAAAAAAGTCATAAATGACCGTTTAGAGAGAATATGACATCTATTATATAGATCTAATGAAATGAATGAATGCAGATAAGTTTAAAACAGTTTAAAAAGATAAATTATAGTTATTCATATATTTACATCTTTTTACAAAATGCAATTTTTTTCCTGATTTTTGTACTTAATTTAAATAAAATATACTAAGTTCTATTTCTTTAAAGGGGGAGGGGAAGAAATATTTCTGAAGAATTAAAAAAATTATTTTAAAGAATCTGTTGTCTTTTAAAACCTTTTTTAATTTTAAAAATATTTTTAAATAAAAAGAAATAATTTATTATGAATTTTTTCAATATGTTAAAATTTTTCTACTCATACTTAGGTCACTTTGCCAGAAGATTATCCATTAAACTCACCACCTCAGTACTTAATAAGGTAAATTATGTATATAAAATTGGAATTTTTAAGATGACAAATATTTTTGAATTTAGCGTTTATCTTGATAAAGCATTTGTTCTTTTCATGTAGTGCTCCATGGATGAGCAGAGAAGTGAAAAACAGGCTTATAGCTATGCTGGAAAATATATATTGGTAAGTATGAACGATTCATTTGTAAATGTACGTAAAATATATATATATATATATTTATTGAGTGCTTTTCATAATCATATTTTTATAGTTTGTGCTAAAGGTCCTTGTTCTGGAATGTATGCAAATTGTGTATCTTATGAACATCTGTTTTTTTGTTTTGTTTTAGTTTTTTTCATCCCAAGGAGAAATATATATGATAAGTTTGCAAAAATGTGGTAATAGATGTTTTCTAGAGAATTGAAATGACCCTAGGTGAAAGAACACAGAGAACATTTGGAAACAAAGTTATTGGTTATCTTTGATGTAGAGTAAAGATAATTCCAACATCTAATAATTTCTGTTACCTTTGATGTCCAAAGAATGTTACATCTGATGTGCATAAATTGTAATTCTTGAAGTTTGCTGTTTCAATAGTTTTATGAATTCTTAAATCATTTAATGTTCATAATTATTTATCTTTGCATTTAATGAATACTTTTATGGGGCAGTGGAGAAGAGGAACTTTATATTATCCTGTATTTATTGAAAAGCTGTACAAATGCGACTTGCTGCCGATATTGGTTGCTGATTTTAGAATAATTTGCAGAACTCTGACCTCTTTTTTTTAAAGTATCGTTTTTTAAATTTGTGGCCTCTGTGAAATAGATAAAAGCAAGTTAAAGATTTAAAAAAAATACTAGTTATTTCTCTTAATAAACAAAGAAGCTTAATTATTTGCTCTGAATTTACACTGATGGGAGATTTTCAATAATTTTTGTAACCTTAGTAGAATTTTGAAATTGCTTAATGATTTCTGTTTTGCATAAGTGTTAGATTCTTCATCTATTGTTTCAGTCAATTGTAGAGAAGTTTTAAATTTTAGTTTAATCTAGTCTATTCAGAAGCATAACTATATTATAAACATAAATGTATATAAATCTTAATTCATTTTAACTCTTTTTAAAAATTGAGTTTGCTTAGGCTTAATAAAAATATTATATGTTTTACATGCAGAATTAATAAATCATATGTTAAAAGATTTAAAATTATATTTTAAATACATTTCTTGAGATGTGCTCAATAGAAAAACAAAAATGAAAGATTAGACTGATTTATTTGAGCGATAAAGCTGATACTATTAAAAGTTTTGAAAATAAGTTTTCAAATATATTTGTTTTAAATAGCATTTATTAAAAAATTAATTTAATTTATTATAACTTTGGTTTAATGAACATTAATATTTAATGTTTTTTAATCATGAAATATTATGAACTAAAGATTGAAGTGAATACCTAATCTTTTTTCCAATTAAATTATATTTAGTTTCATTTGTTCTCTAATTTCAGTGAGAATATTGGAAATTGTGTTCTTTATCAATGGGTAGTAAAAATACAAGATTTTATTGAAGGAGAAATTACTGAAAATAGCAGTTCTGATGATTCCAAAAATTTGGTTGATCATGAAGATGCAAATGCTAGCCAGATAGCATTGAACAATACATGTGAATCATTAGGTAAAACAGGTTTTAAAAATAATTTTTTTCACAATGTTTGTATTGATTTTATGCTAACTTAATAAGCAATAAATCAATAAATGAAGAAACTTTTTATTTTACTGTTCTAATGTTCGAGTATTGTGATTATGTTTAAACAAACACCATATAGTTTGATCAATATTTATAACTTTTATCTTTAGTTTCTCTTTTATTCATTATCTGAACAATTTATCAGCAAGATGTCTAAAATTAAAGGAATAAAAAGAATAGAAATTTTGATTTCCTCTCTTGGTTTTAAAGGATTTATTGTATAATATCATTTATTGCATATTATCATTGTAAGTTATTTAAATTGCTAACAATAATTATTATTTTATGGTTCTTATTTTTAGACAATTTGCATTTATCAAGTACCGATGAAGAACCTCCTATCATACATGGTGAAATAATACAAGATAAGAAAAGTGTCTTTCAAGGTCATGTTGCCAAAGTTGTTTCTGTTGAGCAAGTAAGCTTTTTATTTTATGACTTTTTAAATACCAAATTATTTTAATCTGACTCTTTAGGTTCAGTAAATTATTTATGAAAACAAATAAACTTAGCATTTCTTTATTTATAAAGATTTTGAGTTCTTAGAAATGCTTTATCAGTAAAATGTAAGAAAACTTTCTAATAAGTATATAAATAATCTGCTTTTGAAATGAATGTGAGAAGCAGAAAATGTCTATTTAACTATTCAAAAATAGCCATTTAAGAAGACAAATTTAATATTGACTATTTTCATTAAGTTATTGTTCAATTTTATGCATTAATAATTTCATTAAATATTATCACCCTTTTTTTCTCAGATTAATACAAAGAGTTATTCATATTTTTGTAAATTCTGTATACAAAATATGCAACGTGATTATTTCCCATTTTAGATATTATGATTTTTTTTTTTTAATAATTGGAACCTATCTTTATGTATTCACTTTTAAAATGATTGAGAATATAATCAGAAGGAATAAAATAAGGCTTATAAGACCAAGAGTTTTGATTTTTAAAAAAATTTTGAATTGTACTAACATAATGATTAATCTCTATTATATAATGATTCAATAATATAGTGAACTGTTTTTAATCTATAAATGATTAGGCTATTTCTTAATATACTATGGTAAATATGCTTTCTTATTTTCATTTTAAATGTTTGTTTATAGTAATATTATAGTTCATTAATCTCATGACATAAATGGAGTTTAAAGCAAAAAAAAAAAAAAATGAATATACATTAAGTACAATATATATAGATATATATAAGAAAATCAAAATATATGCATTATAAAATTTCAATTTCAATTAAAATTTATTTCTGAAAACAAACTATAAAAGATAAAATTGTATTTAGAGGGAAATATAGAATCAAAAACGAAGAAAATAAGAATCTGGCCTGAAGACTTTTTCAAGGGTCACCCTCAGATAGGGATTCAAACAAGGGAATTTTTCTGTGAGGTATCTGACTTTGTCCAACAATATTGACCCCTTGTGTACCGAAAATCCCCTAAAATTGAGGCCTAAGAGATAAACCGTTTTTTACAGAAATAAAACAACAAATTACAATTTCCAAATTAAGTGAAAACTGTAATAACATAATATAAGCTATAAAAGAACATTCGCAACCAATTATAGAAACAAAAAGGAAAGAACATACCATTAGCAGATAAAACCTCTACAGAAAAGGCTTTTATCATGTTTCCTGCGTTCTTACTGCATAAAAACGCGTTTAAAATCCAATGTTTTACCATTAGAAATTTCAATTTCTAAATCCAGATAGGTAGCTTCAAGTTGATTTTTGTTTGTTTCAGTTAGCACTAAATCTTTTGGATAACAATTAGTAACAATGTTAGTATTATCTAAGTTCAGCAAAAGCAAGTCGTCAATATATCTCCAACCATTTATTAAATTGTGTTTAATTGTTTTTTCTCATAGTAATGGGAAAATATTGATTAATGCACTTGAGAAAGCTGTTCCCATTGGAATGCCCTTTACTTGTTTATAAAAATTAATTCCATTAAAAATATAATTTTCTGCAATATTAAATTTACATAATTCCAGCCAGTTATTTTTTGTAATAATATCTTCTTTCAAATATTCATTATATAAAATTTCAGCCATCTATTAATTTTTCATGAGGCAGATTAGTGTATAAATTTTCAAAATCACAAGTATTAATATATATATAATATAAAATGTAATTTTATTAGAAAACTAGGCAGTTATTGATGATCAAATAGTTTGCTGGGACAAATGGTTGCTAAAAATTTCAGTTAAATATTTTGCACAAGTATGTTTTAATGATTTCATCTGCAAAATATTTTCTAGGAATATATGCTAGAAAAATATGTGCAATGCAAACTATTTACTAGGAATTTCCTTAGTTTTATGTCTATATTTTTATATATTCAATTATATCTTCGGAAAAAGTAGCAATAATTAAAAAACGAGTGTACTTTAAAAATTTTCACTGTTACTTTTTCTGAAATTAAACCTTAATTTTTTTTTGTAAGTACAAAAAAAAATTTATTAAAAAAACACTTTATACTGAAACTTGCACAACATAGAAAAAATAAGCCGAATCTTGATACCGTGATCATCATAAAGTTGAAAATCCCAATAATTAGAAGCAACATTGAAAATACTTTCAGATTCACTTTAAGCATAAAATATATTATTATTAAATATGCTTAAAATATTTTTTAAAAATAGAAAAAAACATGCACAATGAAAAATTGTTTTTATGTATTTAAGGGGAGGTAAAAATATTTTTTGTGCTATCTTAACATATGAATATCTTAACGTGAAAAAAAAAAACATTTTGTACCATTTTTAATTAATTAAAATTTTGAAAGAATCTAAGGTGCACATTTCCTCCTCCAAATTCTATATATGCCAAGTTTGGTAGCCAAAGGTCAAATAGTCTGACCTGTAGGATCTCCTCATGCACTTTATTATTAGTGGAGAAGAAAAGCATGTTTTGTTGCATTCTTTTCTCCTTCTATTTTTATAAAACATATGCATATTTTTCTTTTATGACAAATATTGACTGAAAAAAATATAATGATTTTATTGATGTTTAAAAAATAATTTGCATTTAAAAATAACCTATTTCTTAATGATAATTATTGGGAGACTATCAGCTTATCTTTCTATATTCTTTTTATTTGGCTTTCTTTAATGTTAAATTAAAAATAAACATTTTTATCTTGCACTATTTAATTTTATATAAAATTTACAGGTTAATTAATAAATATTTTATTTACATCATAAAAAAATGTTCTTTCCTGTGGTTTCTAAATCACTTTAAATGACTATTATATAGTCAACATAATTTATTTTAAAATATTAGGTACATTTTCATTATTGAGGCCTCAGCCAATAACATGCTAAATCTTAGTGATAACTTACAAAAAATTGTAATAGCTTTCTTAACACTTATGTTCACATTAACAAAAAAATACCAATTTTCAAGCTTGGGAGTGATTACAGTCCCTCAAGCAGAAAAATAGTCAATATTTTGGACTGATTTCTTTGAATGAATTGATTTCAGGTAAAGAAAATTTTGAGTAAATTAAAAGAAAATAGAAAAATAGCCATTGCTACTCATAATATTCTAGCTTATCGGTGAGTAATACATTCATTTTTATTTTTTTGAATTTGATTTAAAATTTTCTTGTTTTTGTTTCATAGAATTAACTGTTGTAGAATAGTTATAAAATATTTCATGTCTAACTACTTATTAATAAATTGTAACAAACATTAACTTGAATATAGTATA
>JAPMOR010056014.1:78073-255292 GCA_026543865.1 Argiope aurantia | reverse complement strand
ATGTATTAAATTTTGGATGCAATCTTTTATTAGTGACATCTGCATACATGCAAGGAAACACCTTCTCTAAAACATGTAATGGCTTGGAAAAATGAAATTTCACAGTCACAGTCTTAAATGAAAAATCACAGTCTTATGATTAAAATTGCAAATCTGTATTGAAATTCAAGCTCATTGTTTTATAGAAAGATGCCCAAAATTCATATCCAGTTTTCTTCATCATATATGAAATGCAAAACAGGGAATATTAAATCACTGGGATTTTTGGAAGTTGGAAGAAGGGTGCTAACATTTTCAGAATTTGTCATGTTTTTCAAAGGTTTGCCATCTATCTCTTCATAATATATTCGGAGAATGCAGACTCTTAAAAGGAGAGCTGTAAAACATGTGCTGTATTAGCTAAGTATATGAGAAAATTGAAGGCAAACAATCACACTGATTTTTAAATTTGTACAATGAAATTTTATTTCATTAATGCAATGGATATTTGTACTTCATGAATTATTGCAAGTGGCTATTGAGTTTAAAGCCATCCTAATTGAACGAGAGCAGTAATAACTAATATGGTTGTTAAATTATAAATTTTCTTTTGTAGTTCAACTTTCTACTTTGAAAGTTTGAAAATGGAATGAATATCTTCAAACTGTTGTGAGTACTGCTCGCTTATTTGTCTTTCTTATTTATTTTCTATGTAGCGTTTAGTAGCTCTGAATGGTTTCTTATACAAAGAAATTATTTTTTTCAGTGCATAATGCATTTAAGATTTCTCAAAAGTTCTTTTTGATAAGAAAAAAATTGGAAAGTTTTCTCTGGAATAGCAAAGAAATGTTGTACTAGATTAAACATTCTTTGAAAATTACAGATTTCTTTTTCAGTGATATTGAAACTTTGGAAAGCAGTATAGACTAATTTCTCCATTTGATCTATGTCAATATTGCTGTGATTTTGAAATAGAAATTTAAAATAAATATTGATTCCTCATCTTATATAAGAGATTAAGTTGATTAATCTGCATAAAGAAAAACTGTGAAAGGTTCCAAAAATTTTTTTAAAAAGAAACACTGATGTCCTCAGAGCAAGAAATATAGCATTTTTCTCTTCTGTACCCCTCTTCTTCAAAGAATTTTTATAATTATATTTTTGAATAATTTCATTATTTATTTATTTATTTATTCCCTTTATTTTTTCAAAATATTTTATATCTGAATGAAATTTCTATTATTTATTCTTTTGTATGCTACTTTTTCTAATGATTCATTCGTAGAATTTGTCCATAATTAGAATAGTTTCTATTATATCTAGAATAGTTTTCTTTTGCATAAATAATTTTCTCTGTTTGAAAAAAAGAGAAAAGTTTTATTACTTAGAAGTTTTATGTGCTTCTTGGCATTTGATTTCTTTCATATTTATAAGAATTGAATTTTGTAATAAATTTTTAAAAAATTCTTTTTCTAATATAAGAGATTTTTGAAATTCTGTACAATTATATTTTCTGTACTTTTATATAAAATATTATATAAAAAATATAATATCTTACTGTTTTAAGAACTTAATTATTATATAAATTAATTGGGCTATTTTTTTTTTAAATTTTGATTTAATAGGGAAGATACATTCTGGTATTGAAACGAATTACAAAATTCTATAATAATTATTCTAATGAATTATAAAGTATTTAAAGATTTAAATAAATATCAGGTAATTTAGAAAAAATAAAATTAAAGTTTTTTAAAAAAAGATATGTTTTAATTAGCGAAAAAAATATTAGCAAATGTGTCAAGAAAATAAAAGGAAAAACTGTAAAAAACTGAACTCAATAAGTCACGATAAATATCATAAGGAAGTACATTCCTGAGCACTTACTAAAAATTAAAATACGCTATGAAAAAGATTAAAATCTCAATAAACTTGGGAGTTTTCATATCAGTCATGTATTTACAATCTTTGCTTTGACCAGATTTTTGATTATTTTTTATCTGTTATTAATGAGAATATGATTTTTAAATATACTAATAAAGGCATGAGTTTTATAGTACACTTATAAAAAGCATGTTTTTCAATCTTTTTAATAATTATTCTTTTTTATTACCATTCTTAAACAAATTTTGAACTGGCATGTTTAATTTGAAGAGTTATCTGAAACTCAATACTCATAGTCATCAGACTGAACCATTTGTTTTTATTTAATACTAGCCGCTTTAGACGACCAGCCGGTTCGTCAATCTTAATGCATGTTAAAATTTTAATAATTAAATATTCTATGGAACTCCCATTTTAATTGCTTCTTCATTAAAATATTTTAAAACTTTAAATTTTGATAATCATATAATTTACTCATAATATTATTAAGGCCTTCAGCCATAACGTTATATGTATCTCTCTAATTTTCTGTGAGCTTCTGTAGAATTTATGCTTTAAATTAAAATGGAAATGATTAAACTGCAATAAATATAATTTTGTTTTTTACTGAAATGAAGCATTTTTTTTAAAATATGAGTACCGAAAACAGAGTCGCTGAGTATTTAAACCTTATGGGCACTAAAGAATATTTTTCTTAATTTATATAATATCTCAAGAAGCTTTCAACAAAATTTTCTCAGATTCATCATGAACAGATCGATTAATTAACAATGTTTAGTTTTAAATGCATCAAACACTAAAAAAATAAACAGAATAATTTGAAATAATCTGTCGAAAACATATTAAGCCTTCAAAACCAAGTCCGTATCCGTTGAAAATAGTTGTCAACAATCAGAACACAATGCGCATGCGTGAATTTTCAACGGCAATTATGGTAACGCAAATGCATGAATTTTCTACTCCAGTTGGGGTAACGCTATGCAGATTAGAAATTTTTAATTTCCTTTATTCTGTTTTATTTTAATTCATAAGTACTTCAGAATGAATCTAAAAGTTCGATTAATTAACAATGTTTAATTTTAAATGCATCAAGCATTAAGAAAATAAACAGAATCATTTGAAATAATCTGCCAAAAATTTCTTTAGCCTATCCTCTTTAGTGTGGGGAAAAAAACACACAAAAAAACTGAAGCCTTACTCATTTGGCGATGGGGAAATGAAAAGATTTTTTTTGGCAGGAAAGTTAGTTTTTAATTAATAATTAAAATTCTAATTAAGAATTTAAAAAAAAGGACCCCAGGTGCACATTCCCTACCTCCAAGGTATGCATGTGCCAAATTGGGTAGCTGTAGGTAGAACGGTCTGGCCTGTAGAGCGCCAACACACGCACATTGAGCTTTATATAAGTATAGATTAGTACTGTTTTCAGATATAGAAACCCTGTGCAATGAACATTTGATTACGATTTCTCTGAAATAAAGGTGAGGTGAAAGGTTGAATAGGATGGAGTTCATATTTTGCTAACTAATATGTAGAAATGCTGTACTAATTTAAAATTAAATAGAATAGTAGGAATAAATAACTCAAAAAATGCTAACAAAGAACTCCAGAACAGCACTCTTCTTATTTGTTGAATCTCTCTGGGAAAAAAAGTCTAAAAATGATAGATGTGATTCTAAAACAAACAATACTTGAAGATCATTAAATTTTTTTTATTATTATCTTGATAACCCATATTTATAGCTTTATATCATAGTTATTATCAAAGACTCATTGTATTTGTTTCTTATAAATCTTTGCAACTCATATTCTTAACCTTCCAAGCAGTTAATTATTTTGATCTGATATTATTCAGCAAAGAACTTTCATAAAGTATATTTTCCTCATATATATTTTAAGATATGTAATTAAAACTTTTTATGATGATAATCAGTTTTCAATAGGGAATTTAAATGGTTTAACTATGAAGAATAGAATTTCATTGCTTGGTCTGTTCTAGAATTAAACTAACAAATTCATGATTAAGCTTATTTTTCAGACATAAGGATTTCTAAATCAGTGAGAACTTTCATACCTTGTTATTCTCTGAAGGGGAAAAAAAAAAAAATATTGGATATGATATATGAGAATTTTATTGCTATCTTCCAAGTAGAAATGAAAATTCTTAAACTAATAACATGAAAAGTGAAATGCATAGTGGAATATTTATAACATTAGAGACATAAAAAAGTGCTCATTATAGTAAATGTTTTGAAAAATGCTGTCTATAAATTCAAAATATTGGAAAACTTTTTCTTGTTTCTCATAAACGTGCCACAAGATGAATACATGACCATAAGTATCTGATGATATTTAATCATAATAATTCAATTAGTACCAACAAATATGCCCACTGCCTTTGGAACACCATTTAGGGACCAATTATAAATGACTGCATATTGTTGTTATATATGTAATTATTTGGCTTTATTTATCTTAATGAAAAGCTATATGCAAAAATAGGTGCATTAGCTATTTTTTTTCCTTCACATTTTTCCATAATGAGGAAACTATAAAGCATTAGCTATATTTATGTGAAAAAATTTTATTTAACTTTTTGGCTATGAGCTAGATACTACTACTAAAATTTTCTTACTAAAACACTAAAGGGTTTTCTTGCCCTCTTTGGGCAGATTAGAAAATAACATTAACAGTCACCTCCAATTGCCTATGGAGAGAATATTCTGGTTTTCCCTCATAACCAACCAAGTTATTAGAGCATAGATTGCTAGTTCAGCCAGAAAATTGAAACCCTAATATTAATACAACAATTGTATCAAACTATAAATAAAAATTCTCGTAGTGCTGTATCTGTTGGAACTCGTAAGAGAAAAATCAACAATCAATATACATATTTTTAAATCTTTTGCTACTATTCCTGAAAACATCATTAATGAAGTATCCGTGCTTGTGATGACATCTTTCAGTAATGTTTACCCGTCCCCCTAAATCTTTCAAGTTTATGGTTGATATTACTAATTCACAATAAAGTTACTAATTCTTATAAGTAGAAAAAGTTTTGTGTTTTTCTGCTTACTCACCTCCTCCCCCCCATTCCACAATATAAAAACCCTAGGCAATTTGATTCTATGAGTATACTTAAAATGTCATTAGTGACTGCTTTAGTATCTCTCTGAACATTTGAAAGTTTAGTTAAGTTACATCCTATTTTCATGTTCCTATTTTGGGATGAACCTCATAATTTAATCATAATAATTCAATTGCCCTCATATAATGTCCTTAGATGATGGGCACAACACTTTAGCTGGAATTTTTCTCCAAACATTTCCTCCTTACCAGTGGGATGACTTTTGGCTATGATGAATTTATCATGCTCCAAACTACTCTGCATGATGATGCTTTGGTGGAATCAGGATTTAATCTTACAATTTTTTGATTCTGAAAATTAAATCTCGCCAACAAGCCACAATGGCTCTTAAGTAGTTTGAAAGAGCACTTGGCATTTAATGGAATCACAGATAACTATATTAACAATGTATCAAATTGTTACACATGCTGAAGAGCTTATATACATGAACAATCTTTTTTAAGGCAAGTAAAAAGATATTCACAATGTAAGTGATGTTTACTAGGTAGCAGTCTTTTTTTTATTAGTTTCATTTATTCAATATATGGGGGCTTTTATTTATTCTTTAGAACTTATTTTCTTGCATATCATCAAAGTAAAATTATATTTAAAGAGTACAATCTTAATTTGTTTCAATATATTTACTTTTTTACACTAATTTTTTTTTTTTGTGTGTGTGTGAATTTAGTAATCTTATTTATACACCTTTCAGAATTAGTATAGGACCTGATTCATTAATTCAGGATTGTGATGATGATGGTGAAACACGGGCAGGATCTATTCTTTTGCATTTACTGCAGGTAAAAATAATTAATATTGTATGTATTCTTTGTTAAAGCAAATTTTGGTTAGAAATAATTTTTAAAAAATGTAATGTGTTGTTTTGTAAATATATATTATAATAAATTATTCTTTTGACACTGTAAATTTGTTCTGGCATAGGAGGAGATAACTTCTTTTCTCTTCTTGTTTGTTTTAATTTGTTATTGAAAATAATTTTATCCTTCTATATATGAATAATATTATTGCTCTGAATCGTATTATTGCTTTTTATAGTGCAGTTTCTTAAACTATTCTAAAAACGCTAATGTTATTGATATACTGTGGAAATATTAATACTTATTCTCATTTGGTCATATTTCAAGATTATGTTTATTCTAAAAATTATATATTATAATGATCGAATTAGTTTTAAATATCAATAAAGACTATGTTGCTGATGAAAATCTTTTCAAATATTTTATAAGCAGCACTTTTCTCATTAAAAAAAAAACTTATATAGTAGGATTTATAAAGTAGCTAACATCATCGAAAGGAAATTTAGACTAGTAATTTTCAGTTAATTCACATCTCAATCTTAAGAATTTTATGGATGTAATTTTTGATTTGGTTCCATAATTATATAACTCACAAAAAGTACAAATTATTACAAATGAAATTATTAAATTTTAGAATAGATAGTTATTTGAGTAAACATGGTACTAGTGCTGTTATATTGCATTAGATATTAAAATATTTTTTTCAGTTACTTGATGTCAAGGATGTTGTTGTGATTGTTTCTCGGTGGTATGGAGGTATACATCTAGGACCTGACAGATTTAAAGATATCAATAATGCTGCTAGAAAAGCATTAATTGAGGCAGGTTTTATACAAGAAGTAAGAAATAAAATTTGAATATTTTTTCTGCATTAAGAAAAACATTTAAAGATTCTAGAGACATAAAAAAAATTCCTTTTTTTTAGAAAACCAAAGGAAGTGAAAAGAAACGCTAGAAGTCTGCGATAAATTTCCTTAAATGTGCCCTTTTAACAGTAAGATTTTGGTATTTTTTTAAAAATAAACATTTAAAGAATTTGTGTTAAATTGCTCATTTGTTATAACTTCATGTAATTCATACTTAATTATTTTGGTTTTTTAAATGATAATGTTTAAGAATTTATTAAATTGCAAAGTTTTTTTTTTGAATTAAATCCTGTAATAAACCCATTTTATTATAGGAACTACATTTTTTTTACACGTATTAAAAAGTTAATTTTAAATTTTCTGCTAGAATATATCTGTAAAACAAAAGTAATTAGATAAGAATTTGGAATTCTAAATTTCAAGATTTAATTTTTTCAAATATAAAAAGCTGATCCATCACTTTAGTATTGTAATTTTTTTTAACTAAATAAATAAAATTTACTAGTCACAAAAAAAAAAAAAAACATTACGAGGAAAATTTCTGAACCCTAGTGTATCAAACATTTAAAGTAGCCTTCATAAATTATGCAAATGATAAACATAATTTATATTTTTGCAAGCCATAAATAGATTAACTAAGAATACATTTTAACGTGGAATAATAACATATTTTGAAGTCTTAAAACACTATAACAGTATATAATACTTTTCATCAATGGAATAGCTTTAAAAAGGTACTGAATTACAATACAAGGGAGGCCACAAGTATAACTGAAATTTGCATTTTATTTCAAATAGATTGTTATTAATGGCTAAAGAAAAATTATCTACAAGAGTATGCACCAACCAGAGTCTGGCGACTAGTGGAAACATTTGCATTTTTAAATCTCTTACATACATGATTTTTATATCATGTTCTCTGAACATGTTTAAAAACAAAAAACTTATATTAATGCAAAGACATTTTTTCAGGCACAGGATTTTATAGGCTTAGAAATGCACATTAATTTTGAATGTGTGTTCTGTAAAAACATTATTTTTCAAAATATTCTAACACAGAAGTCAAATAATTGATGGCCCTCATCTGTGATTTTGAGTGAATGCTAGCAAGCTCGATCCACTTAGGCACCATATAGATAGTCTTGTCACCAAAAGTGATAACTAAATTGGCAGGATTTCCTAACTGCAGACCCGCCTCAGATGCCAGTCAAGGTTGGAGATTGCTACAGAGTCCTAGCTGCATTGCAAAGTTGATACACTTGATCTAAACTCCCAATGCCTTTGGTAATGTACTGCCACAAAATCCCTCAAAGTGAAACCTGCAAATATGTGCATTTCAATTACTTACATATGTTTCATAAAATCATATTTATTCAAGTAAAATAAAAATTGAATAATTTCTATAAAACAATGAAAACATGAAAATATTTTCTTGACAGTATTAAACATAGATGCAGAAATAGCTTTCTTTTTCCAACAGTCGAATAAGTGAACTTGGGTAGAATGCCAAGTATATAGATGTAGTGATTTCTTAGCAAATATATCTATTTAGTTCAGTAATAATAATAGACAATGATTTGGCCCTTGCATGATCCACACACTCATTAAGAAAATAACGACATTTATAAACTTCTTATATAGACTATATGCCATTTAATTTTATAATTAAGAATCAGGTGACAATGTCAAGTTTATTATTTAACTGATTATAAAGCTTATTAAAAGAAATATTTAACATTATTAAATCAACAATCCTATACTTTATTATATAAAAAATTTTAAGTCAGAAAAATATCAGAATTTTTGTTATTTGAAAGATAAATAAAACATTACCCAAAATTTTCTGTTCCTGGTGTGGATTCAATGTTGAATTCGGCAACTGGAACACCCCTGTCAGCAACAGCAGGTGCAAACATTGCAGCAGGATAAACAACAGATGATGTACCAATCTAAAATTATGTATCTTTTTATATTTGATATACTTGAATGAGAAAAGATATATGTTTTACTTTAATTATCAAAGAAAGCTTCAAAATAAATTCTTAAAAATGTTATGATAGAATATTATTACAATGAAGAAAAAAAAAATATGCTGCTGTCAAAATTTCATTTAGTTGGTTTATTTCTATCTGTAAGCCATTTGAACAAAACAAAAATATTTACATTACTGTATATTGGCTAGATTAGCTTCATATTAGAAACTTAACATTTTCAAAAATTAAAAAACAAAAGTCATGCTAGGCAAGAATAAAGCCATACTGTTAATCTTATTTATTGCACAAATAACATTTCACAGAAGGATTTCATTGAAAAAAAAATGAAAATAGTGTTAATCCAGTTTTATATATATATTCAAACATTAATAACTTACAACTAAACAGAGATCACACTGGTCTAATTCTTGTTGTGCTGCCATTAAAACATCTGGATCAAGTGATTCCCCAAACCATACAACATGAGGTCTAAGTAAGCCAGCACATTTTACACATCTGATGAGAATGGGAGAGAAAATACAAAATTAAGTTTTTAAGAATGAACTTGTAAAAATAAGTGAAAAAATATAAAATATATTAAAAATTTAATTTAAACTTATAGGTCACCTAAGAAATGTTGTATAATGTTAAAAAGAAACTCAGCAATATTTAAGAAAATAGTCGATAAAAATCTATTTGATAAGCATTAAAACGTTCAGATTAGAATTCTAGTTTTTCTAAAATTTTTAACATCTTTTAAATAATTTGAATAAAAAGTAGAAATTTCAAATGTAATAAATTTCCAATCTTAAATTTTGATACCTTGGCAAATCTTGCTCTGGAATCCTTGCATCTGGTACATCAGGATCTGGTGCTCTACATTGGAAATGAAAAATTTCATGGTTATAAGGTTTAGAAATTTTTTTTTTCAAAAAAAATCTTTTTTGATATTTACCGAGGATTTTATTCAAAATAAAACCAAATAGTTTAATCACATAAACTTTAAATTTATAATAAAAACATGTATTATCAATATTTTAGTATGTATGTTAAGCTAAAGAAATGCCCTTGAGAAGATATTTGTCCTTGGCCATTGCTTTTTCTCTTGAACAGGGGACATGCTGGAGTATCAGAAACCATCTGACCAAAGAAGCAAGTATACATCAAGAAGAAGTTTTAAGACAAGTAAATTCTTAGGTCCCCCCCTCCCCAAGATTAATATACAAAAACTAAAGGTCAAAACAACCATTGACTTCATTAATTAAATTTTTGTACTCAGAAAACCAATAAGATGCACAATCATACATATACGAGCAAAGATTCATTTAGTTAGAAAAGATATAAAATAATGATTGTTTTAAGGCATAAAATTAAGAGTTTTTAATAGGCTTATCATAATTACTATGTATCAAGAGCACGAAAGCAATGCATCACACAGAATGACAAGGAAAATGAATCAGATTAAATATAAAAATGCAAAAGGTTAATTATATATAGTATCTGTGGCTTCTGATTACTGATTCTCTAATAGTATGATTGATGATTAATTGAATTCGGAAATAGATTGGAGACGTTTATGGCTCCAAATGATGGATATCTTTAGTAAAAAGTCCAATATAGTGAGAATTTTTTTAAAAAAATAATATTTATTATTATGACCTGAATTTGCATATTTAAAAGGACAGTTTAGATATATGCATTATATATTAAAGATTTTTTTAAACCCAAATTCAAACAAGATATTATAAAATCTGGCACATATTCAATGTGAACAAAATAAGAATAATAATTTATATATAGAATTTAAAAAAAGATTTAAATTTTATAAAATCTTTAAATAAAATAACCATCAAATGGTGGTTATTTAAAAAACTATTTTAATCAACATTTTAAAAATAGAGCATTTTATTACAAATGCATATTTACATACCCTTTACCAGCTAATGCAGGGCAAATGGGACTCGCCCTATTTTCTGCAGTATCTCCACATTTGGTACACCTAGTACGAAACAAAGTACCTATATATTGAAAATAAAAGTCAGAATAGTCCAACAATTTATATGATAAGTATAATACTAACAGATATATAAATATTTTCAGACTGAAGAAATTTAAACTTCAACAAAGAAAATGTTAAAACATTTTACAGAATAGCTGAGCAAGATTTTTCATAATTTGCATATTCAATTCTTAATTGACTGGCATGAATTAATTCAATTCATTTTAAAAAACTGTCAAAATAACAAAGACTGATTGACATGCTAAAGCACATGGTCTTACCATTTAATAACTATTACATTAAAATTATCTGCTTGGAGGTACAATATTAAATTAATAAATTAAATGCTGGGATACAATTAATATACAATAACCAGAATACCAAATGTGCTTTTGGATGCCTTTTTACCCTGATAGATTGAAACCAAAACTATAATGGTGATCTCAAAATCACGTCAAATTTCATTTATTTAAGTCAACGTGTTTACATGCAAAAGTATCGAGCAATAAACTATTAATCTTTTCATAATCTGGTCTCTAATTTATGTATCTACATTTAAGATATTGATGTACCAAATTTTACCAATCATATTCTTTTCATTTTATACTTATTGTGCTTATTATATTTGAACAGCCAGGCAGACAACATTCTCTTAAAGGGTTTCATTTAAAATTCAAAAAAATTCTTCAA
Organism: Argiope aurantia; assembly: GCA_026543865.1. NCBI lineage: Eukaryota > Metazoa > Arthropoda > Arachnida > Araneae > Araneidae > Argiope > Argiope aurantia. The sequence goes on along the minus strand of JAPMOR010056014.1, from coordinate 243,959 downwards.
ATTTGACATAAAGATCATGTACCAAATTTCATCCATTTCCTCAAAATGCTTTTGGGCTATTCATGTTCACAGACAGACATGTATTTCTAAAAAATGATTAGATTGAAGAAAATCTGAACAGTGGAGACTCAAGCTGTCAAGTTCATCGGTACGAGCAAGCAAAAATTTCATATAAACATGGAATATTTAATTGTAAAGGATTCAATAGCAATAAGCATTCAAATTTTTTAAAATTCCTACCATGAAGTTCTAGAAGATTCTTAGTGCCTGCATCTCTATGCAGTTCATCTATGTTTTGTGTAATGACAACAAGTCTTCGACCTTCTGCAGCCAATTGAGCTTCAGCTTTCGCTAGAGCATGGTGAGCCTTTAAAGACATAAAATGTACTAAAAATAATACACAGATGTAAATTTAAGAATATAAAAACAGGGTATGAAAAACAATGAACTTACTGGATTCGGCTTTTTGCTCAGAACCAAATCTCTGCGATAACTATAAAACTCCCACACAAGTGAGGGATTTGCTAAAAATGCACCAGGAGTTGCCAGATCCTGCATGAAAAAAAATTAGTCAAAAACTTAAACTATTCAGTTTTAAAGGAATATAACAGAAAGATAGAAAAAAATAAAGAAATAGAAGTCAAAGTTTTTTAACATGAGGTTTAACTAGAAAGTTTTAGATTTAACAAAAAAAAAACCAAGTTTAAAAGTTATATCAAAATTAAATATTCTTACTTTTATTATGGTTTCCTTAAGATATATAGTAATTATAAATTAGAATATAAAATATCTCAAGATAATATTTGAAAAAATTACAGCCTAGTAATTATTGAATTTTTGCTTATCCTAAATATCCAAAACCTCTTTCTCTATTCCTTTTCAATAATATGTAAAATTTTAGCAAAAATAATCATCTAATTCACTTATGGATAATCTAAAATATTTTTTAATACTAGAAATATACTATATGTAACTAAATTCATATATAATTTCATCAGAGTTATTTGCTTACTGAAAAAATATATATATTTCTCAGTAAGCAAATACCACAGATGAAATTAAATATGAATTTTGTTTGATTATATATAGATAAATACTACAATATTAGTCACATAAAATGCTTTAAATGTGGTAAAATTCACAGTTATGAAATATATTCAATAAAAGGATACTTTGGTGAAAAATGCAAATAAATTGCATTAAATTTTACATTTATTACAAGTAGGAAGTTGCAAAAATATAATATTGAAAATCTCTCTCATTTTTAGAGTATCACAAATTCAAAAATGAAAAAGTCCTTAAACATTTATTGTCATATTACAATAACTAAAAATATTTTGTCAACTATGCATTATAGATTAAAATAAGGTTGCATTTTTTGAAAAGTCACAGGAAATTATTCAATTTCAGCAGTTTTACATAACTATAATAGCTACTGTCAAGCAAAAATGTTAGAGCAAGGCAACTTTATGTCACAAAGTTTATAGAAATAAAGCATACATATACATTCAAACCAATATCACCAAAATAACACATTATTAGTAGGACTGATGCCACAGTTTCATTTGAATGTTCACATCATAAGATTAATAAAAACATATGAAAATGCTCCAAAATTTTGAATGAAAAACCAATGTTTTCAATCATTTAGCAATGAAAACAGCAGTAAAATCAGTAATTTTAGGTAACAGTAAAACCTTAATGGACTTGAAAATATTAAACTATATAGTTGTTTCTAAATAACAAATTAGATTAAAATATTCATAAAAATATCAAATAAATCTTGTACATTTTAAAATTTCTTAATACTATAACAGATGAAATGAATAGTTAAAATACAAAATATTAAATACTTGCTTTTTTTTTTAACCCTTTAAAGACCAATTTATGATTTATGGCATATTCTATAATCTTAAGAATTAGAAAACAAAAATTTATCCTATTAAATGAAATGTTATTAATTTATTAACATATCAAAATCCTTTCTAATAACTTGACAAAATAAGAAATTAGCACATCTCCGATTTTTTATTTCATAATGTACAAATACTATGATTTTTAAAACAACTTTAAGTTATTTAAACGTTAATATTTTAGAAGGTTCTGACACTACTATGAAATAGCTTTCATTAGGGATAACAAAAGAACTGAACATAGTTTTAAAATAAGCATATTTTTCACAAGTCTCCAAAGGCATTAAATTAATAATTCTCCCTAATAGAAAGAAAGTTGAAAAATTTATATTTCAAATGTGATTTAAAAAAATGCCATACTTGTGCATTATACTTCCTCCAAAGTCCACCAGCACCTCTAAAGGTAGGAATGCCACTTTCTGCACTGATGCCAGCACCAGTTAAAGCAACTACATGTTTAGATTTCTGAAACACAGTTCTAAAAGCAGCCATATCTGAACTTGGCTGTTTCCTCACATTTCCAGCTAATGAAGAAGACGCCATTCTACGTAGAAACGTTGAATGACGAGTAAAGACACAAAAAGCCATTAACTTGTTAACTCAATAGTACACTAACTTCTTAAAAACATTCTCCTACAAATAAATAAATAATTATGCAATAAACAGCTTATTAATAAAAAAGATTTTCAGTTCATTTTTTTAAAATTTTAATTATTTTGTACTATTAATTTTACTAATTTTTGAATTTTAAAATACTCGCAATATAAAATTTGACTATCATTTAAAACAATCACAAAATTAATATACTAAATTTAATATCCCAATAATTAAAATACAATGCTAGAAAAGATTTTGCACAAACTAAAAACTCCCAGAAATATCTAAACTTAGAAAGCTGTAGAATTGAATTTAAATATTTATATAATGCGATATTAACTACTCTTTAAAATCATTTAAAAAACTAGTTTACTTTTTATATTAAGTTTTATAATAAACAGTTTAATAAAGAATAATACTTTTAAATGTAACAAAATATTTCTGTTAAAAAATAATCCAAATTTTTTTAATTAAATTTTGTAAGTTCCTAATTATTTTTATTTAAATAGAAAAGAAAAAAAACTGGAAATTTATACGATAAGCAGATATAATGAGAAATAGTGATAATATTATAAAAATTAAATACAATTCAATATGTAATAATGATATATTTTACATTTATTTAACTATACTATTTAAGAATGAAAATGCTTTTATTCTATCTAAATAGTTATATATATATATATACTGCATTTGTCATTAACACATAGTTAAGATAATGAGGTATGTTTAAAAGTACAAGGTTCAATAGAAAAGCTGATATGGTATAGTTTGATAGTATTAATAAATAAAAAAAGTCCCCAATACATAATCACGAATTATATTGATAGTCAATAGAATTTACATTTTTTTAAAATGTAAATATAAAATTGTTCTACAATTCCAAAATTTTGAAAACTCATCTAAAATGTTTTTACTTAAATTTACCTTTAAAATAAATAAATTTGATAAAACAATAACTGAGAAAAAAAAGCTTAATATAAAAAATTTTATTTTTAAATCAAAACAAATTCTACATTCATTAAAAAAAAATTTCAATAGGGTTCTAGAACATGATTGCAAAACATGAATTTAAAGGTTTTAAAAATATTTGTAATGAAAACTACATAAGCTATTTACAAGTTGCTATAGAAGCTGGAATGTAACTTGAAGGAGAAGAAATTGACAAGAAATTTTGATATAGAAAGGCAAATGATATATTTCATAGTATTTATAAATTAACAGTTCACTAATGATACAAATATTTTTATGTATCATAATTATTATAGTAATATCACATAAAGAAAAATACAATACAAAAATAAAACACTTTATGTATTTAATTCAAGTATATAACTATAGTAAGCCATAAATAATAGCACTTATTTTTAAATTAATATAATCTTTTAGAAAACTATTAAAGAATAAATTTTTAGCAAAATTTATAAATAATAGTGTATAAAGTTATTTGTAAATAACTTTATACACTATGTTTGAAAAATCTCAATTATCATAAGGAACTAAAATCCAATGAAATAAACAATCAGATTATAAAACCCAAAATAAATCTTGCATTTGGATAATTAGCTTAATATTATCATTATAACTTAAGATTACAATATATATATATATATACACATTTATAAGGAGTAAATGTAAAATACTTGAAAAAGTTTGCAACCAAAAATGTGAATTATCAGTTTTAAATTGACTTGACATTCAGATGAAATTAATACAGAGTAACAAAAATATTAATCTGTTGTATTTTAAAACTTTCAATAGAATAAAATATTTATAAGCAAATACTCTGCAAGGATTTAAAACTAAATTTCAAAATTATTTTATACCATAGATATTAAAGCAGAGTAATTTAGAAACAATTCTAAATAATTCAGGTGTATTATATGTAAAAAGAAAGGTATTAAAGTAAAGTGAAAGGAGAGAGGAAGCTATATACTTTTACTTTTTTCGCGCAAAATAAGTTCATGTGCAGATTCATGTTCTGAATTATAATTCCCTCAATACTAATTTAAATATGAGCGTAAATAGAAAAACTGTATCTCCAAATAAGGAAAATGTATTTAAAAAAATATAATTCAGTGAAACTGGAAAAGAATGAGTATAAAACATTTAAGAAACATTGAGCAACAAGATAAGTCAACTGCCTTTAGGGCATGTTTCAAAGTGCCTGAGGTAAAAAAAAAACTTATCAGGAAATGAAGCTTAACGGTATCGTTTAAAAGGCACCTTTAAAAATTACAAGCAAAAAAGAAAGTTGCACTAACTACAACAGAAACAGTAATTCATAAATTAATACTAACAGAAAAAAAGCAGACAAAAAGAAATTATTAGAAGCTGTGGAACAGCGCTAACACAAATTAACATATATTTAATCAGAGGAAGAACATACGATCGTCTAGCGCTCAGAAAATAAATATCATTAAGTACAAATAAACAATATCCGGTTACAGTTAATGTCAGTGAAAGTTTTGGATTTTAAAAAATTCTCTTGTGACTTAGGTCTCGAGTGATAAACAAGCAAATTATTTTCAAAAGATTTGTTTATCATTTTTTAAAAAGCATCCATTTGTTCTGTATTAAATTATAGATATAGGTTTTTGTACATTTTAAGGAAAATCCCATCTGGTCAGATATGAAAAATAAATAAAACGTATTAATAGTTTCGATTTCAAATTAAATGGCTTTTTTTAAAGATAATATACTATATTTTATATCAAAATAATTATTAAGAGTATATGTGAACAAAAAAATTATAGAAACAAAAATGTTATAGCTTATGCGTAGTCCTTTGAAGTGAAATTAAGACACGAAAGAGAGCGTTCATCACTATGCTAGTAAGGCGATTAATTTTTAAGAAAACTTAAATATGAAAATAAAACTTCAGGCAATAATAAATTTTTAGATAATTTTTTTCCGAAATTAAATTAGCCTTATATGTCTTATTAGTTCATTAATTAATACAAAATTAATTTTATTAGATTGAAATTTTATTTTGAAGCTGCACAAAAGATGACAAGGATGAATCACGATTGTTTGTTTATTGAAGCTTAGTACCGAAATGGAAGTTTTCATCTGTATTGCACCAGATCTTTACAAAAACTAGATTCTAAATCTGAATTTTCCAAGTTTCCACACTACAGCAAGTACCACAGAGAAGATACGTAACTTTAAAAATTCGATTTAAAATGTATGGGACTCGCATCCACAATGGATTTCGGTTTCAATCCTATCTCAAGCATGAAATTTTCCGATACTGAAACTAGACTCGACCACGAAGCCTCCCTGGCTCGTATGGAAATAAATTCAAGTTTAATATCGTATCTGGTTCATTGATTATCATATTTCAGACGAGGTCTTATTTTCAGTCTTTCCTTCAAATTAGAGTTGACTGAAAATATAACTGATATTATTTTACTAATATCAATCTCTTACACTATGTAAAGATTTTCTCAATTGTATTTTAAAACATATTTTTGATTCATGTTGAGAAGTAAAATCTTTAAAATAAGTAAAATAAGCTGAAATATTTTGCATATTGTTCAATCATTAAAAATTAAATTGAAATTTTAATTGCTCCTTCATTCTACAACTTCACAAACTGCTTTACTTCCCAAACGGAAACCTCAATACGTTATTATGTTTTGAAAATAAGACATATCCTCCAGAATTATTATTAGAATCCTAATACTTGTTGTCAAATTTTCTTTTAAGTAGAAGTCGATATTTTATTATCCAACTCGAACAATACAAATTGAGAAGCTTATAATTATAGTTTAAAGTCTTGATTTTATATTTCTTTTTGATTATTATGGTCATTGGACATTGGAAATAAAAATAATTTTTAGTTGGAAACAATTTTTTTTTAATTGTTAGTCGTATAATATGGTGAAAAGTAAAAAAGAGTTAATAATAGCATCAATATCTAAAAAGTTACTTTTTTTTAAGATTGTGAAAGGTAGAAATTGTTTTAATCTAAATTAGTACTAATTATTATAAATACTATGAAGTCTGAAAGGAGTTTTCTTTAAATTCTCTAACAGGGGCCTCCAATGAAATTTATAAACATTTGATTAAATTACTTATTTATTTATTAATTAAATTTTAAACATATTAAAATAACATACTGTCATCGGAAGTACACACAAAATGAACAATCCATATCTAAATCGGGAGAACGCAAGTATAGATAATTTCAAAATTCTTGAAAATCAGGAAATGAATAAAAAAATACGAATATAAAATTTTTTTTCCAAGACAAATTAAATAAGAGTTCATATTTATTAATTTAATTTGAAAATGATGGCAACATTTTTTTTCCAAAAGAGAGAACGAGTAGGAATTGGAGGATAAAAGGTTCAAGATCAATTTTTTTTAAATATCCGTTACGCCTGATTAGGAGTTAGATATGTCCCAGTAAGTATAGTGTAGAAAGCAAGAGATTGGTCAATCGCAAGAACCATCCTCGTCCTCAATGGTTCAAAATTTCAAACTTCGTTCCCACTCCTCGTGTAATGTCGAAATGAGATACTGATCTAATTAAATTGAGTTCTTCACATATGACGATACATTTTTTAAATTTTCAAATTGCTTTAAATAAATTTTTATTAAAATTTAAAATTCAAAATTGTCTTTTTCAGAATAAGAAAAAAAAGTTTTTAAATAAATCAATTTATTTGTTACTTAAATGCTATGATTGCTATTGCAATATACTACAAAAATTGAAAGTCACATATATTCGTTATTTTTTTAATAGCCTTACACTTGTTCTGTTCATTATATATAAGAACCAACCTAATAAAGCTATTAATATTTTTATCTTCGAAACAATAGCCTGTTGGAATTAGATAAATTAAATGAATTTCATTAAAAAATATCTCAAAAGATGAAATCATGTTATAAATTTAAGAATTTTTGTTATACCAATAATTTGGTTCACATGGAAGTAACGTTTCATTTATTTCAGAAGAAATAATCCTTACGATTGATGGAATCTGTATCATATGCCATGTTTAAATAATAATTCATTTCATTGTGTTAAGTTAGTGCAAAAATAATTGCGTTGTTTTTCTCACAAAATGAAGCACTAATTTTGAAAAATGAATGAACTATTATAAATCACCATCTGCTTTTGGTGATCAGCTGATTTGTCGGGAATACTGATTTTGTTTATTTTCAACTAAGAGAAACTTTTAACCATGCTCAGTTAAATAACTTAAAATCTCAACCGATTGAACCTCTGCATCATTATCATTGCGGTTTTTACCATTCGGTGAGTTTAGAAGAAATATTAAGAAATGAAAATGTGATAGAGCAAAGTGCTGGTTTCATGACAGATGTAATGTCACTTCCCAAATAAACTGCAACATTTTTTTCATGAATCACTAAAGATGTGCAAGGATTGCCCGTCATCGGAAAATATGATTCGTAAATGATTTGCCGATTCATGATATTTGTCTTTGGTTACTTCAGCTAATTTCGTAACTTTTTTATATAACAGATTGGAAGAAATTAAAAAAATAACATCTTTGGAAATTCATCAAATAAATCGAATAATTTCCTGTTCAAGAATTTAGTTTTAGTTTAGTTAGTTTAGTCTGTTTGGTGTAGAATCTTTTCAACTAACTTTCGGTTACCATATTTGCTTTAAAATCCTTTCAACTGGCTTAAAAGAAATCATTTCTAAAACGGTATTTCTTTCGGTACGTTTAGGAATGTAAACTGCAGAGTTAATACTCTGCATTCATTGAATTTATTTCATATTGTGCAGTTCAAACATCAAGTTTTTTTTTTAAATAATCCTGTCTGCATTGGCTGAAAAATGAATTTACAGCCATCTCCTAATCATATTAACTATGATTAGTCTTTCCGAATAGGTTATAATAATCATTTGTTTATTGTCATTTTGAGTTAGACGACAGAACCGTTTGTTATCTTTTAGCGAAAACTAACAGAAAGAAATTTTGTAAGAAATTACTTACAAGGAAGTTAACAACATAAACTCTTATGTACTTTTTGCATCATTAACAGGTATCTTCTCATTAAGAAAACTAAAAAATAAAATATTATGAAATAGGCTTTTTCTCCTTCCATTTTAAAAATAAATAACCATGTTAGAAATCAAATAAAAGCATGCTCAACAAACGCCAGAAATTGGTAAAAATATCATAAGCAACTATTCCTACCCGCTTCGAATGCATACAGAAAAGTCGGAATGGCAGAACCGCCGGGACAACATTGGCAAAAACCAAGGTTGAACCTTAAGAACCATCATCAGCCACGATACTATCCCTCTCCGTAGAAGGTACGTCCCATCATTTGTAAAGAATAACTAACCCCACACCCTTTTTGAATCCACCAGGGCATCAAGAACCAACCACCATTCCAAAAATTTCTCTTCTCCATGTCTGAGATTACCCTTGGTAGGTCAAAGTCAAAATTAAAAAGAAAAATTAAATTAAAAAACTAATATCAAGAGAATTCTGTCAGTCATACATCTCATGACTGATAGAAATCATTCAAGGAGATAATTAAATTATTTGTTTAGGAAGAGCCGCATTTATTTTTGAATAATATATAATAGCATTTTGACATATTTGGAACAACTGTTGCATGTAAACAAGATAAAAAAATAACAGACATTATACAGAAAAACTACCGTGACTAGAAGCTAATGCCACTGAGTAAAAAAGTATAATATTTAAAAAAGACATTATAAAATCATTGCAAAGGCACAAAAATGTTTTTCATAAAAATTATTATAATAATTTTTGAAGAATTTATTTACGATATATTTTTAAATTTTATTTTCACAAATTTTATTTTTAATTAAATTTGTCAGTTGGAATTTATTTAAAATTTTATTTAAAATCTGTAAACTTCTTTCATGACGGTTGCTAGTGTTGAATATTCTTAAATGAGTAATTAAAATAATTAGGAATTTTATCTTGGTAGGTTTTAGAGTTCTAACCGATATTGCTTCAACAAGCAATTGTAAAACGACAAAATTTAAGATTAATTCCACCACAATTTTTAAAAATTTATTGAAAAACTACCATTAACTATTTAAATAAGCAAATAAATATGAAAATTAATTCTACTATTTTGCGATATTATAATAACTTTTGGAACTTTATGTGCATTCTCAAGACAACAGAATTAAAAAGGGTTATATTTTAAGTTATTCATTTTTTTGCACAATCTCTTTGACATGAATTTATTCAATATACTAATAAATATGGCAAGGATATTTTAACATTTATTCTCAATCCTTTCAAAATAGGAACAAAGAAGAAACATGTTTTGTCCTTTAAATTAGTTGCTATTTTGCCTTAGTTACAAAACAAAACATCAAACATTCTACAATTTCATCCATGAGTCAGGCTTGAAATTCATGTAAGGGGAATTAACCAGCTGATATAAATCATATTCTGTGTTAAAAAAGTTTTAGCTGAATAATTCTCAGAAATAAATTTATAATGGGAAATGCATGGAAAAATATTTCATAAGACGATATTACGTGTACCTTAAATAGAGAAAAAAAAAATTACTGTAAACATGCGATTAGATAAACTACTTGGCTCTAAATTTTTATATTATCATCATTTTTAATGCAATGTAAAATTGTTATGCGTGCTTATATTAAACAAAGGTGAATTTCCCATCTTACGAAAGTATCATACATCGAAAATACGATTTCTTTTCTGACCCTTCATGACTAACTATTTTTATTTACTCACGTGCACTGCGCCTACCAAACTTACCCAGAATAAGAAAGCACGGACAAGATCGGTTCCTATCCTTTCATCATGTAATTGTTGCCGATGACGCACAGAAGAGGCTATTTAAATCTGATAAGATAGTCAGAGCTTATCGATAAAGAGCCCTCTGTTTCGACAGCTGCTCTTTCTTAATTCCCATCGACTGATTTCATTTAAACAACGTGTGGTTGATATCGTTGTTGAAATTAACTGATAAAATCGTTCTTTTATTTGAAAAATACTCGTTTTCTGCATGGGATTACAATACACGACGATTAGCGATCGTTCTATGCTTGGCAATGGAATCGATTCACGAGATGTCACAATCATCTCACCCCTTATGATTTATATAATTAACAGCACGTTGTCTTATTCGATTTTATGACGTCATATCTTTTCTGTAAAATTTGCAATGAACTCCGAAGTTAACTTGGGTAACATATTTGATATATATTTTACCGATAAAGTTTAAATATGGCATTCTTTAGAATACCTAGACCTTTTATAGAATGCTGTAAACTAGCCTGAAATATATGAGACGATTAATATTTCCTAAGCATTCTATAGAATGCCAAATGACACACCGACAAAGTATGTAATGCATCTTCGAATCCTCTAACAATCCGTCAAAGTATGACATAAAATTAATTTATTCTAACCAAATTTATTCCTTTTCTTAGTACGACAAGTAGGCCCATTTCATTTTATTTTCTTTGATAAATTAGACTTGAATTTATTTTTAAAGAACTTAATTTTTTTTTGCGCATTTGAATGAAAGATTTTTAATGAATCGTTTTTCAAATTGTTCTTTAGTTATTTTTCAAAATAATATTTGTATGTTAGACGAATGAATGTCTTTTAAATAATATCTTTAGGATGACTTAAAAGAATATTTTGCTAAATTTGTATTTGTTATTCTACAGAATGTCTATATTATACACAATGCCTAAGGAATATATATAATAATTCGCATATATCATACTTTACCTAAAAACGTCATGAATTTTATAAAACGCCTAGGCATTCTTTAAAATGCCAACGTTTCATACATCTTCGGTAACCTATATAATAAATACAGCGATGATTCGATTTCATCTACAATGTCTCTTGCAAGTTTACAAATTGCAAATTCAGCAAAGTTCTCCTTAATGTATTTTGGTGTTTAAATTATTAACAACTAGTTTAATTATTATAAACTTAATAGAAAAGAAATTCAGAATTTTCAAATTATTTTAAAGCTAGATTTTCTAAAACTTTTTCGTCCCCCGCTCCCCTTTTTTTCACGAATTAGAAAATAAATTTGGCGAATTATGAGAATAATTCGATTAAATAAATGATAATTATTCTGAAGTTACAAAAAAAAATGACTTGAATAAAGATTTTTAGTGATTAATTAAATAGTTAATTTTTCGTTAGCAGAGATAATGAAAATAAATTAAATCCCGACCATACTGAGTTTCAACTAGTTTACTACACAGAACAATACATTAACATTTAATCGGGTTTACCAAGTAAAAGCAAGAAATCTTTTTCAGAAAAGAAAAGAAAAGAAAAAAAAAATCTGATTGAAGATTATACTTTAGAATCCTACAGTTATATAGGATCATTTTGATGCTTTTAATTAAATGATTAATAATTAGCTATCAGAAATTTTAATTTGCTTTTCTTAAAATAAAAAGAAAATAATTGCTTTTGAATCCCACATATTTTTCGTAAAATCATTTATAAAATCCGTGAAATCAACCATATAATCTCAGCGTTATTACTGAACATTTCGAGATTTAACTTCCAATTTCCTGAAACTCATTTTCACATTTGTCCTTACACTCCTAATCTACCGAAATAGTGAATGGAAGCTATATTGAAGATAGGAAATCCGTAACAGTCTGAGGCAAAAATAGCTATGGGTGGGGACCGTTTGCTTCGGAACACGACACAGAAATAGACTAAAGAAATTGGGATATATATAGAAATATACTTTTAATAAAGAATAAAGATATATATATTTTATATATTTAAAAATAAATAAAAATAGGTGACATTAATTATTTTTGAATAAAAATTGATATGCATAAATAAGATTTTCTGATTGAAGCACTCAGGTATTTGTTTCGCGTGAAATAATATTTTATGCTTACATTTAGGAAAATTGTAGTAGTCTTTGGCGACAGACTGATTAGCCGGGGGTAATATTTATATTTAATTTTAATTAAATCTCTTATTCATAACATGATATTCATAGCTCCTTCAACAAAACAGTTTTAAGCTTCATATTAAGATAAGCATTAAAGCCATAATATTTTAAAAGTTTTCTGATTATTATGTGCATAAACCTCCATCAAAAAAGTCAAATCACAAAACAGCACATTTGCATCAAAAATATAACTATTGGCACCATTTGGATTTTACTGCACGTTGTCTTATATGGTTTTGTTACTTCATTTTCTAACTCCTTATTTAAAATGCACAGTTGATTCCAATACTAAACTAGTGGAAGGTATTTTATTTATATTAAATGAACTTGTACAACAGAGTGCTAATTAGGCTAATAAAAATTAAAGAATAGCAAGCAAAATTTTTCAGCATACCATTATATTTAATAATTCTTAGAGAGCTCCGTAAATATAGTTGGTAGTTAATTTTATGAAATAGAAAGAAAATTTATTTCGATATGCACATGAAAAAAATAAATAAAAAGGATCTTCATTTGAAGCTTTGTAAAAATGGACGAAAGACAAATAATTAAATATTTGAGACAACGTAAATTGTATGCAGGAGACAATGTAAAATGCTTAAATTTGACAGCTATAAAGAAAAATGGTATTTGCAAATTGGTCATTAAATATTTTTAAAAGTGCCATTATTTAAGAGATATTTATTATATCCTAAAGTTATCAACTACAAACGTTAAAGATTTTGCTTAAACTTTAATTAATGAAAATTTGAGTTAATTAAAAAATCATTCCGAGACGCTTATTTGGACAATATATATTAGAGCATATTTGGTAATTGTAGGTAAAATGATTTTCTAGTTAAAATTGGCAACATATGAATGCTAAGACGCACATACTTCTGTTTTTATTATTAGTAGATATGAGAGAATTCAATTCATTATTTGATTTATTACATTTTACACGAAGATTGGCAATTGAAGTGAATTTCAATTGCCAAACGATTGTAAATCTGCTCAGATCGTTTTTTTTTTTTTTTTTAGTATGTAATAAATAAATATATAAGTAAATAGGCAAACCAAGAGATGCAAGCTAATAATCAAAGGAAATAAAATCCCAGTTAAAATTTTTGTAGAACAATTGTATTGAAATAAAATTATTACCAGAAATTCTATTGGCTAGTAAAAAATTAACTGATTTATTAAAATGTTAACATTGTTCTGCTCTAATAGAAGCCATTCTAGTTAAAGAAATAAAATGTAGGCGTTGGAAAGACCATATCTGATTGCAATAGAGTTATCCTTTACTTCGCTTTAAAGATTATAAATTATAATTTACAGTGGCTGTCATTCTATGTTACAAAAATTATGTCGATAGAATTTGAGACACTTCTTTCTTTTTTGAAAGAAATTTCTTTTTAAGTTTCATGATAAAATATTATTGTTATCCAATAATAATAAACTATGGAATACGTTAAGTGAATTTACAAATGTTAAACGAAGTTAATTAATCATACAGAAATCTCACCATTTAATTTAAAGAAAATCTGAAGCTATAAGAATATTGCGATCATATATATCAAACAATATTTTTTAATGTTATATAATTCTGTAGCTATAAACTAGAAGTCGCTGTAGTACACTGTAGATGTTTACAGTTGCTTCCAACTAACAATTCTTAATTGTTAACTAATATCTGAAATAGAATTTTCTGTCAATAGACTTTTAACTTCGGTTTCCCTAGAGTTGACCGTCTGATATTAATATGAATCTTTATGTAAATTTCGAACATAGAAGAATAGTATGATTTGAAATATAAAATTTCATATGCATGCCATGCTTCGATTAAACATTTAAAAATGTTTATTAAAACTTTTAAAAACCATCTTAAATGTGATAGTAAAAAAAAAAGAATATATAACTCCTGCAATTAAAAATTATCGAAAAAGTTTTTAAAAATTACTGTTAAAAACAAGAATTTAAAATAATGACATAATATTCTAAATAATTTCAAATAGATATCTACAAATATTTAAAAAGAATTCTGACTAATAATAGGTACTACTAAAAATATAAAGAATAAAAAAAATTAAGATTTGTGCTTTTTTTCTGATATGTTGCGAAATGAAAATCTGAATTTAAAGCTCAAATAGGAAATACAGTATTTAATAAAGATAGCTTCAAAATTTGAGACAGTTTTACAGAATGAATTTTATTAAAAAAATCGTTTGGTTGTGAAATCACAGGCTTAGTTAACTCGATAAAATTCACAACGCATTTCCACGAACTTCATTATCTTCATAAAGAAAAAGGATTATTTAGATAAGCTCTTTGATAAATCATTGCCAACTGGTTATAGTGATTCTCAAAATATATATGTTGTAATCAGAGTTCTTTTTATCGCTGGTGAATAGATAAATATAAAATGATTAGTGATTCTATCATCATTTCAAAAATAATCAAAATTAAAATACAAATTAAAATTTTGAGGGAGTATAAATTGTACGTGTTTCTTTAACTTCAATTTATTTGAACAAAACTGCATTTTAGAACGTAAGTTCGTTGTTAAGTTTCTTACAGAAATAGCTCGCAGATCATCTGTTCGGAAAGTAGAAAACTAAAAATAGATACATTCCAGAAGGTGAAAAATCAGAGAATAGAATTTTGAATACCCATCGTATGAATCATACCGGGAAATAATATAACAAAATCGCGAAATGTTGGAAAAAAATCTAATTCTTATTGAAATAAAAAAAAGAAAGATTTCACGTATTCTAATAAATAAAAATTAAATACCATACTAAAACAATACTGGAGAGTTATGATTATACTTTAGAATTTGACGAATTCCTAGCTGATTAGACTCAATAAAAGTTTGATTTATGCAAAAACACGAATTAAGGAATATTAAATCTAAAATGAGTGCAACAATTAGAAACGACAATTTTTAAATTAAAAATGTCATTGAAGACTTATTTTTATATTTAACAATTTAATGAATGACACATAACTTAAAAATAAACGGCAATAAAGTAAAATATTTAAATTAAAAAAAATATTAATTTCAAAAGTGATGATTTAAAAAATAAAGATGTAATTTAAATAAATAAAAGTTAACAACAATTTGAATGTAATATTTTTGCTATAAAACTTTAGTGCAGTTGATTTTTTCTGATGGAAAAACAGTTGTAAGAAAAATAACAGTTTTAAGAATCTCTTTTCTTAAGTGTTCTTGAGCAAAACACATTTTTTTCTCTTCTTTTTGTGAAAAATGAACTTCAAATTCGATTTTTTATGCAAGATTTTATTCTAGATAAAATATTAAAAATAAGTAACAATAACGTAGAAAAAATATTAAATATCCGTAAAAAACTAATTGGAAGCAGACGATTAAAATTTATATGGAACGTTGAGCTCCAAATATTGAGTGGTTGAGAAAAGTTGCAAAAGGCGCAATATTAACTTTTAATTTCGTTTAGAATGACATTTCTATTATTAAATTATGCTATTCATTTAATTTGTATTTCACTATTTGGACAAAAGGTATAAGTATTTCAACCTATTTTTAAGGTTTAATTAATATTTTTAATTATAAATTTATTAATAACAATATATTCAGGATGGTGGGTAGAATCGTCATAAAAAGATGCTACATTTTTGCTCTTTTAACTACAAACAGCTTGAAATGAAATTTTATTATAAACAAAGGAAGTCTTTTCTCTCACTTTACTTATATACTCTTCATATCGATGGGTTTTGTACTTCGGTGTATTATAAAGAGATTAAAATATGTACTTTGTATTTCTTACAATTGACACAATTCTACTATTTTGATATCAAAATCACGAACCAAATTTCATTTGCCTAGTTTACAACATTTTTAAGCTATCGTTTTCAAATGAAACATTGAAAAAGAGATTGATAGTTTATACGATAGTCTATATACTATTGTTGGGCTTTGTTCAAGATTGATCTAGATGCAAAATTTTATCTGGATGTAATGATCATATATTGAAATGTAAACGTTTGTCTTGTAGTCATCGTTTTCAGATACATACGAATCTATAGAATAACAGATAGTAATTCCTTCGATAGATTTGATTCAAAATAAAGTATAAATCTTAAATTCTACTAATCTCTATTAATAATAAAGATGAATGTGTATGTTTGTGAACAATCTGTAGAATAGAAGTCAGACTTCGAGATATCAAATTTCACACGGATATACATTGGAGAATAAAAATGTGTACCTCGTAACGATTTAAAAAAAATTAATTAGAATTTTAGTTTATTAAAAATTAAATCAAGTATTGACATTTTACAGCAATAATTTCTGAAAATATTATTGAACGATATTTACACCATTTTAAAATTTTAAAAATCGTATTTCAGCTATATTAATCCATTATTTTGAGAAGTTTTCCTGATTTTTGGTATTTTTTTAAAAAAAATTTCCTTGAGTAACTTTTAACAATGGATTTCACTATTGAATTGAAATTCAAATCATTACCATTGTTTAATCAAATATTTAGCAACATGGTTTTCTTCCATTATTGGAAGCTAAGGAAGAATTCTGTTTAACTGTTTACCTGTGCAGACTATATGAGAAATTAGAAAGTGAAGTTAGAATTTAGAAGATGGGCGGTTATGTTTTAAAAAAAATATTTCTATGATGTTATGGGATTTCACTATATTTGATTAATTCATATACAATATAGAGTAGAACGTATGCAAGGCTTAAAAATAAAAAGACTTTAAGGACTCTCACGACTTAATGTTTAAAATTTTCATCTTGGAGGTATAATGCAGCTAAACATAGGCGATTCAATTTAAAATAAATATAACCAGTGTTCTCAAAGAATGAACAGATCGCCAAAGTCGGCAAGTAAAACATTATATCTAATTTCATCTCTGACTCTATTCATCTTTGACTTTTTGATTAGAACCAGCATACAGATAAACTGACGGGTAGATAAGCTCTATTTAAGAAAAAAGCAAAAAGAAAAAAAAAACTATCGATTAATCTGAAAATAAAGATAGATTTCGCTTTTATGTATTCTGTCATGAAGAAACACAATTTTAGAAAATAATTTAGTTTGTTTTAGAAAGTGAAATAAAGACAAATCAAATTCGCTACATTCTCACTTTAAAGATCAAGAGTATAATAATATACATTCAAAAGAATTAAAGTAAGAGCAATTCTTGGAATATTCTAAAATTGATCATTTTTGTAAATTAATTGCAATTAAATCTTTATGCTTCTTTAATGTTATTTAATTAATATACTTCAAGCTATTAAAATGCAGCCCATGTGCATTTCATCAGCTTCAAAATAAAAGAAAGAAGCAAGTGTAAAACTTTTTGTTTTCAAACGTAGCAATATAAATTATGTTAAAAAAATAATCAAAGCCGTTAGGTTGAAACTCACACTTCCCTCTTTTTGCTAGTTCTAATCATTTACAGCAATCAAAAATTTGTTTATTATGATGAGGCGCTAATTTGATTTATTTTTCTATTTGCAATTGTAAGAAAGCTTGTATAAGGAAGAGGAGAGAGACAAATAGTATACAAGCAAAGGAGAAAATGCAAGTAATAATATAATAACAAAAATAACAAATAAAGCAAAAATCGAGGATAAGCCGGGGTAAAGAGAAAAAGCACTTGAAATATATGAAAAAGGGGGAAATATAAAACACGTGAAGCGAAAGCGCAAAATGCTGCAATTCAAGAAAATCTGTGAAAATAAATTGTAAATCAATATTAAAAATGGAAATAGAATGTGAAACTTTTGAGACAACGCATTAATTTGTTGATCAGGGGGTGAAATTAATGCTGGTCTCAAAAGAAATTTTAGCAATTTCTCTATACAGTAACGGACAAGCAAAAGAAATCATGTTATCTACATCCCAAATGCTCTAATAGACCAACGCTATAGAGATGAAAAAGCAATTTAAATTTGAAATACACACACAAAAAATGATACAAAATTTAAAAAAAAGGAAAGTGTTCAATGTATTAAGGTTAAACAAAAAAAGTAGTAAAGAAAAGTGCTTAAGAAAAATTTTTTAATGAATTTTGGTGGGTGAAGTCCGATGCAGCTGAAATGAATCACATGATACACACACACACACATGCATACGCAAGCACACACACATACATGAACGCGCGCATACATATAAGAACCATAACACTTCAAACTTGCAATTATTTTATTTATTTAGTTATATTATAAGGCAAATTATCCACCAGTGAAAATATAGTGATAAGAAAACGTCAAACCGAATTATAGAAAATGGTATTTTTTTAAAATAAATTGTTCGAATAAACTGACCTTTCTCGTCCCTCGACAGAAATTTTTGCAGAGAAGGCTGTAAAAATGTTGATTTTTGCAATGCAAAGATTAATTTATTTATCTTCATAGTGTTGCATAATTTGCTAAAATCCTGACTAATAGAATTATTGGTTTAAACAAGGGGAATGGAAATCAATCAAAATATATAACTAATTCTTTTTGCAAACTTTTTAAGATTTTTCACCAATTGCTCTCAAAGTGTTGGGTAAACACTATGAGAGGTAAAAAATTTGAAAAGTATCATTGAAAGAAAAATATGGAAGTACTGTTACAAATACGCCATCTGTGGCTTAATTAGAAAAGCGATGCCAGTCAATGAAAATAAGAAAGCAAGCCAGTAATTATTAAGCATGGGAAAATATTGTTATAAATTATCCTTAAAATTAAATTAAAAGGGTTTATTAAAACAGTGAAACAAACTGTACGAAAATGAAAATTTGTAATATAAAATGGAATGAGAAAATTTTTTGCTCAAATTATTGAAGAAAAATGTTAAAATTTCAATTATTTTTTAACGAATTAAATTATAAATTGCTTGAAAAACACTTTCTTAAAGAATACCTACAACCCAAGAAGTACGAACCTACATCCCAAATTTGGTAACACCAAGTTCAGCGGCCTGTCTTATAAATGTTTTACTATACATCACGTATCTATTATATAATTTTTTCATCAGGTAATTTAGAAAAAATATGCCATCTAAAATCATCAGGCTAAAATATATTTTGATTCATTTAAAAATAAAATGCTACCCTTAAAAACACATTTATATTAATGATAAAAACAATATTTTATTATCACATATTTCAAATTTAATGAAAGAGAGAAATTATTTATTCATAAAAGAAAAGTGGACACGAGTTTATTGCAAGAAAAAAAAAGCCTAAAGAATGCTTCTGTTTATCAAAATATTAATTTGTCTACTTAAAAAATTACATATATTCAATTATGACAATCAAAACACATTAATAAAAAACCAAATTAAAAAAATATCTCCAATAGAAAATCTTCCTTTATTGAATGAATATTGTTTCATCCTTTCTCAACCTTAATGTTTCCGTTTCTTTTCCCTTTGGCTTTTAAATATCATATCAGGAACGTTCCTTCTAAGGATGAAGTTTAATTTTCCCGTACAATTATCATTTTTATCATCTACCTTTGCATTAGTATTGTTCTTTAGAATTTTCCAACCTTAATTCCTTTCTCCTTTTATTGACCTTTGGCATTTTTGTTGGTACATTACGTCAAACATCTGGTATGGTGTTTAATTTTCAAGAATCATTCATTACAAGTTCAACTTTCAAAGAATGCATCAATTATTTTATATGAAAGCTTCCTTTAATTTTCAATTAAGTTCAAGAACGATCTTAGGCCATCAGAGTTGATTAAACCAAAATGAATCCCTTCTGTTCAAAATGAATTTTGCGCAAATATCTAACCGCATCATATCTAACTACAAAGCAACAATTCAAGTCATAGTTCCATGGAAATAGTAGCTGGGTTTGTTAATGTTTAACTGCATTTTTTGTTACGAAATACTCCGAGTTTTTAAAGAAAATCTTCCTGTAATACCTACAAAGGATGTCGATATAGCTAGCGCATTTGGCATGAAATATAAAGAATGAATAAAGGTAATGCAATTTTTTTTAATGACTGCTAACTGTAACTGAATACTATATTTTCTTGCATTCAAATTCTGTGTTATTTTAAAACAAGATTACATTATAAAACTAACTGAAAGCCTATCTCTCTTAAATTTTAAAAACAAATGGTAAATTTTGTATTGTTTTAGGTTGTTGAAATTAGGTTATATTATTAAAAGGCTAAAAATTGCAAAATGTATCCTTTTTTTTAACAAAATTTAGTAAAAAAAGGATGCAAGACTGTAAATAAGGAAATGCGTAGTAAAATGAGCAGAACGGCAAAAAAATTGCACAATAGTATGAATTATACATGTATCAAAACTTGAAATTTAAAAATATTTTTTGGAAGAAGCCAGTAAGATTAAGGTACATGAAATTTTTAATTTAAAATTTTAATGAGCATTTACTCTGGCGAGTCAGATAGTCGCTAAAAGCGACTAGCCTGTACTAATATATACTATAATAAAAATGACTGTGTGTGTGTGTTGGAACTCTGCAGGCTAATATATTTGACATACAGCTAAGAAATTTAGCACATGCATATTATGGAGGAGGGGAATGTGCACATCTGTGCGACATTTGGAAATTTTAATTAATTAAAAATAAAACTGAATGTTGGTATTTTTCCTCGATAATTTCCAAAAATATTTCAGGCAAAAATAAAATTTTCACTGTTTTAAAATGCTGGGAAAAATGCCTCTTTAATTATGCCAATTTTATAATCATGGGGGCTGAAACATTATTTGACCGAACAAAAAGGTATTTTTGGAAAACTTAAGTACATTCATAATACGGAGTAAAGGAAAAACAAAAATATAGGAGCTTTCTCTGATAGCCTGTTCCTTGAAATTTCAAATCATAATCATAGAATCATAAATTTGAATTTCTAATTTTTCGATTTATAAACATAATAAATTTACCCGGGGAATTATGATAAATGGAAATCAATTTATGATGACATGATAAACATAAAACAATCAGCACCGACTCAAATTTTAAAACTTCCATTCATCATCTGGCAGTTATTGCTTATAATAGCGGTATTAAGTCAGCAATTATTTGAAGTTTGTTTTTTACGATATATTTTCTTTGATAATGTATCGTAATAGTTCTTTTTTAATATTGTTCTAGTTTTTCCAATAAACATTTTAATCAAGAGTTTTTTTTATTAGGTTCTCAGATAAACCTGACAATGCTTTGCTGTTGCTAGATTTGAATATATACGTAGATTAAATGAACACAATTGAAAATTTGATATCAATTATTGTATTTAGTTAAAGTAAGATATTTACATACACCTTATTATTTTTGTATTTTGATGGGATTGTTGCATTTGACTGTTGTATTCAACTTCAAGCTCAAAATTTAATGTTCTTTGCACAAGGTTTCAGGGGATTCCACCTGGCTTATATGTCAAGAAATTGCTTAATTTTTATACAATATGAAGAATCCATGTGAAAACATGGATTCTTCAAATCAGTGTATATACTTGCAATGCTGGATCTGCTGATTTGTTTATCGTTATTGCAAAAATCAGTTTTAATCTTTTGAATTAAAATGACATAGCTATTGATAACGTGTGGTATTAGCTCTCCTTTGAATTTGGGAATTAAAATAGTTGCTTTAAGGACATTATGCAATAATCTTTTGATTGTAAATTTAGCACCATTGAAAAACTGGATGAATCAACGTTTCTAAAAAGAATAACCAACATTACTTTCAGATCAATGGGTGAGGGTTGTAAAATAGATAAATCAAGTGAAAGTAACGAATTCAATTGGATAATTATTGTAGTACTAGCGACTAATGAGACCAATAATTCAAATGACGCCTTTTGTAGTAATAACTTAACTTTACCATGACGCGCTTCTTTTTTTAAATTTAATGTTTTGAAATTGTACAAACTTTAATCAAACTTTCAGCAACCACAACTGGGTATTCGAAACCACTATGATCTGTTTTCGAGTTACACAGCAAAGCAAACCCATCAAGTTTTACCTATTGATTTAATCGGCTTATTATCATGATTAATCGACTGACATGTTGTTCATTTCGATCACTGTATGATGAAGGTTATTTAAATTTTCTAATTTTTACTTCGTGCTTCATATTGTTGTGATGGTATAGTAGTAGTAAATGTGACATGTATAATCTAGTTTCTTCATTTTGTTGTAAAGTTTTTTTTTTAATTCTGTTTCAATTTGTTTTTCTTCTCGTTTTCTCTTGACAGCATTAATACAACGACCAACAACAAAATGCAATTGCAGTTGCAGTTCTACAATAGCAGAGGTAAAAAAAAAGGAATATAAAATAATAAAAAACTGTTGCTGTAACTTACGGAATTTTACAAGCCCGCTGACAGTTATTTGTCAGCGATTTAAGCCGAGTGAGCGTCTCTTATTTTTTCAGTAGCACGAGCTAGGGCCAAGAGTACGACTTAGCTACTTGATGCGCCACATTCGCTTGCACAACCCCTTTTTTCAGGCGAGCACATTCACACACCTCACAGAAAGAACACGTAAGAAGAGCAATTATGCCCAAACCGGGGCTCGAACTTAGGGCACGCAAATCACGGGGAAGACGCACTACCCCTATGCTAGGACGCTGGCAAAAATACAAATTTTCATGATGGACCAAAATTATCAAAAATAATTTTGAGCATTAAGGAGCTTACAAGACTTTAAAATGCTGGATATTATAAAACTTGAAATATTTACTGTGTCATTAATTTTTTCTTTAATTATTTTTTATAATTTAGTTATTAAATATGGGTAAAATTTAAGAATACTGTCCAGTTTCCCGCTAAGCATGCGAAAATCATGCCAACGGAAAAAATTACGCCAAATGTCCATAATCTAAAGAATTGCAATAAATAGGTCAGGTTTTTAATAAAATTTTTGAGGGTTACCACATTTAGCCAGAAATCTTTCCCAAAAATTTAGCTTTGCCAAACGATCAATATTACTAATTCGAGCTTATATATGCAAATAAGTGTATTAAGAAATCTTTCTTGCCGAAAAAAACATTACATCATTTTTGCGTCTACATCCTATCTCAAACATACAATATGATGTAGACACGAAAATTCCTCTTAGAATTTTCATAACTTATGTTTTTAATAACGCAGGAGCTTAAAATTCATTTTCATCCGACAATCATCTTTCTTTTTTGCATTATAACAAACAAAGTTGATAATTACAAAAAATCATCAATTTCACATTTTTTCAACTGAATATAAAAAAAAGTAAGAGAATCAGTGGCGGATTTCCAACTAGGCAGACTCGGAAGTTGCTTAGAACCATTAGGCTGAGAGGGGAAGCTAATTGAATAAAAAATTATTTCCCTAGTTACTAAATAAATGTTTGTAAAATTAAAAATTCTGAAAGATAAGATAATATTACAACTTAATCAAGCATATTATTCAGGGTCCTATGCGTTTCATGTTGTCCTATATGTTTATTTGGCTGTAAAAATATTTATAAACAACAAACCTTTCCTTCAATAATATTGTATACAAACATGGATGGCGGACATTTTTAGAGTATTAATAAGTAAATAAAAGTAGTCACTAAGTTAATAAATAATATTAACAATAAATAAATCATTAGCATCTTAAAAATATGCTGAAATGTGAAGTTAAATTAGTCATCTTATTAACACTTTCGGCCCTGGTGGGGCATATATAACTTCAGAGAGATCAGATTTCATTCCCTATTTGGTTAAATAAGTCCAGCTTTTATATGGATTACTGTGGGAAGAACCATTTTTACATGGTATTTAAAAAATTAACCATGCAAAAGTTGGATCGAAAGGATTAAGAGGGGGGACTCATAATGTATATTGCCTAAGGCTACAAAATTCTTGCTCTTTAATAAATTTCACCATTATGATAAAAAATTTCGCATATAAAAATTAAATTTAAAATTAATTTAAAGTAAAATGACAAAAAAATTATAAAACTTTTTCGATCAATCAAAATACTCTAATACAAAGCTTCCTGCTTATTTTCTTCAAAGAAAATATGAAGAATTTAAAAAAAAAATTAGAATGATACATGATTTTAATTTGAATATGTTCGAGCGCGTGGTTGTTATAAAGCAAAGATAAAACTCCAAAATGAAATAATTCTAAAAATGAATCAAAACAAATTTCAAAGTTTCTGGACGCACAGAAGTTGCGAGGTCACTAGGTTTTGCCTAATTTATCTATTTGATAATCTAGCCTTGAATAGATAACATTTTAAATTATGAAGTGAAAATTGAATAACAATAATAGTTTTTATACTATTTAGAAAATGTTAAAACTGTAAAAGGAAAGCACGACAGTCTTTCAGTGTAATCCATAAACTTTTAATATTACTAAAATGTCAAAATCTTGTTGTTGCTTTGAAATTCTTTGTAACACCTTGTACTAAAAATAATAATAAAATTTTATTCTTTAATATAATTTTCTTTTCTTCATTACATTATTTGTATTACTATTTCAGCTTAATAATTTTATACGGGAGGAAGAGGGAAGTAGGCAGAAGTTCTCTTAGTTTATTAACTGTTTACGTTTTTTTTTCATTTTAAAAAGAAAATAAAAAAGAAAATGCGAAGTTCCTGACTTTCTAAAGAAACAATTAAAAATAATTGCAATAAAAATAAATACATAAATAAAACATTCTAATATGAACAAAAAACAAAATCGCATTTCTTATTTATTTATCTTGTCCAGTCATAAATTTTATTAAGATTTGAATGTAAAATCGACGATTGTTTAATAAAATGTTTGTTATTTTAATAATAAAATAATACATGAAAATTCTGTATAAACCATGTTTATTTCTATAAGATTTTGAACACATATATATTTAATCACATAAGTAAGAAAGCACATCAACAGTATCTATATTTTTTAAAGAAAAACCAAACATAAGGTAAAGACGCAAAAAAATAAGGATTTATGGCATGAAAAATAAATTATGTTTTATTACAAAATAAAAAAATTGCTGTTAAAAATATAAATGTTTAATTTTCAAGACAAGTTTCACTTAAAATATCATATTTATTGCACTATAAAAGTATGCAAATGGAAAAAAAAGAAACAAAGGATAGATTTAACAAATTTCTGCATTAAATGCTTAGAATTCATGATGTTTTGATAGCCTCCAAGTTTAATTGCTTTTTTAGAGCATTCAATTCTATAAAGTTTGTCTGATAGTTTTCTGCCTTTCTTCTAGAATGACTGTTTTAAAAAAAAGTTTTAATTTTGATGTTTAGTTTTTTAATTTACCGATTCAGATAATTTTACAAATGATTATAGTGAGATATTAACGGTTTCAATAGGATTCTGAATCATTTCTATACACTATGGAACTGCCATTCTTGTTAAATTTAGCAGTATATATGAGATCATTACTTTGTTGGAAGATGTGTGATCTCTGAAGTCCTAATACGGAGATCTTTGGCGAAAATTAATATCGGCATTTCGGAACATTTGGCATCTAAAAGAAAGTCTATTCTTGACTTTTCCTATTATAACTAAATTGCATTTTCTTGAAGCAATTCTAAACAGTAATGAAATTATCATTGTTTAGCAATTCTTCTTACGATCATTAAAAAAGCTTTGCCTTAGCTTGTTTTTTCTTTTACTTTTTTGATGTTTCTTTGAATAGTAGAAACTCCTTGAGACAAGAAAGCAATCCATTTCATCTGATAAATTCCATAATTTCAAAACTAGAAATCCTTTTTGCAATCTTTTGCAAAGTCATCTTTTCTTGTGGTTAACCTACCTTACTAAGACTCCCCCCCCCCCTATATTTTTAACATGATATCACGCGTTTCGAAATATATGATGTCTCAAGCTTGCATGATGTCACACATTTATTTTCTGTATCAAATGCTGGACCTCTAATTTGTAGATTTCATTTTACATATACATACAATCGACTGATTTTTTTTCGATTCTTTAATACAGACGGTTACCTGACCTTGGAGGTTTTGGAGTACTTCTTTCAATTTTAACATTTTTAATTGCTTTTTATACAGTTGAAGGATTTCTTCCTTTTATCTTATAAATTTACATTGAGATTTTTTTCTCCTTCCGGGTATTTATATTTAAATACATCTTTCTACGGGATAGTGAATTTTCATATAGTGCCATCAGTGAATCAATGAAAATCTTAGCGTTCAACTTGCAATATTTAGTATAAAACTTTTCAATTTTTTTTAAATACAAGAAAATACAAAAATTATTTTGCTCAATATTTTCAGAAGCTTATAACATTATAAACTGTCAGAGCATGCAGATACCTTTTAACGCATATTTTAATGGGAAAAAATAAATTTAAAACTTAGAAAAGAAATAAGGATTACGTTAATTAATAGTTATTTTCTGTACTGTAATTTAAAACAGTAAATAATGCCATCTAGAACAATTTTTTAGTTTATTTATTTGAAAAATGTTGAATTTATAATTTGAGAGACGTAATGAGTGTAATTATTTTACGAAACAGAACATTACATCATTTCGAACAAAAGGAAAAAAAAAGCTTAAATGTAATTTTTTAAATCTTCCAATCGATAATATTTCAATTCCTTTGAAAATTATGATAATAGATTACAGTTACTTCTTACATCTGTGGCAGGTTATAGTTCATATTATTGTGCAAATTATCTGCACTTAAAAACAAATACATAATTTTACGAATCTAATAATTTTGATGATATTTTCAGACATCCGATTGTATATTAAAAACCCCCTATTCCTTCTGTTTAATCCACAAAATTCTTTCTACCAATAATAGGATACAGGTTTTATTTAATAACTTGCTATGCTAATTTTAATTGATGTATTTAATGTCACATATTTTAATTAACCAGTGAATAAGCCGATGAAAGCACATGGATTCCTAAACCTTAGATTATTCAAATTTCATCGAAAGATGACGCAAATGCATAGGTTTTATTTTATCTAAAAAAATATTTATTATTTAATACTAACAAATTGTTGGAGAAATAAATGTAAAAAAAAAAAATCGCGCGTCTCAAACAGAAAACACTAAACGATCATTGTTTTGTTCAATTTTATAAATATTTTTTTAAGTTTCGCTATTTAACACATAAGCACTGAAAGTTTAAGACACCCATTATAATAATTGTTATTGATTGTTTTATGATAATAAAGAATGGATTTTCATTTTTCTTTTCGCTTCCTGACATGCTAATAATATGACATTTTGTACACTTGTGTATTTTCGAAAACATTATACTGTTTTAATATTTTTACAATTTAATTACTAGTTAATCAATGAATTTTAATTAAATTTTGATTTTATTCAAGTAGCATCATCAATATCGAACTTGAGAAAAAATTGAAATCACGATTTCATATTAATATAATAAAAGACTAAAAATAAAAAATAAATAAAATGAAAGAATTTTATATCTTAGCACATTAATAAAAATACATTAAAAAATTCTTTTTTAAAAAAAATTATTGTTCTTTTTTAGTTTGGCGTACATTCCAGATGATATTCTTTTCTATCAGATGTGATAACTTTACTAAGATTTTGCTCCTATAAATAATTAAACTATATTCACTTAATAGTAAATCTGCTTTTATTATGTGCTGCTAATTTTTAATTGAATCTATATTAAAATTAATTCCATTTAATAATAATAAATTTCATCTCGGAAAATGATAGTAGAGTACTTTTTGAAAGAATACATATTCTTTTTCTTTTCGGTTTTATATCATTTGTGAATTTTTAAATGTATATCAAAGAATTGCTGAATAATTTCAAATCCTGAACTCTAAGTTTAATACGCTTATAATAAAAACAACAACATTACATGAACAGTGATGTTTGTTCCAATTCAATTTTTAAATAATGGTGGATCTGTTCGCTAAAGCATTAAAATTCCAGCAAGGCCAGAGGCAACGCATATCAAGGTAAGATTTGGAAAATTTTATCATAACAAAAGATAAAATATAGCAAAATTTATCATAACTTCGATAAACAATACAAAACTTAGCATAGGATTTAAGATAAATTCTTTTTTTCTTCTTCAATCAAATTTAATATTCATTTCATGGAAAATAATCTTTAACATAATTTTTTTTTTAGTTTAATCTGTATTCAGGAGATTTATTAAACCTTCTCTCACAAATTTAGTTAAATTTCGAATTTATTTATTTTATTATGCGAATTTGATTTGAATAATTTATAGAATCGGTTCTGCTGACAAATGGATTTAATGTCGTTCAAATAAATTGAAATGAATTAAAAATGAAAATAAAAATGAACATTTCAAAACCGGAGTAATTTAAGAGCAAAAATAGCGAAAGAAATAGCAATCTAAGTTAAAATGACTCGTTTGCAGATTATTATTATTATTTTTTAAATTTGTAAAATTATTCTCAAAAACGAATTTTCGACAAGGAGCTTATTAATGTTGATAACTTTTTTACTTTGGTATCTTCTGCATAATTTAAGAGCTCAATAAAGATTTGTAAATGACTATCAATTCTTTTAACTATATTCAAAATTATTTTAATTTAAGTTTTTAATATTTGAAATTCAAATGAAAATATTCAATTATATTAAAAATATCTTTGATGCAAAAGAATAGATTTGGACTTTTGAAACAAGCTAGTCTTAAAAAATGTTATTTAAATTAAAAAAAAAAAAGAGTATTAGGAAAGACGAATAAGTGGCGCAATCGCGGTGAGTCAAGTATGGTATACATATTCCGGATGTCAGTTTTAGGAAGCGCTATGGAGACAAAAAGATATAGCGTTTATGAAATTTTTACTTTCTGGCATACGAAGAGTGCAAGAGAAAGTATTATAATAATCAAAAAAATTCGACAAAACTTTACGTTTCAGACCTCCTTGAGACCGAAAAACATATATTTTTTTGAATTATTCTATTTGTCCGTCTGTCTATATATGCGATAACTCAAAAACGCTTTGAGCTAGAAGGATGAAATTTGGTATATGGTCCTTACATCAAATCTGTAAATATTTTACAAGTTTTGTACGAAATCCATTCAGATGAAGTCTGTCTGTCCATCTGTTCAAATGTATGTTAACACGATGAATATAAAACGATTCATCGAACTAGTAGGATACAATTTGGCACACAGATTTAATATCCAAAGGGGTATAGATATCAATGGATTTTGAAACAAAATCCATCAAAAACTAAAGCAATTGTAGTTTTCTAATATCATAAACATGTAAACACGATAACTCATAAACACAATGACTCAAATATGTATTGTTACAAACCTGCAATTCGGCTTCCCAGCATAGTTTATTCCATCAATAGAAAGAAAGTTTTACAGTCATCTGAATGGGACTAGCGCGTCGGAGGTCCCAGAGTTTGGCGACAAACTTGGCGACCAATTTGGCGACTTTGGCGCCAAAATAGATAATACCCGAAACTTCGAGAATTTTCCCGATCCGTCCAGTAGGAACCGAGATACGTCTCGAACGTTCCTGATTGGTTGAGAGGCTTCTAGCCCCGCCTCCTGAGACCTATAAAAGGAAGCGACCACCGCTGCCAAGGGAGACGACAGAGGAGTAGGACGAAGCCAGTAGAGGTAGACGACGAGTAGTCCGAAGCTAGTAGTCAGAGTGGACGGAGTGGTCGAAGCAGAGTAAGCGGAGGCGAGACAACGAAGCCAGTAGTCGTAGACGACGGAGTAGTCCGAAGACGGAGCGGAAAAGCCAGTAGTCCGAGTTCGAGAGCAGCGAAGTAGAAGTCAGTAATCCGAGTCAGAGCCGGAGAAGTAGAAGACGGAGTAGTCGGAAGCGACTGAATCAAGCTCGTGCTGAACTGAGCTGTGCGCTACTGTCTGCAGCAGATTCTGGTTGTATGCTGCTGTGTATGCTACACATCTCGGGTGAAGATAATCGTCTTCTGTGCTGTATATAGTTGTCGCTTTTGTGCTGTCCTGTGTGTGTCTTCGTGTAAATAAACGTCGTTATTTCTTTTTGCATTGCCGTCTGATTATTGAGCGTTCTCCACACCATATAACTTCCACTATCCAAACGAACCCCGGTAAAGAAAATTTCGTAACAGTATACATTGTATGTGATTTTATGGCTATAATTGCAGTTCTGTGTCAGATTTTGACTTCAATCTGCTAGAAAAAGTGTATCCAAAATAATTTTCGGTGTACTGGGTTTGTGCATTAATCGAATCCCAGCGATTACTCGTTGAAGACTGAACACTTATTGTCTCTTTCTTTTGTTTGCCAAGGGTGTACAATATATTGGTATCGTTGGCTCTTTAATAAAGGAACATAAGTAATTACAGAATAAGCGAAAAATTTTCAGGGACATCATTTCCGCTGGTTTAAAGTCAAAAAGACGAAAAATACTCACGTCATTTACCCTTACTAAGGCTGTGAAGATGACAGAGGACAAAATTATTTTATTATGCCCAAAGCGCTATTTTTCCTCGTTACATCACTGGGGGAAAAAAATCAAAATTATAATTTCTAATTACCAGACCATTTTAACACTATGTCTATTTCCTTGACACTCGAATCGTTTTTTATAATTATTAATTGTGCAATTTCTTTTATATTTTTACATAAAAAAATAATATGTATTTATAAATTTTTTGCAAAGTTATCACTCTTTGTATTACATTTTGATAGAAAGTAACTTCGTTATTTTGTTTTAATAAGTGAAATAGTTTTAAGTATAAAATAATAGTTTAATTTTATTGAACTATTAAAGAAGACTTGATTCATTACCAAATGAATATCTACAAAAATTCTCACTTCATGAGACTAATAATGATGTGAAATTTTTTGATTTGAGAGCTAACTCTATTATCTATATCTATATCTATATCTATATCTATATCTATATCTATATCTATATCTATATCTATATCTATACTTATAATAAAGCTCAATGTGTGTGTGTGTGTGTATGTTGGCGCTCTACAGGCCAGACCATTCAACCTACAGCTACCAAATTTGGCACGTGTATACCTTGGAGGCCGGGAATGTGCACCTGGGGGTTATTTTTTCGAATTTTTAACTAGAATTTTATTTATTTAAAAATTAAGCGAAATTTTGACGTGTTTCTGCTATAACTTCCGAAAATATTACCGCACAAAAAAGATTTTTACATGAAGTTAAAGATAAAAAATTTATCTTTTAAATGATACTAATGTTTTAATCTTAAAATTAAATTTATATTTTTAATGAATTTTTAAATAAATATTTTAACTATGTTTTTCAATAATTTTTTTCGTAAAAAATAAAAATTAAAATTAAGCACGTTTCTCATTCATGGGAAAAAATTAGCTTTTCTCAAAGTGTTGCCATCACATTGATTAAAGCTCCAAGTAAAAATAAATTAAATCTTTTTGGAAACGAAATCTGCAAAAATATAATTTTTGGCACGTGTCTGTAGGAAATGAAACAAATATGAAATATTATTTTTTCTAAAAAATAAATTCAAGAAAAATTATTTTATGATCTTTTACACTCTCTATACAGGGTGTTTATTTAGTCCCGGACCCATTTTGATGTTTAATGACTCATAAAATAATGAAGATATAAACAAACTTATGGCATTTATTGATGGAATAACTCATATATCTTCCTTTTCAGGTTTGAATATTTTTACTTTTGTAAATATCGTCTGCGCGTGTGGTTATTTTCGGATAATTTCATTTTCCAGTCTAAATATCTGTACTTTTCTAAATATCGTCTGCTAATTAATTGCATTTTTCTCTCTTTTGTTTTTGGCAACTATTGAAATGTTATGTTTACTTTTGATGTGTTTGTTCTATGTAGTACTTATAATAAAGCTCAATGTGTGTGTGTGTGTGTTAGCGCTCTACAGGCCAGACCATTCAACCTACAGCTACCAAATTTGGCACGTGTATACCTTGGAGGCCGGGAATGTGCACCTGGGGGTTATTTTTTCGAATTTTTAATTTCGAGCACGTTTCGTATTCATGGAAAAAAATTAGCTTTTTTCAAAGTGTTGCCATCACATTGATTAAAGCTCTAACTAAAAATAAATTAAATCTTTTTAGAAATAAAATCTGCAAAAATATAATTTTCGGCACGTGTCTGTAGGAAAGGAAACATATATGAAATATTATTTTTTCTAAAAAATAAATTCAAGAAAAATTATTTTATGATCTTTTACTCTCTCTATATTATTAATCCAATAAATCAGTTTTATTTTAAGGCAAGGTTTGTTTAATATGAACAGGATATCCATTGAAATCAGGGCCATACAGCTGATTTGTAAACCTTTAGTAAGTCACAGATATGCTAAAATAGTCTAAATGGAAAATGATTATATTTTATGTAACTCGATTTAATAAATGCTCTAACAAATAACGAATTTTTGATTTTATGTTAAGCTTCTGCTGTGGAAATTACGAATAACAAAATATTCTTGAAACACTAATATTTTAAATAAAAAGAGTTAATTTCCAATCAACTAAATCAATCACTTAAACTGACTGATTTATGAAAATTTGAATATCACTATTCAATAAAAAAAAGGACAACTTTAGATTTTCCATCGATCGTTTCAAAGAAAATACGCCAATCAGCGCGCAGGTTTCTCAAGATGAATTGGCCTAAGATTATGAAAATGCTGAGTTTTTCTAAATTTTTAACATTCAAAACTTCATAAATAAGTCTTAGTTGATCGTGGAAAACAGAAACATTCATTCATTTATTTAAAATTTGGTGTGTCCAGAATATTTCTCAGAATATGATTCCTTACTGCATTAAATTTAGACTTCATAATTTTTGAAACATATTTATAGGCCGGAACAAAATATTATTATTGATTTAATTTCAATCCTTTTGAAAGCAAAACTAAAAACTGAATTTTATGCTGAATCTGAGAAATTTTTGTTGAATTATTGTTATAGATTTTACATAAATTATGAAAAATATTTTGTAGTTCACATAAGACTTAAATACCGAACGATTCTGTTTGCAATACTCATATTCAGTAATAATAATAATAAATAAATAATAATTAAGATGATAAATAAAATAAAACGCTTGGTTTTATTTAAAAATATCTTTATATTAATTGCAATTTCATCATTTCCACTTTAAATTAAAGTTGAAGTTTTACCGGAAATGACAACAAATTATCAAAATATATATAGTAAATTGAAAGAAATGATCTAAACAGTAAAAGTTTGGTATGACTATCAAAATTTGAAGATTAAAAATGTTTTGTTTGAGAATCTATTAAGAGACCAGTTACTTAAAATATTTAATTGAAAATTGTAGTGAGCGGTAATACTGGCGAACCGGCTGGTCGCCAAAGGCGGCTAGTCTAAAATAAAAGAAATACTTCAAAGTTAAATTCATCTACTTTTAAAATTATAATATTTTTCTCTTTTAGAATTAATTTTTTCGCTTACTACCACACTCACTCTTTTAATAAATTTCAGTCAAATCACTATATTTTCGAAATTAAAATGCATTTTTTATATCTAAACACATCTCCAATGAAATCTAGTTGCTTCAATAATATGCTTATATATATAATATTATAAAGATAGAATGCCAAATATGGCAATCGAATCCACCGTTTACCTGTATTACGGCAACCTCTCCTCGCCCAAGGCGGTGTGTTCGACGGGCAGTGGACGTGAAGCTACCATAGTTACCTAGCATTGTTTACAATTTGGCAGCAACAGTGGAGCCACTTGCCGTAAATGAAACCGGTAAATCAGTTCGGTCCTAAACCATTTATTTTTTTCTGACTAAGAAAGCGAAACGGGAACTCTTCCTGTTATTTGTGAACACCTGCGGTTTGTTACGGTTTTTTGCATTTTTAATTGTGAATGTGACTTTATTAGAACCGAAACTATGGACGGAGAAAGTGATGTACACACATCGGATGTGAATGCAAACACTGAAAGCAAAGCTGGATATTTCCAAAGAAAACGGGTAAGTAACTGACGTTTATTGAAGTTTTTGTTTCATATTTGATCGATTTTTGTTTAGAAGTAATTGTCGTTTGCTATATCCTTCAAATGTAAACTATGAATTACATGTCAGCTCTATCAAAACATATTAGATGCTTCGTAAAATTTTATAAATATCTGTTGCATTTTGATAAATATTTTGTGTAAATCAAAGAATGTGTTTCTTGAAACTGTAATGTACTTTTCATTTTTGCTTATGATAATTTTGATGCAATGCATTTCATTCACCAGTTTTGATGTTTTAGAATGATGCATCATTTTTACTGCACTGCACGATGCTATTTGGTGTGACTAAGTATTGACAATTAGAACATTCTGAAATACTTAAGTTTGTTTGGGAGTGATTGATAATCATGTCTGATCAAATGCTGTTATAATCCTTTCGAATTCACAAACATTTAAATCTACTGTAGATGCATTCAGTTTTATTAACATTTCTGAAAAGAATATTTAGATAGAATTGGGAGCCTAGGAAAATTTAGTTTTCGAAAGTAAGCTCTTTTCTAAGTTCATCCAATGTTAATGAATTCTTGTTTGTTATTCAAATCGTAAATGACGCCTAGGAATAATTATAAGTAGAATAAAAGCGATCGCGAAAATAAACTTCAGATGTTTTGAAAAAAAAAAATAGAATTACTGCATCTTAATCCGGAAATATCATCAAATATGTAAATGAGCTTTCTCAAGAATTTGAATTAAAGTTTAAGTTCCAAATTAGAATGACTTTTGATTTAGCAGTTCAAAAATTTGATTGCATTTAATTAGATTGATAAAAATTTCACCATAACCTTGGCCTCAATTTCATTTTGTGTTTAATTTTAATCATATACTCACAAACAATAATTTATTATTTGGCGATATCGAAGCTAACAAGAAATTTGTCAAAGAAGTATTAATTTACTGTATAGAACATTTAACTCTTTATAACAACAGAATTTTAGCTTATTGCAGCTTTGTATAATTTTGGTTTTAAATAAGAAATGTATGGAAAATTCTTAATAAGCTTTTCATCATTTTTCTTTTGGTTTCCATTTAATATATTTTTAGTAAATTAATATTTTATGTTATTATTAATAATATTTTTTTTTTTATTCTGGCACAAATTTTTATCTATCATCCGGCTTCAGATTTTGTACCAGACGACATTTTCGTAATCCGAATTGAGTTGTTGGACAATCATTTTGATTCGGTTGTTCTTTCAGAATCTTCTTACACTTTTATGCTCTGCTTGTTAAGTATGAAATAAACGATTTTTTTAAACATGTATTAAAAAAATCGATTCATTTGTATTTAATATTATTATGGTCCGCCTTATATTAAGAAGTGAGAGTAGGCTCAGAATGTAGGATTTATAAATTGAGGAAAACAGTTTTGAACGTATAAAAAAAGAGAAAGAAAATGTATGTATTATATAGTTTCAAAAATAAATATAAAAAAAACTAAAGTATTTTATAAAAAAAAAAACGTATATCCTTTCCGTTCTGTAGCATGGCGTTACCATGGAAACAGTGTTGCTTTATTGGTGTGAAATTGAATTGGCGGAAAGTTCCAGCAGGAAGTCGAAAATGTATATAAATGAATATATTTAAAAAAAAAACCTCTTTTCAATGAATACTTTAATTTCTTTTCTTGGCCATCTGGCTAGTTTCAATCTCAATAAAACATGAATATTTGTGTAGTATTAATACTAAACGCACATTTTAATTTAGTCTAATAGATACACATTCGAATTTTGAATATTAATCTTAAATCTAATTATATTCCTGATTCAAAAACATAAATTGGAGATGGCTCTTTAAGTTATTAATTCGAAATTTAGATATGATTTAAAAGCTTTCTTCGTTATTTAAAAACTAGATTTGAGATAAAGAATAATGATGATTATTATCTTTATCGTTTAAATAATAAAGAATATTTTACGCGATCTGAAGCTAAATAATAATAATAATATTGCAAAAGGACTAAATATTGTTTTACAATATTTTTTTGGTACTTGGAATTTAACACAGTACTTTCTTAATTGCCAAAACAAATAAACAATCTATAAAATTGCTGTGTGACATGAATACAAAGAAACAAAAATCTAGTTTTTGGCCTCGTTCATATAAATTTTAAATATTGGGATAATAAATCTCAATAAAGCACAAATTTCGCTTTATTTTTATTTATCGTACTACCGTTCTAAAACCCCCTTCGCATTCAGTTTGCTAAAACAAATGAATTAAAGCTATTTTGTTTCAATCCATATTCTTTATAAAATGGGGACAAAGGACGGACAAAAATGATGTTTAATATCCTATCCAAATACAGACGTCTGCTGGGTGAGTGAACTCGTGAGTCCACGTGCGTTTTCTGTCACCGTAGCAAAAATTATAAATCTCGTTGTCACCAGACGCGAATATGCAACTACTGTTCTTTGTTCGCGAAATCTGCCAAGTTTTTCTTTTTTCAATCAAATCGGAATTCATCGTTTTCTATTTCACTTAAGTAACTCTACGACTTCGCAGCGATATCATTTTTTTTCTCTGCCAGATTGTTAAAAGATGATTTATAAGAGGTTTTTTTAATTAAAATTTTTAAAATATTGCTGTCCAGCTGAAATAATTTATGTATAAGTAGCAAAATGTCAATGAGAGATGCGATTTCCAGTATTAGTACTTTTTTTCTATACAAAAATCGAAGCTTACTTTTTAGAGGCTTCTTGCTAATTTAACACTATGAGGCCGGACTAGTCCCAATCACCCTTTTAGACAAAACACTAACTGGGGCGTTATGGGACATATATCAAAAATCAAGGAGCGAAAGGTAATTTGCGATTACCTACACATATGGTAAGAACGATTCCATTATGTGTTCTTTCATAAAAAATTACTCCGGTTTCGAGACACACTTGTTGAACTTATAAAGATAAACTTACATAGCATTTCATTTCATTTTTTAGATCATTTAATAATTCTGTTAGTTCTATTGATTAATGTAATTAATGAGGCTAGTACTTATTTATTATTTAACATTGCCCGTTCTAGTATTCTAAATATCACTTCTTGATTTGATAGCAAAACGGTGGAAGTTGTAATATACCGGCTGACTTTACAAATTTTGTAACTGCATATTTTTATCATTGTATATGTATAATTAATTTTGCAAACTCATCTTTCAATACAAATATTATTTATAAATATAAATTATAATTTTACACATAAAAATTTTTCAACGCATTTGAAATGCTCTAAAAATGTCATGGTCTCTAATGAAAGAATCGGAATCTGATCGTTCGATATCTACTTCCACCGAACATCTGTTAGATATGTGGCCTTGATGTATATTAAATCTGATCTCAAGTGTTAGATGTCCTCCATTCCTATATTATGTTATTTGGGTGGTGGGACGTTGGCTCTTCAGCTGACTACGTTTCAAAAATACTCCTCATGTAGCTCCAGAATGGAAATTAGTATGAGAGAAATCAAATAAAATGAACGGGCTCGAGTAAAAACTTTGAATGATGCAATTAAAAGCAGTAACTACGAATGGGTCAATTTTTTTGTGTGTAACTTGAAATAAATTTTTGAAAGATATTTCATATATTCAACTTGTATTGTTTTCTATTTATCAATCCATCTAATTTGTAGACTCTCAGTTTCCATACATTCATGAATTTATATTTTATTTCTCAAAAACAACCGATATTATAGTATACCTTGTGTATATTGATAGTTTAAATATAAGCCAATAAAATATTTCCAACTTTAGTTTATTTAAAATTTAGTTAAGATTTTTTAAAATAATGTTTCGGTTCACATTACTATTTTTATTTTCTTGAGAATTTATAGTAATAATGTTCGACATCATATTATTTAGTGGGATGCTTTTCTTAGTTTTGCCTGACATAAATTTCATTAAAGAATTGATTTGTCTTATAAGCATTAGCACTTTTTTAAAATTTGCATTCACACTGGTGAATAGAAAGAAGGTGTATTTTAAACTCGTGCCATCCTGTGTCTGAAGATGGGATTACAAATTTCTGGAATATTTATAATGTATTAATTAAATAATTAATAGAATAATGTATTATTTAAAATGCGAAACTTGAATAAATGCTTTATAAATGTCATTAATATTGCTGTCTACAATATCATTGAAAAAAATAGCAAAAAATAAATATTGGGAAAAGTAAGGTTGTTTGAAGTTCGCCTTTTCAAGGTGATTTTAAATGAGTTTCTGAAAGTGAGTTGTACTAAATATTAGATTAATGATTATTTTATTTCTTCTTTCAGTTTTACTGAATTTTATTTGCAGTAATTATAAGTCTGGAATATTCAGTTCACATTAAATTCATACATTCAAAATTCATTGGAATTCATGTATATCGAGTTTGAGTTTGTTTTATTTCATTCCAATCATTTAAATAAATTTTTAGTTTTGGCTATCATGAGATTAGACTCATGAGATTAGATTATTTATGTTCACAAAGTAAAAGTATAATGAAATACATGAGATTGCAACGCATTTAGCGTCTTTTTGTATTAATTCCATAAATATGTATGATATGGTATAAATATTATGCATGATATATCTTAAAGTTTCTAATTGAAATGCATATACAATATATGCAATCGCTCTTAATTGGAGAAACTTTCAGAATGCATATTAAGATGCATTTTTAATTTCAAGTATTTTTTTAGTTTTTATAGATTTAGAATTTCTACAATTTTTAAAAAATTATTTTTATATACAAAATAATCAATTACTTTTAAAATTGGAAGAAATTTAAAGCCTATGTACATACGAGTACCAAACTTACATATGAGCAACACTCGTATTACAGTATCAATATTGGCATAAATAATTTCCAACAATCTTTGATTTCAAATAATTGTTTAACTCTAGAACTATCAGACAAATCAAAATGATTAGTTAATCACTAGAACATTCTATGTCTATGTTAATCTCTAGAAGTTCTAGTGTTAAGATTGAAAAATGACATATAATTAGAAAGATTATTTATTGCAATTGCATTTCTCATATAGTTTGTTGATTATGTTTTGAAACGTGTACAGCATAAGCTTTGTCATTAATATCCTTTTTTAAAATTTTAATAGGATTAGATATAAAATCTCTTGTGAAAAAGTATTTAGGCGCAAGGGATGTTGTTGAATAGTGAGTTTTAGTTATTTTAATTCAAAATACTACAGTGCAAACTTCAGTTGTAATCTATAAACTACAAATTAACCGTTTAAATCATATTTTAGATAATTACCATAGGCAAAATATTAAATAACTTTTTATTATAAACTAGAATTTATATTTGTGATTAATAATGTGAAATAAAATCCATCTTTTCACAGTTTGAAAATTCTCTCCATTATTACCACCATCTAAACCTTGCAAATTACTTTATCATATATTTTCGAGCTAAATATCAAAACTATTTTTGGAAACCGTTATGCAATCATGCATTCAGTCTCACTTGCCAGAGAGTGAATGATTTAATGGTTCGAATATTGACAAATAGATCTTCCTCTAGGACAAAACATTGAGTGTTGAAAACATTGATGACAAACAAAAATTTACAATTGGAGCAATCGAATAAAAAATGATAAGCAAAATGAATGATACAAAATGCATTTGCTGAAAGGGAAATCCCATAAAAATCAATTTTATTGTTTGTATTTGTATCATTTTAATTCTCCGTAAAAGAAAACACAAAAGATTTGTTTTAAATATAATTTTAGTTATTTTGGTTGACAATATTTTATACATATATACAAAATAATATTAAGAGATATAAATAACCAATTAAAATGCAAGGCAGTTTAATTATATTAACGTTAACTTAATTTGGAGTGGACATTATAATTTTGAAGCATGATTAGAGACGAGAACACCATCCAAACCTATATCTTATTTTCAAATTTTCACGCCAACTTCAATGGGAAGTCAATAAATCATCAAAATTTAAAATGCTAACAAAATCACTAATTCTAGCTCTTTCCATCAGTTGTATCAGTTGTAACTGATAGTCTCTAATATTATTCAAACCTAGAATAATATAATAAATTATTAAATAATTTGTCATATTATTAAATAAATAATATAATTATTATATTATTTATAAGAAACATAAATTATTTTGCAATAAAAATAATAATAATTATTCTTTTATAATAATATAAGTTGTAATAAATTTATAAATTTTATAGTTAAACAAGGATATCAGAATTGATTATTTGTTAGATATAAGGAAGTCTTATTTTTTTGATTGTTGAAGCAGCATATTTTAAATGCCCGGATTCTGTATTAATTACAAGTGCTTAAAAATAAATTTTATATAAGAAATGCTATTTGA
This sequence comes from Argiope aurantia, assembly GCA_026543865.1. Taxonomy (NCBI): domain Eukaryota; kingdom Metazoa; phylum Arthropoda; class Arachnida; order Araneae; family Araneidae; genus Argiope; species Argiope aurantia. The sequence goes on along the minus strand of JAPMOR010056014.1, from coordinate 203,191 downwards.
TAATTTAATTACCTTTAAAATAAAAAAAGTATATCTATTGCAATATTTAAAAAAAAATTAATGATTTTATTTTCAATTAGAAATTCTAAAAATTTTCAGTTTTAAAATTAGTAATGCTATACTGATGTTCGACTTCAAAATTGTATGGATTTTTAATTTTTAAATACTGACGACTCCTTCATTCGGCACTGTTATTATATGCCTCATTTTACTTACTTGTGGCGATCGGAATGTCTAGCTCTTAGTTATGGGTAATTAAAACCGATATTTTATTTGTCCCCACCTCTTAAAAGCGTATTAAAATAGCTAAAACGGTTTGAATCCATTGACAATCGAATTTAAGGGGAAACGTAAAATATCCTCAAACAATCAAAAATCTTAGATGGCGATCTAAAAAACAGAAAAAAACAGAAAATTTTCTGTTTTGCATAGTATGTAAATACGTAAAAATAAATTTGATAAAATTTATTTCTCATTCGATTTCTATAAATTTTTTTAATCTACAATCATGCCAAAAATAAAGCTCCAAAAGAATGTCAATAATACGCAGCTGAAATATTATAGTTGGATAACATTTCAGCTGCGTGGATTTTTGCATTCTAAAACGATGAAAATTGTTTCTTTCTTTTTAAGCAACACTTATTTATTTATTTTTCTTTATTTTTATGAAGTTTGTGTTAAACTGCAAGTAAAACTGATGCTCTGAATTTATTTAAAAAAATAATATGATCGTAATTTTACACTTTAAAAAAACTATTATGTGAATGCAAACAAATTACTATAGGAATTTTTTTTATAGAGCAATTAATTCGAACAATGGGTCTTTCGAATTTTTTAGATGAAGAAAAATTTATTTCTCTCATTAAAAATTATAATCTGTTTTCATTTATGAGAAATGAATACTTATTTTTAGTGTCATCTTAAAAAAACTTTTTCGATTTATACTTTGAATGAACTTTTCAAATTTATATAAGATTTTATTGGGCATTCTTTATATAAATTTTCTAATGAAAATTTACACAGCAAAATTTGTAAATTATTCGTTCTTTCATTCCGAACATTTCTCTAATTTTATTTTTATTCTTCAAAATTATTTAATCATTTTTTAGTTAAATTCTTTCAAGTACAGAATATTTAGCAGTAAACAATCTACAGAAAAAGAAAGTTCTTTTATCTATATTTTTTAAAATGGTGGAATAAAAAATATAACGAAAAAAAAAGGAGATAGAACGGTGGTACGTAATACGTAACGGTGGCTGTAGGAAGTGTGAAAGGAATAAATTATAATGCTCTGAAATTAATTTTGTAAATTTGTTGTATCTTTTGACAAATGAAAAAACTAGATAGAAATTAAAAAAAACATTAAATTATTGAAGGATGAAGAAACCTTAAATAGATTAACTTTTTAAAGGAAAAACTTTAAAGTGTGAAGGATAAACTTCATTTCCATATTTAATTTTCTTTCAAGCAATTAATAGGTAACTGCATTTATACAATTTTTTCTTGTACAAGAAAAATCCAAGCTGCATTTTTTTTAATGAAATGAATTTAAAAGAAGACACTGGTAACAAATAATATTTAATTTGCTTTTCTTCTTTTGAATTTTCTTTAATATGCAATACTTTGATAATTAACATAAAAAATAAAATTTAATTAAATTGCAACGTTTTTGAATGAATACAAAAGACTTTTAAACAACAGCTTTTATCAAAATTCGCTTTATTTCTCATGACATGTCATCTCTGATTATTCAAAGCTGATGGGAAATCCGTTAACAGCCAATAAAGTACATCGTAAAACTATTAAGTAGCACGTGTTGTGGTATAAAATTCCATTAGCCCAGCGTTCCACTCCTGTGACCTAATTATTGATCAAATATTTGTACCAGTTGAACCGTTTCACTGAAACAGTCCCGTTAATTGCTTGAAGCAGTGAAGCATCAATTTTTTAATCAAATTTGCTCTTCGTAGCTTATAAATAAATAACGGACGGTTATTTTGTGCTATCGTCTGAGCTCTCATAAATTCGGATTTTTTTTAAAGATTTAATTTCATGTATTCATTACAATTCTTCTGCACGAATGAATTTTGAAACAAAATTATTTGATACAATTCTGAAGTAATTGATTCCCAAACGATTTTTGAAAAGTAATTTAAGCAGGAAAAATGATTATTTTGTGCTATCGTCTGAGCTCTCATAAATTCGGATTCTAGTTTTTTACTGTTGTGTTTTAATGTCTTAAAACAAAATAAATTGATAGAAAAAAAGAATTCATTATGCTAAAAAAATGACTCTTTTTTTATAAAATATAATTACGCTTTAAATTTTTAAAATTAATTAATTGTAATCGATAATAAATAATTTATAAAAGTAAATTTTGAATGTATACCTGCGGCGTTCAGACGAATAGATTGAAAAATAATTCATTATAATCGTATAATTTTTAATTGGAACCATGAATGCTCTACAATTTTAAATCGTAATCTCGAGCGCATGCCTTCAAATAAGATTTGAAATTCCTTTTCGCTGATTGAGTGGATAGTATGCTGGGAATTCATATATAGGGTAAATTTTTTTTGTTACTATCTTATTTATACTTACCTGACTGACCTCAAATTTATGATCAACTTTTCATTGCCAATAAAATAATTTATTAAGTTTATACTTTTAAAAATAAATAGATTGGAGGAAGTACTTATCCAATTATGTTAGCTGTTTACTGCGAAACATGACAACACCATCTCGTATAAATGGTCAGAAAGGGCAATTGGGAACAGTACGCACCGGTGATGTCTAGGCAAACTGGGAAGCATCTGCCTTTTTAAAAGTACTCTAGGGAAAAAAAAAACAAAAAAAAACACGATATTTTTTCGCTTTTTTCAGTGTTGTTTCCTAAAGTTTATTTATTTAAATTGGAATCATTTAAAAAAATGAAATCCAAACGTTCCTAAAAATTATGCATCATCATTTGATTTGAACTGCGTGGATTATTTGTTACGTAAATTGCAAAGATATATTTATTGGATTTATAAAATGTAACCGTTATGTGTAGAATACAATTTTCTTTACAGAACAGTATTTCCCATTACCCCGGATCATTGTTATCGTGGGGTAATTAAGAAAAGGTTTTTATTGTATTAAAAATATTTTTTCCATACATTTGGCGTAATTGGGCATGATGAGAACTGATATTAAATTTAGGAACGCAGTAGCGTGCCGTCCCGCCAACAGTGGTCATTATTTTATGTCGAATTATTGACATTTTAAGCGAATTTATCATGTGATCTATATACATACTTTCCATGAAAGCCAATTATTAATAACGATTTGATGCTGTTTGACGTCAAATACGAGAGGAAACAAGAAAACAGACGTCAAGGAAGGAAAAAAAATGTAAGGCTAAAGGAGAAAGTTGAAGATTATTTTAATTCTTTTCAAAAGAAACTATTATGGAGATGTAAAAATTAATGAAAAAAAATGATTACCTTGAAGCGTCAATGGTTGAGTTTTGAATTTGTAATTTGTAAATTTTGATCGATTGTGTTGAGGATATCAGAATGAAAACCTATTATTCGTAAATCTGATGGATTGATGGTGATCAAATGAATGAACAAGTTTGAAGAACACCAGTTTGATTAAATCAAAGTTTACTTTGATGTTTAATTATAGCTTATAATTTCCGAGTGTTATATAAAAGTTATTCTACCAAATCCTATCTGTTAACTCGATTTTTTCAAGTAGCGAAAATGTCAGAGTTTGAATGTTCTATTTAACCTGTTAACTGGATATGACGAATTATTTCTATGGGAAACAAATAGAATATAAGTTAATTAGCCGATTAATATGTTAAAGGGAAAGCCGTACTTTTTGCTACTAAATTAATTTACTACTGTTTACTTTCTTTAAAATGTGTTTCTAAGTCACCTCCCCCTGGTATCTCTTAATTTTCAGCCATTTCTGATTTTATAAACGCTTATTCTCTTATTCTTCCCGACAAGATTATATTATTGAATTATCGAGATTGAAGATATTAAATAGCTATAATATACATTTTCATTGAAAAACTGTAAAAATAGCAGTACTTTCGAGTAGTAGGCGATGAAATAAATATTGAAGTAATGTGCAATGATGTCTTATTTTGAATATATTCTCGTCAAATCAGCGCTTACTGTGATTAGAAACCAAAACAGGTGTTCCCAGTTATCTAATAGTCTCTGAGGGTAATTGTATATGTACCAGGTAATTATGAATGACATTGTAATTAAAATTGTTTTATTATTTTTGAAGAAAAATGGATTGTTTAAGGAGCTCTAAAAACATAATTATTTACACACATATATTATAGGTTTATTCCCCATTTGATGCAATAATTCAAATTGAAAAAAATTATAAAGTCTATAAAATTTGTTTTCAATTTGTTAGGTATTTTTTGTTTCCAATTACCCTAATTGACACTAAGCACTGATTTTCTAATGTTTAATTTTACATATAACAAAAGATATTACCTAACCTTAAATGAAATATTTCCATTGAAATTAAGTAAAAATATTTTTGTATTGTGCATAAATTGTAAGAAAATTTCTTTTAGTATATAGTTTACAGAAAATTTCTTATTCTCAGTTACTTTTCTACATGAAATCACATACCGGAAATCACAGCTTTCAGCTTAATAAACAATAACAGCTCTGTCCTGTATGTATATTTATTTACTTTCATGTAGGAGGCAGTTGTTTTCTAAAACCACAGAGTCTCTTGTTCATTGATGGGTTTTCACTCAAAGAATAAAATAAATTTAATGGAAACGGTTTTAAATACAGATTTTTAATAATGTATCGAAGATAAGAAATCCTTTAATTTAATTACTTTCTTCTTTTTGGTTTTAATTTGCAATTTCTTATATTAAAAATTATGAACTTATTATTATTTTTTTGAAATTCATTATCATGTGGCGCAAATTTTTGCAATCAAAATTAAATGAAAATAATCTATCTGTGAATAATTAAGTATTGAAATCATTATATTATATTGTCATCAAGACAGTGTACAAAATGTGAAAACTCTGGTACATTAGAAAGTGAAAAAAAATTGATTGAAAAATTCGATCTTTATGGATATAAAATAGGTCAATTTTAATAAAAGTGTTTTAACGAAATTAGTTGGACGTCTCTTTGTGTTTTTTTCCACAAAATTTTAAATATAGATAAATAAATATATGTGATGGTGATGATGATAATATATTCAGCTCGTTCGTTTTGCTGATCCAAACTTTTTCTAAGCAGATGTTTTGAGGGCAGTGAGCTTTCCCTAGTTTTCTTTAAAAAAATGTTATGAAGCAGAAAAAAGGGAGGGATGCTTTTGGAGCTGCTGCACAGGAAATTCATTTGAATCAACATATGGGAAACGTGTATTTGATAAAAGAATTGACCTAATGTATAAGAATAATGTATCTAAGAAATATATTTATCTTTTCGATACATTTTGAAATAAAAAAGTAATCCGATTTTAATCCTTACTAACTTATTATAAAACTGAAGAAAAATAGTTGAAGAAATTGCACTATGCTTACAAAGTATTAAAATTTCATTTGTTCATTGTTATAAGTATTCTGCTTTAACAACACCAGCGACAAGGATAACATCCAAACAATAGCAAAAGGTGCGATTTTTTTTCCTTGTGGAGATGTGACAGATTCCATGTTTTGTGCTTCCGTTAACTATGGACCTTGACGAATGAAATAATAGTCATCAGCAGCGTGGGATTAAATAGACTATCATCTGAATGTTATCTCTCTGCTGGCATTAAAATATACCCGGTGTTGCTAAAATTAATATTTTATGTATAATACTTTCAATGTAAAAACTACTTTTGAATTAAAAATAACATATAAACTCTTTTTATCAACTAAAATCTTTATCGTCTGCTTTTAATTTAAAATTAAAATATCAATTGAACCAGATGATTTCTAAAAATCATCGACAGCTAATTTATTAAAATTTATTTTAAACATAAGTTATTAATATTTATTACATTAATACTTCAATTTTGTTCGTAAATGCTAAAATATAAGAAAAGTTGTCTTCGTTTGAACGATTCACGTAAGCTTTGTTTTAACATGATAGAATCACTACAAAAAAGCAGAACTTGCTACTAATAAAGACATTTCCAAAAAAAAAAGAAGAATAAATTAAAATGAAAGTGAGAGCTAAAAAATATTGGTAAAGTTATTCAAAGTGTAAAAGAGATGAACTTTTTATTAATTTCTAATTGACTAAATATTTAAAAATTTATGTACTTTGAAAAGTTGACATTATTCTTTCTCGTGTTTTATATAATGAGTCACAAAATTTAGTTGAGAAGAAGATTTCGCTTGATGTGAAAAATTTGATACTCATGGAAAGTGAATAATAAGTTCGTTGTATAGGATAAATTTTGAAGTTTTGTAAATTTTCTGTTTTTAATATTATTCTCAGGCTCAAAAAGTAAATAACGCCGAAGACGAGCAAAGATCAATACATCCAAGGACATTAAATGAAGTAAAGGGAAACAAGTTCACATTTATCCAAGAATTAGTGACAATAAAATTGATTTTGAAATTTAAGAGTAAATTCTGGAAATCTGGAAATCCTGACACTGAGAAATGATTAAAAAATATCATGGCAAAGTATCTCGAAAAAATCAAAGAAAAGTCAATCAAAAAGCTATACTGGCATTTGTTAAAATATACAAAAAGCAGCCAACAGAATTTAAGAAGATGTCATTTTTGTGGATTGGACAGCAAATATAATGGTTTTGGAAGTCAAAGCAAAGCGTTTGACTCATATCAAATTAAGTAATCAAACATTCAATCAAATAAAACATACGGAGGTAGAAACTAGTTAGTCTTATATGATAAGCTCTGACGTGGGGAATTTATAAATGGTACAATGGATAAATATGTCTATTTTGATATATAGTGAAATTTAGAGCAAAACAACTTAGAAACCGCAAGACATTTGAAATTATACCAGAGTAACGACCCAAAGTATACTGCTGATATTTGCAAAATATGGATCCTCTACTATAATCCTGGTGTGATTTAGATCCCCCTGCCCAGAATTCAGACATTCCCATTGAACATGTGTGGAGTTATTTAAAGAGAAAAAAAAATCAGTGAATACAATATTTCTAACAAGTAGGAGTTAAAAAACATTCATGTGATCAAATAGGGCCACAACCAATGGATCATTTTATACAAAATTGATTAAATCTGTGTCAAATCGACTGCGAGTGGTTATAATGAACAGGAATGACCTAACAAGATATTAACTATCCAATTCATATTTTTTCTTAATTTATTGGACAGTCTCTTAATGGTTTTTTTAGCAGACTTTCCAACTTGATTTCTTTTACTTTAAATTATAATCTTAATCGTATTAATAAATATATTGTTTGTGTTTCTTTAATTGCATTTACCAAAATGTGACAGGCTTTTTTTTATTTCCTTAATATATTTAAGTCATATATTATGAAAAGATTCTGTGAACTTGTATTGTGTCCCCAATACTTTTTTGAGTGACTGTAACTATTTAATTAGATGATCTCTTCTTTGATACCTACTAACCATAACAGAGAAGGGGTCATTAAATTAGAGGGATGACACAATTAGATAGTAAGTGTGAGTAACAGATGAGACACTCGGTAGTCAACGTGTTAATAATGTCGTTTTCATCTCAACACGAACAAGATTCGCATAGCGAATGCACAGATACCTGCTACAATCCGTTAGCTATTCTGCATTTAGATTGTCTTTAAACATGCAACATCTGAAAGTATATAAAAAAATCAACAGATTCTGAACATGTTTTAATTTGAATGCCAATTTTCTATCTTGTTATGTTGCGTGATTTTTGAAAAATGAAACCTTTATCTACTCCAGAAGCCTGGCTAGACGTCTGTTGTCGATAGATTACAAGCACCCATTTTAAGTGCAATTTTACTTTTGGCCATTAAGTATTACTTTGTTTTTCCATCGAAAACACACTTTCCCAACTTTCTCGGAAATAAGTTAAAGCCCAATTCTTAATCTAATGCCTTAAAAATTGCGTAGTGAACGGTTCATTGACGTAAGTACTCTATCGTATTCCCACAGCTGTTTTCAAGAAAACCTGAAAGTGCGAGTCGTTATTTCAGCTGTATCTTTCCGAAAGAGCGTTATATATTGAGTATGGAAGAATAGCATGTTGCGATGTGCACCAAAATGGAGAGAACTAATTCACTAGGTCTGAAAGTGAATTGTGATTTTCAGGTTTCCTATGAAATTTGGCTGCGGTCGAGTTTTTTCCGATTCCGTATCGTCACTTGTTCACTTCAAATATTCATGCCGTGGTTACATTAGAGAAATGGAGCGAGACTGAGGATCACGTGACATGGCAACGGTTTTGCTCAGAATAAAGTTTTTTTTTCTTTCTTTTTCAATGTTTTAACGTTACTGTCTGAATATTATGGAATTTTTATTTAAAAAATCGAGTTTATAATTAGTGGGGAAAAATGTTTGAGATGGGATACTTAATGGCTGCAAAAGTTTTCAAAATATCATGAAGAAAAATTCTTCTGGTTATTTGAATTTTATATCACAAAAACCAGGTCTGATTATATTGTAGAAGAGCTGTCTTGAAGAGTTGGTTTGTCAGGTTCAATGGCTGCTAAAACTTCATATTAAATATTTTATGTAAGTTACTTTTCATGGCTTCCTCAACAAAATGTTTTGAATTTCAAATTTCGATCGACTTATCGTACTATTACTATTTATTATGTTATTTTAGGGCTCTCACATTTTTATATCCATTGTGCTGTGAATTTCACTATTTTTATCTTCATATCTTTATAAATCCAATCACATCATAGTAAGAGTAATATTGTTAGAAATGAACAGGTTTCAAATTCCTTTTTACATTACTTGATTATGAAGTTAAAACTTCCCTGTAAACGCAACAAAATTTACAAAAAAATATTAAAAGCATTAAATAAATAAATCATTTTAATTAAATAAATAAAATGAATTAAAATTTTAGTTAAATAAAAGAAATGAACTAAAATTTTAATTAAAATTACAAAATAACGCTCCGAGATGCACATTTCACTCACCAATATATAATGGGCTAAATTTGGTAGTTCTAAGTCAAATTATCTGGGTCATAGAACACAAACGCACGCACGCACACACACACACACACACACACACACACACACACACACACACACACACACACACACACACACACACACACACCTTTATTATTAATCGAGATATAGATTTATTCCAATATTTTGCACTTTTTTTACATATTAACTTTATTTACATGTAATGGAAGTTATTTCGTACTAGATCAAAGGGGAATGATGGAATACATTTTTACATTTTTTTTCGATATTCATTTACAAAGAGAACGTATTTTTGCAAGAAAATTCTATTTTCTTTATTTTTACAATTGATGAATTAATTTCGAAGCATTTGAATTATGTTTTTTAACTCTTTAATCATGTAGCCCGTGCCGTATACATGCATCGACTTATCACTTTTTAATGTATTAGATAATTCAGTATCTTTACGCTGTCGTCCAAAAATTGCCACAATTCAAGTATTATGTAGATTTTTAATTGAATTAGTTTCGAAACATAATCCTAAAATAGAAGGCGTCGCCTAATTAGAGAATAGAGAAATCAAAACCGGTAAAGCGTCAAGTGTGTAGCATCTGCAAATATTGTTATTCGGTTAAGTAAGTAACATTGTTAAGTAAAGAGACATTCGGTTAAGTAAAGAGACATTGAAACGTCATTTATATAGAAGGTCAAACAAATACAGAAATAAAATTGAATCTTGAGTGCAGAAGGGGGTAAGAAAATTTTATTTAGTCATGCTAGAAATTAATAAGTAATTTTGCTTAATTCAGACGAATATCTAAGCAGCATGATTTAGATAATGAGACATAGTGCCAAATTTTATCGAATTTGTAAACTAAGCAATATCGACTATTATTTATTTATCGACAACAAAAGCGTAACGGCGTTCTTAATTAACTTTATACGGAGATATTTCTACGTTCAAATTAAAGTTGCTAAACATCATCAAACAAATCAAATAATGAAAAAATTTGGCATTGCAGTAATTCATTCGAAGAAATTGTATGAATTCAAAGACAAAGATAGTTGCTCAAGATATCACAGACTAATATTTGTATTCTTTAATAAGCTGAAAATAGCTTTGCTTTTGATAAGTGTAGATTTTATCGAGTTCCAAATTATGCGAAAAGAATTCTTTTAATTGCAAGAGGAATGTTGCAACAGAGTAAGAATTGATTGAGTAATTTGTAGGTCGCACGGCTTTCGGATTTGACTGGAATGCGTGCCCGTGCAGCTAAAAGTGCGAAACCGAATTTTAAATCCTTTTTAATTCTTTGAAATGAACGTTGTGTGGCAGTTGGTGAAAGTTTTTTGTATTGCCATAACGCTTATTGAGGAAAACAGTGTGAAATAAAATAAGAAAATGGGAAAGGGCACGAACGCTGATGTATTTACTGTTTTTAAAAAGGTAAGTTTTCCCCCCTCTTCCAATGCAACAGGAAACTATTCACTTATATAAAATATTATGTTTTAATGAATTTAATATTTACCATTTTTCCTGATAGCACTTTGAGTTGCAAAATGGTAATGATAAAAATGATAGGAAAAGGTTTTGGGAATTAGTGTTACCATTATTATTATATTTTGTTACTATTTCTAAATTCATTCAATTTTAATTTTTGGAATAAAAATGGCGAATGGAAATTGTCGAAAATTGCTGAAGTTGTTTCTATGACAGAATGGTAAAAAAGTACGTTTTTGAAAATCTGAGCAGGTATGAGTGATAATTTTTTTAATCTTCAAATTATGGATTATTTTTAAAGATTTAGAGCTTATTTTCGAGATTTAAAAATAAATCCATTGCTTAATTCAATTGAATTTATATTTAAATGACAAAATGGGGAAAATGTAGATTTTCATAAAGAAATAAATTATATTTTTAATAATCTTCAAATTACAGATAATTTTTTAAATTATAAATATATATATATTTTGATTATTTACCACTAATTTCCAAAAGTTCGAGATCTAATTTGAACAAATAGGAATGTATGAATGCTGTATATTTTAGAAAAAAGAAATAATTATTTTTCCTAATATGATAATTCAATGAAAGCTTATATTTTTCCAAAATGTAAAAAAAGACTTTCATGTAATTTTTTTTAATCAAGAGTTGAAATATATTTAGATGCATCCACATTGAAGCATTATTATCATGCGAGGACATGATAATTTAGGAATATGGTTGGTCGAAAAAAATTAGCCAGAAATAAAGACTGGTAATCGAAGATTTTCGACTAAGAGAATCGGTATCATAGACAGCATAACATATCTCAAACATTCCAAATTCAAAACGTCTTAATTTAAATTCTGAATTACCATCATTTACTTTTATTTGTAATCATATTACTGAAAATACTTTTGCTGAATGATTGCACTTTTATTCCTATATATTGGTTTTGATGTTCTGATTCAACAAAAAAAGTTATTGAGTTAGTTGATATTTAATCTTTCCATTTCATATTGAAGTTAACATTTTTTGTGAGATGACATAGAATTATCAAATACATAGCACGGTGACATAACATAGAAGCCTATAACATGCCTATAAAAATTTGAAAATTGAAAAATAAGTACTTGTTTATTTTTAGAACTCTCCAGGTTTATTTGGCGATTTTCAAGACTTCGCAGAGATAGCCAAGTTTTCTTATATAAAATGCAAGCATCTTGGCGATATATCTCGATTACTTAACGGTAAAACTCAGGGGCCGTAAAAATAAGCAATTACCAAAAATACTTTGCTTAAAAAAAACTCTTATACCAAGCTAAACATAAAAGATATTATCAAAATTCGTATGCTATAATATCAGGAAAGCAGCTGCTCGCCAAAAACGGCTGGTTAGAAAACAAATTACTAATTTGCAGTATCCGTATTAAAACTATGAACCCTTCGTCTAAAAGATTTTTAGACTGAATGAAAGTTTTAACGTCATAATTTTGGTGATGGTACAAAACCAGGAGCAAGTCGCTGTTGAAATGCAAGATCAATTTTTTAAAAACTGATGGTAGTTTCGGAAACTAATCTCATGCCATCAGATTACTAATCTCTTAAAATATAGAATTACGGCATTTGCTTTATAATTCGAGCTATGCACATTTCGTAGCTGGGATTTAAAATATTTTAGTAAATAATTTATAAAGAGATGAGAAAAGGATAATAAAAGAATAATAGCGATGAATATATTAAACCAAAATAACTGCAAATCATTGAAAAAAAATCGTCCTTAATAGAGATCAATAAAAGTGGAAGAATAAAGATTCTCAGTTTATCTTAGAGCATTGAATGGTCTAGTTTGCCTTCGTTGTATTATATCATATAAGATGTCTTAAGCATCCATAAAAGTTGTAGGATTTGTTCAGAGTCTTATTGAATAATTCATGAAGTTTTCCTCCGTTTAGATCAAGAAACACCAAACAAACAACAATAACAAAAAATGATAGTGATTGCTGACTGTCTGAATTTAAGCATATATATCCGACATAACTACCCCATCAATAGAATGCAATGCCTTTGGCACTGCAAATAAAACAAAAACAAGAATGAAAGAAAAAAAATGATTATTTATGGACCCTTGTTTTTTCCTTTCGCTTGTATGCTCCATAAAACAAGCAAAACCGCTTTTTTCGCTTCCGACACCAAGCCAAGTGCTGTGCCCCCAAACATTCTTGAATTATTGAACATGCGGATATAAATAGGGTTCGTATTGTCTTTAAGCGTTTTAACGTTTAATAATGACGGTGAATTTTTGCTTCGATGACGCTGAACTCTGAATAAAAAGAAAAGCTCACTGAGTTAAAACAAAAAAAGAAAACAAAAAAGGAACTCTGTGTGGCTATTAGAGGTTGCATTGTTTACTTCGTCGGAAGTTAAAATGCGCAGGTTTATAGGGGGCTTCCAACAGTTGATCATCGATGCGCACATTTTTTTCTTTGTTCATTAAATAGGTATTGAGGTCAAATATTTAAAGTTATAATTGAATTTCGAGTCTATTTATATTCATTACTTTCATCTTCCGCATATAAACTTTTATTTACCAAACTTGACGAGCAAATTCTTACCAGAAATGTTGGATATGAAAGTCAATTGGATTAAACGGAACTCTAATTTTGAATCTTTTATGTTGAGATTATAACCACAGGTTTTTACTTGATTCAAGGATTTTGCCTGCTGTAGAAGTTGTGCTAAAGTGGATTATAAATAGACATACGCTGAAAATGTGAAGCGTTAAAAGGTTACATTTTCAAATTGAATCGTTTTGTTGAATTTTCTATTTCAGATGGGGCATTATTTTGGTGAATTTTTCATGTTGCGTTGCAAAAAGTTTAAGTCATTGAAAATAGCAGCTTTATATAAAGTCGATTAATGCTTTACCAAAATAGACGAAAAACAATTTCAGATACCCTCTTCTAAAAAAATTCATATTTTGCGAAAGGAAATAAATTATAAATTTTCAAGATTGTTTAAGACACTTTGAGGTTTAATCATTTAAAACTCTCAAAATCACATTTTCTCTGTTAAATATTCTTTTACGCAGTTATAACTAAAGTAATCTTAAACAATGTCTACAATGCGTCAAAAATGAATCCCAACACATTTTAGGGCTGGTAATCCATAAAAGTTAAATAAAAAATAAGTCAAGAAAAGAAAATTCAAAATAATTATTCTTTTTTTAAATAAAGAAAAAAAGAGGGTAAAAATGCTATTCGGCTTGGAATATGTGAACTTCATTAGCATAAGGGGCCATCTATATATTTATAGAATCATCAAATTTTTCAGTTGCAGCTCTTTATTTTTCGTTTTTAAAATGATTTTACATAGTGAGATACAAAATTTTAGACGAATTGATACAAATTAACTAGCAATATTAAAAATATTTAAGGACTATTTCACTATATATGAGTATAGTAAATACGTGATTATATTAATGCTTTCTTCTATTTAGTTTTCATTTAAGTCATTAATATGGGAAGTTTGCTTTCAGAAAGTTTACCTTTTTATTTTTTTTTCCTTTCGTATTTCTGTTTTTTCCCCCGTATATATAGTATAAAGTATAGCAATCATCAAAAAATTTGAACTCGCGATTTTAACGAATCTCCACGTTTTATATCTACTTGAGTTCAAAAAATACATTTTTGGAAAATGTCCGTCTATCTGTGACAAAGATAACTGAAAAACGCTTTTAGCTAGCCAGTTGAAACTTGGTACACATTCTTTACACTAAAATTACAGATATCTAACAAATTTTGAGTAAAATATGTTCTGAGGTAGTTCGTCTATGCGGCTGTTCTAATATAAGTTAACACAGTAACTACAAAAGGAAGAAAGTTAGAGGTAAAAATATATATATGGATTTAACATATATAGTGTAGACACTTTTCAAATTTTGAGCCAAATCTGATAAGGAGTTGACAGTCTGTCGATATGTTTTTGTGACTACAAGTGTAATTTTGTGTCAAATTTTTGTCTTAATCGGTTGTACAAATGCTTCTACAATACAAATTCTATTTTCTGATAGTATTAAAGCATGCCAGAGATAATCACCAAAAAACTTGACAATGAAGGCGCGATGGATTCTGTAAAAATGCTAAATTCACTCTAAAGGTTGATATTTCGTAACTATTGGCCATCAAAGCCATGTAAGGCGCTCTTAGAAATAACATCTTTATTAGAGAGTACACGAGAAAGTTTTGAGGAGACCACTCCCGTTGGTGTATGTTTGTTGTATGGAGTGATGAAACATCATGGAAGAATTCAAAACGCATGCTTTTATTTGCAGGTTTAATTACAAAAAATAATAGTTAAATAGTATTTTCGTGCCATATTGTTTAAAATAAACAGAAGTTTGGATAAATTTAGAAATGTAACCTTTTTTTAAATCTTTTTTATTATGAAAGATTATATAGTGCTTACCACTAGACTAAATGAATGAGGATGAATTTGCGAAATGAGATATTAGAATGATTGAATTTCTTCTCTTAATCATTACTCTCAGAAAAATTTTAAAGAATTCGAAATAAATCTATCTTCTTTAACTTACTCAACTTCCGTTTGAGTGTCATGTTTTATCAAAGAAAAGACTAACAACAATAACTCAGACGCGCACGGTTTTGCACTCCAATCCAATATTCATTGTTTTCCACCCTTCAGTAAGCCCAAATGAACAAAATTCTGAGCAGCGATGCTGAGATAATTCGCAAAGAATGATGTCGCGGTTTATATTGGAATTTTACTAGAACTAGTTCCGCATCTTTCAAAGTCTCTGAGAAGTCCCGAAGAAAACTGCTTGTAATACGACATAGCACTGCATGCGGACGTGAAAGTAAAGTGGACCGTTAACAGCTTAATGAACAAATTGTAACCGTCGATTGCATTAATACTTTAATGTATTCAAAAATTTAATATCGGGATTGTAATTAACATAATTAATTTTCTGTTTTAAATTCAGCACTAATGTAATTACATTCCAAACACGAAATGGCACGCAGTAATTTAATAATTTTCTTATTTTTTCATTGTCTTATAAGGGACTGTTTCGTCATATAGCTATCTGTTTCATATACACAATAAAGTTATAAATGTACCATTTAGTTTAACCGCCATTGATTATGTTTTTGCGGAGGATTTGCTACAACCATTTACGAATTGGACGGAGAGCATCTTCATAGTAATCTTTTTATTAACTTGAAGACTATTGGTTTTTACTCTCACATTTAAATTTTATAGATTTTATATTTTAAACTCGTTTTCATCTTTTTATAAAAGATTTTTATGCTTTTAAGACCAGTTTTAGTTTTCGATTCTTTGAATTTTACCATTTGTCTCCTACCATATGTTTGGTGTGGCATGGCCAAAATACCCTCTCATGTTGGCATCGAGGATAATCAGATTGTGGACATCCTTGCTAAAGCGAGAGCTAATGATCCTCTGTGCCTATTGAAATTCTTACCTACATGAAAACCTTCTCGAGAGCTCAAAGCCGAAATAAAGCTACTTGACTTATCCCACCAATTCAACACTGATATAAGACTAGTTGTCCAAAGGGCTCTCTGACTCTTGATTGTAGCAGGCAGGATCAGGCTACTCTAATTCGCTTTCTCAATGAGCACCTTGGAACTATGAAATATTCTGATGGATCTTAGAGCTTTGAAGCCTGCCCCAAATGTTTTACGGAAGAATGCTTCACTTGATCACATTTTTATTTGTCTGGGCCTCGGCAGGCAGGATATCATTGACAATCCATTGTAAGTATTGGACTTCATCAGGGTGCACAATTTTATAGACTTAATATAGTTCTGCTGTTCTTCGGGATTACTGGGCACTCAATTTAAAGGGATTTTTCTTTTATAATATTTCTGATTAAAATCCGATAAAATGCTTTTAACATACATCTTTTATATTCTGTTTCAAATTTCATTTATTGGAAAAAGTATGTAAAAGATGCACGATAAAAATTATTGCATGATATTTATCTTCATGGAATTATATTTTTTATCATTTCAGTAAACCCCTGCAAAATTGAAATTATTTTCTTATTTTAGCGCCTTGATGACCGAATTTCGATTTTATTATCTCAGCTTTCATGTTTAATTAAACAGAAGAGTTTCCATGGAACCGAAACGCGTTTAATCTGTTAAAGATTGAAATGTTCTCTTGTTGATATGGTGTGAAAGTTTATAGAAGTTCAGTACCGGTACAGATGTCCTCCTTACCATCTGTTTGTGGCTCGGACTTACATGAAATGAGTTTTCATATAAATCTGTCAGCGGACAATACCTTTTTGAAGTTTCTTGAAGGGATATCAATCTATCTAAATTAGGCATTTTTGTTAATATTTCCACGATGATATTCTTGATGCTTGATATCTTCATTGATATTTCCACTATGATATTCTTAATAATTGATATTTTTGTTGATAATTTCACGAAGTGGTTCGAAATGATATTCTTGCAATGTGGTAGTGTGACTAATTTTTTTTGTATCAAAAACATCTTTGATTAAACTGCGCCATGGATTTGGTTAAAAACATAAAAAAATCATAATGGAAATATTTTGAAATTGCTCAAAATCAAATAAGTCATTAGATACAGAAAGAAAAAAATAATTAAACATGAAGGTGATAGATAGATGAGACTTGTATTCGGTTCAAGAAATACGTTTACAGATGCGTAGAGCAGTGAAAAAATAGTCAAAATAATTGGATGCGTTTCTTTCACAAGAGTTCAGAGAAAATCAAATAGGCGAGAGTGATCGATATTAGAAATCGATTATTTGATTAAAAGATGTTAAGGAACAGTATGGTACGCGAGAGACATGTATGTCCTCTCGTAGAAGACGTTCATGAATAAACCAAATATGACCTTTGTAGAGACTTGTCAAATGGACATCAGGGCATCACATAGGTTAAACTGGCCGGAAACTAATAAAAGGTTTGAAATAAAATAATGTATTGTGGATATGTTGTGTAGCGTACCACACAACTGCAATAGCTAATAAATCCTTTGCACTCTGAAAAGTAATTCGGTGCTTAATTATTCACCTAATATAAGGACTTGTTTATTGCTTCGAAAAATAAAAATATATACTTGCTTTAAATTGAACTTCTATGAAAAATTAATGTACATTTTCTTATTATGTAAGTTTTTAACATCGAATTTTAAGAAAAGTGTTAAAATCTCAAAATGATGCCCTGTCTTGAATGGCACCTGAGACGAGAAAGAGAAATCGGAGTACAAAGAGTTAATAAAGTGATCCCCAAAATTAATGTAAGATTTAAATTTGCCTACATTCAAGCAGTAAAGTGTTGGCAACCCTATAAAAACATTTAAAAGCTGATAGTTTAAGGTTAGTAAAACACGATAGAACTAAGTATTTTCATTGTTGAACGTCATTTCAAAAATAATGAAAGTATGGCGGCCACAGTTAGAAAATTTAAGAATTGGCCCCCTAGTTCGTGTGGTTTAACACCATTGGATTTCTTTTTATGTAATTATTTGAAGTCGAAAGACTATGCTAACAAGCTTACAACCACACATGCAATGAAGATGAAAATTTAACGCTGCGTCAACAAAATTTAGCCACATTTATGCAAAATGATCATGGAAAATTTCGATAAAAGTGTGCGTATGTCCAGCAAAGCCGTAGAGGCCATTTGCCCTATGTATTATTCCATACATAGAATAACACATAGGGCAAATGATACATATAGGCAAAGCCATATATATCCTGCGAACTTTAAGATTCAATAAAAATATAACAAATAAAAAAACTGTTTTTTATTTAATTCAAATCTTGCCTTAACGCGTTTTTCTATCGTGCAAAGCTTCCTTTTTACTAAGCCTAAACTATCAGCTGTCAAATGTTTTTTTAAAAAAAATAGGATTGCCAACATTTTACTACTCGAACGGTGGCAAATTCAAATCTTGCGTTAATTTTAGGACACCCTGTATTATTAATTAGCACTGCTGATTACTTTTTATTTGCTATATTGTCAATTCTTCAATGTTCAAAACCTGCTTTTTATTCTTGTCTAATAAAAATGCCTTAAAAAATCTTTTGATATAATGCAAAAGTTTCATGCCAATTTCGGAATGAATATTCATTCCTAAATTGAAAATATAGTGATGCTATATACAATGAAAAGCCTTGTTTTCTAAGCTTCGAAAGGCACGTGATTTTTAATAATAATTAGTTTAGATAATTGAGATTTGCCGAATTTCTTATCCAAAGCATTTAAAAGAATGTCTAGAGCATTTTAAAGAACGTCTAAATCGATTCAATCATTTTTGAAATGTAATCCTAAGTTTTTTTTTCTTCTACCGTTGGTGTACTTACTTTGTACTTAAGATATTTATCGCTTATGAAGATTTGAAAGATACTACAAAAGAATGTCATAATCATTTTTGGAATTCGAACTAAAGGTATTGTGATCTTCACTATCATTTTATCAACTGGTTCAATATGATTTTCATATTATTAGAGGCATTCATGTCTTCTCTGCATAAATTACAGCTAAGGTAGCATAAAATTTTCATTCAGGTGTTTTGTCTCGGCCGACCAAGTATATTATTACGCGCATTGCGTCTCTGATATGAAACAGAAGCAATAGTAGAACATATATCGAGTCGCAGTGTTATGTGGTAATATGTAAAGTTGCACACATTAGCACACAAAATGTTGCACTACAGTATCACCCAAAATGTTGCACTACAGTATCACCCAAAATGTTGCACTACAGTATCACCCAAAATGTTGCACTACAGTATCACACAAAATGTTGCACTACAGTATCACACAAAATGTTGCCCACATTATCATACAAAATGTGGCAAACACTACCCGTATTTCGCATGCAGTATTTCATGATTCTGTTGGAAAAAGATTTATTAGTATCAGATATTTCTATTCAAAGCTGATACTAATACTAATAAATTTACTGAAAAGCTGATACTAATAAATTTATTACATTATGTACATGTAAATTTATCTATTGAAATATCTACTGGACAAATCATTGGACATAGGTCCATTAAATTTGGAACAAACGTATATTTAAAGAGTTTTTATTTTTTGAGGCAATTGAAAATTAAACAAAACGTTTGTGTTTTTCGGCAATATCTTCCTAAGATATTATCACACAAAACTAATTTACGTGCCGTTTTAAAATTCGACAAATGTTCCTTTCAGTAATGCCAATCTAATGATCATACTAGTCATTCCTTAATTTTGCACATTTTGAGTTCAAGATCCTGCAGTGAAAAATTTTATGCAATGCACTTGCCTTATAAACCATTGTTACAAATATTTATAATTTTTAACGTTACACTTCGGTTTTATGAAATTTAAATCCTTTTCATTATTTTTATAAATAATTTTTATCGCGTGTTTTTCGACCTTTGTTAAAAACTGAGAAATGAAGACGTTGTTAAATTTTTCATATACTTTGGAATGGATATGGATTTTTATTTTCATATTTTCATAAAATTTTTGGAACCGTTAAGGATAGCCTTATAATGTATTAAGAATAAAAGAAAAAAAAATGTCATGTACTATATTATTTCATAATCTTCGGATTTTATCAGCTCGTTTTAATCCAATTAACACGCTGTTGCATCAAATGAATATCTGTCAGATTCATTTTTTCATTTAAATAGAATCTTAAGTCATATAACAGATTTTATAACTTATATGGCCAGCATTGAGGATTTGATTAGTTTGGAAAACAATTAACATCTCTCGCTAACAAACTAATTAGTAAAAGTGACTAGAGTTTGCTGAAAAAATATTTAAACATTGAAAACTAATTTTGAGATAGCTTTGTGGATGTAAAATTCTTGCCTTTAGATCTTTTTTATTTCATGCTCTTGTTTAAAAACCCATAATTAAAAAGGTGACATCATTTTTGAATATCATTTTGACATCATTTTTGAACATCAAAAGGTAACATCCTTTTGAGAGGATGTTAGGAGTTGAACACTGAAATTAGGAAAAGTATTTTTATTTCTAGGGAGAGAAAAAAAATAAAGATCGAGTTTGCAAATATCATGGGCAATGTAATATCAGCCGAATATAACTTTCGAAATTTTAGGTAGATTCCTATAGGAAGACTATCTATTGCAATGGTTCTCATGCAATACTTCGGGAAAATTTCTTCAGCTCTTTATTGAACATGCCTTAAACCACCTATCGTTCAAAAGTTATATAATATGCATGCGTGTATCGCTTTACATGTTATAATGTGAGTAGGATAACTAGAGTGATTTTGTATGGATATTAACTTGGAATATGTTGTTAGAAATGTAAAAATCTCTGACGAATTCATAAATGGCCCATCTAGCTCAAAGGGGGTGAGGTTGTTAATTATATAGTAACAAATTGATATTGATAATTATATAGTAACAAATTTAACTATTTTATTTTCTATGCAATCTAATCTAAAAGTAATTTTAAGTATCTAATGAGCGGATATTGCTTTTTTCGATATTTACGATCTCATTGACAAAGATGTCTAATTAATATTTATCTGAATGTTTTTTTTTTTTTTTTTTTGCACTATCAAACAGTATAGTTTTGAAAGCTGATTGTTATTTGATCAAAATCATTGTCTGTTTAATAATCATTAGTGTGCCATTACTTATTCCATTTAGTTTATTTAAAAGTTTTATTTTCTCGAAAAATTCATATTTAAAAATTTTTTATTACTGAATCTTCTTGCTTGCCATGTGATAGGACAACAATTTTTCTTACCACTTTAATGATATTGAAAATATGGCTTCTTTTTTCCCCCTCTAATATTAAAATTTTCAATTTACCAATTTCTTTTTCGTTACTAAACACTTTTCTGACATCTTATAAACGCATCATTCATGCTTGCTCTAATTACAACATTTATTACTTAGTAACTGATTTCCGCGTTTTCGCAAAACTCGCTAGGAGTCATGTCAACAATGGATGTTAAAAAGTGAAAGCATGACATTTTCAGCCAGCACCCAATGTTAAATGACCTCACGCAGGGCAACATTTTCAATTCTTTCGTTTTGCCGCTGTCTCATCAGTATGCAGTTAGTTAATCCCGCAGAGTTAAAAAGGGTACCGGTTTGTTGGTGCCGGATTCGCGCTTCGTTACTCAACGGAAAATATTCTCGACTTTTCTGAGATTTCTCAAAGCCAGTCACTCATATTTAATGCGATTTAAAATGGCCAGCAGAAACGGCGGTGATCTGGATGAAGACTGGCAAATTGAGCCGCTACTCTGATTAAGTCATGTAGCAATTGGATTTAGAGTGCCGTAACGGATCTCTAGCTGGGTGGATTTTAACTTCCAAAATGAAAAATGGAATCACGGTAGATTTGGTTCAGAAACTAAAAATGCTTGATCTCATGACTATTAATATACTAGCCGTCTTTGGCGACCAATTGGTTCGTCGTGATTAATGGTTGATAAAGATTTTTAATTTAATATTTTATGCAACTGTGTCTTATGGCTTCCTTAGTACAATGTTTTTAAACTGCACGTTTTGGTAGACAAATAACTCCTACTATTTTAGAAGCTTTACTCCAATCTGTGCAGTAAATGTTTCTAAATTCTGTCAGTATTTTTATGCATATCACAGGAAAGAGCAGCGATGTTCGAAAATACCATGAATTCTGGCTTCAATGAACGATATCATCTCTTTATATTGGATTGTGGGAAAAAGAGCAGATATTTTTAATTGTTTTTGCTTCATCGCATTTGGTTGAGTGTGAGTTAGTTTGCTTGAATGTTAACTTGTTAACACTCCGTTAGTCTGAACTACCTCACTAATTTTTGTTCTCCTCTCGTATACAAACTATAGAGAAAGTATAGCAATCGTCAAAAATTTCGAACTCGAGATTTTGACAAATCAATTTCAGACCTCAATAATGAGTTCAAAAAGAGACATTTTTGAAAAATAATTATCTTTATGCTTGTGACAAATATAACTCAAAAACGCTTTGAGATAGACGATAGATAAAATTTGGTATGCGGTCTTAGCATCAGATTTATAGATTTATATCAGATTTTGAGCAAACTCCATTCAGAGGAAATCTGTCTGTCCGGACTTTTGAGAGTAAATTAACGTGATAATTACAAAACGAATAGAGCTAGATGGATAAAATTCAGAACCTATATTGTAGACACATGTCAAATTTTGAGCCAAATATGGCAAGGTGTTGACCATCTATCTGCTTGCACTTTCAGAAACATATAAACGCGATAACTCAAATATTCATTGACAGAAAATATCAAATTTAGTATGTGATTTTGTGACTACAGGTGTAGTTCTGTGCCAAATTTTTGATTCTGTAGGTTGGAAAAAACGCGTTCCAAATACAAATTCTATTATCAGATAATATTAAACATCAAAAACTCGCCAAGATAGATTCAGTAAAAAAATTCCAGATTCACGCGAAAGATTAATATTTCGTAACTATTGTATGTTTGATGTCATTCAAGGCATTCTAAGATACATTAAGTCTATTAGAGAGTATCACGAGAAAGTTTTGGAGAGACCATTCCTGTTGGTTTCTTATTGATTTTGTGTTTATTTTTAAATTTTTAATAAGCAGTTTTTACTACATTTGATGATTATTTTTATCTCCTCTTTATAATTGTTAATGCATAGATAGGCAGAAAAAATGGGTATGGATAATATGCAACAATATTTGATATGCTTAAATATTATGGAAGAAGGAGAACGTTGGAATTTTTTCTGTAAAAAGGCCCGAAGTCCCGGAAAGTTGGAAATTTATGTCTTAAAGGCTAATTCGAAAGCTGGTCTGACGATTTTATTGATGAATTAACAATGGCGTATAATGCTAATACTTGATGAATGAAATAGCTAGGGAAATTAATAGCTATTTAAATTAGATGAATTTTAGTCATTTATGCCTAGATAATAAATAAAGCTTCTTGTTTGAAATATCTGGATGCTGTTTTAGATAAGCGAAATTTTCATTATTGTGATATTAATCAGTTGCTAGTATTGCTTAGTTGTTGTTATTGTATCATACTTATCTCTTTATTATAAAGAACGTCAATCCTTAGAAAAGGAAAACCAACATTTTAGGACTGTCTTATCTGTTCTTTTTTTTTACGAAATAGTTAATAGCAGCTATTATTTATTTATTTATTGTGCGATACTACATTAGCGCTGGCAACATTTCGCATTAAAAATATAATTAATGGCTTCAAATGGCAATGGAATATTTACATCTTTGTTGCTTTTTTATGATCATTTTCAGATTTTAATCTAGATACTGCAGATTAGTAGTTAGAGAATCATCTCGATCCAATCTAAAAAACACCCATGGTTGTTAAAGAAAACCGTCTTTAACAAACCGACGTTTCATGTAATAACGACTAATGAACTGCAGCTTCCCTATTAAATTACAGGAAACCCAACCGATCTTTGTATATAAATACATTTTTGGGGGACTTCCTTATAGTAATTCCGAATCGGAACCGTCAAGATAATCCATATAATTTGCATTCCCCGATAGCTTCAGATGCTGCCAAACCAACGTCTTTTCTACGCAAATATTTTTTCGTTGATCATTATTTTATGAAAACAGTAGACCATTAGGCAGTTGCATAGCCATGCCTTTGAACGGTTTTTACGATATTTAGGGAAAATAAACAGCTGCGCATACATTGTACACGATTGCAGCCGGACTTACGGACGCCGGTGCGCTTGGTATTATTTGGGTGTAGGTGGCCTTGGCATTTGCTGTCCCAATCAAACATGATTTTGTCCCTCGCTTGGCTGCTTCAAAAAATCACGGTAATAAGAACGAATCTTTTCAGGTTTAAAGAGCCCAAACATCTCCATTTTTAAGGTACTTTTGCTTTTTGGCGTTTGCAGGGTGGCGGAACTGACTGGAAGTTTGCTTGTTTTCAATCATTAGGGTTTTTTTTTTTATCCCTTGAGTACATATTACGCTTTGAAAAATTTCTCTGGCAATGGAATGTGCTTCTTGATTATTACTTTTTTTTGTGTATGATTTTTGGATTTATTCTCTTCCGCATGGAATTCTCTGTACGCATATTTGAGATACATTCTCTAGCTCTGGTAATGATGCACATTCCATAAAAAAAGGGAACGTTTTGGTAGGTTATGGCATACGCCAGGAAAAAGGGATTATTTTTTCGTTTCGAAGCTTTTAGGTTTGTTTCTTATTCCACTAATCTAACGGTTAACATACTGGTATAATAAATCCAGTCTAATAGCTTACTTCCTGTAACTTAAAAAGGTTGTTTTGTGCGAAATAAGTGATTAACTCGTTTTTTTTCCGTGCTTTTGATTAGACCACACTGAAAATCGCGAAAATACATGTTTGCTTGAATAAGAATTAAAATGACGACTGAAATGCTTTTTAAAATTCTTGATCTATTTGTTTTGCATTTGTTTTGTCAAATGCCTCTTTGCATACAATTTTTCATTTGTTTCAAAGTATTTAGTCAAGACGCAATATATGTGTCCTGCAAGGTATTTTAATGTTTACATAAGAGAAGGAAAACAAATATAGATGAGAAAGGGGAACGACAATTCCAAAGCAATTAAAAATTCAGTTGTAATTATAAATGCCATAGAGTTGAATTTACAACTTTTTTTGAGAACTCCAAGACCTCCCCCCAAACTTTCTTCTTTCTTATTAAGCATCTTTAATAAAGATGCTGCCCCCTCATCCACATTAAATTTTAGATTTTGGGTAAATCCGTGAATGCCTTGCAAAGTATTGGTGAACAATAGTTACGAAATATTGATCTTTCGAGTGAATTTAGTGTTTTTAATTTATTACATAGTAAATTTAGTGCTATTTTGTGATCCTTGATGATTTTTTGGCGATTATTCTTTGCAATGCGGCGAATAGTATCTGAAAATCGAATTTGTGTTTTAGACTCGTTTTTTTTTCAAACAGTTGAGTTAGAATTTGCACAGAACTATAATTTTTGTCATAAAATCACGCATCAAATTTGATATAATTAAGTCATTGCATTTTTGAATTAAAGCTTTTAAATGCTTGAGAAAATCAACTCCTTGATGGATTTGGTTCCAAATTTAATATCTACTCTTTAGATGTTAAATTTGTGTATTAGATTTTATTCATCTAGCTCTCTTCATTTTATCATTAATGTGTTAGCTTATATTTGGGTAACAGGGCAGAACAGACTTCCTCAATGGATTTCACTCAAAATCTAAAAGTAGAAATCTAAAAATCTGGTGTATGGATCCTATATTAAATTTCATCTTTCAAAGATAGATTTGGTATTGGGAGATCATTTCAAAAACTACATATCAAAGACATTTCGAATGCTTTAGTTCAAAGCGAGCAAAGAAACATAATGCCAAAAATGCGTTTTTCGAATTCGAGAGATCAAAAATGTGGAGATTCGTTGAAGTTCCGAGTTCGAATTTTTTGGCCATCACAATATTTTCTCTAAACTTCGTAAACGAGAAAGTAAACGTTCGTTTTATTTTTCCGCTTCTGCTTTTTTTAATGAAGGTTCTAGCCATTCTAAGCTTCAAGATAAAAATTTATCTCATAATATTGAATAAATTCTAATTAAAAATTTGTACTTCCCAGGGTTAAAAATTAAACTTTAGTCCACAGTATTAAATCTGCATTAAATAATCTGTATAATTCATCTATAACGTGTATGAATATTAACTTACTTTAAATTCTTTGTCCTTAACATTGAAGTATCATTTTTGTTTTCATATAAAAGCCTGTTTAATTATAGATTTCTCTGCAAGCAGTTAAGAACTAAATATTATTATTTTGTACATTTTAATCATTTATGGAGATTTTCTATTTTTATTTCACCTTTTGTTTATATTTTGGTATCAACCATCAGACAACTTTTCAAAATTAATCGGATATTTAACACCTGCTAGTATTCCATAGGATGAAAATAAAAAAGATAGCTTTGATTAGAATCATGCAGTCAGATCGTTTCATTCTCCTCTGATCTTGTTGAATGGATTATGCAGCAGGTGTTAATATTCTCAATCATTGCTATGCATCATAAATAATTCTTAATTGTTCTATCGAAAAAGAATCAGGTGTTTTGACTTCTTATAATACCACACACGGTTGTAAACGGCTTTTGCGTTGTTCACCCTTGTATGACATTTATCTTTGGAACTTTATATATAAAAAGAAAACTTTACTTTGTTCTGTCTTCTTCAGACTTATAAACACGTTGCTTATTTCCCTTTTGATTAATTGTTCATATTGTTTAAAAGACATCATTAAATCAACTGCAATATAGTGAGTGGCAACTTAACTTGCAGTACGAGGAAAGTTATTCTGCGTAACATCACGCCCCAGTTCAATAGTCCAGAATGTGATTCTAATTTAAGAATAATTCTAACATTTGAGCTGAATTTTATCTTCAACATCATCCTGCAATGAAACCTTGCTTAACCCTTTGAATTCGGAAAAGTAATTCGATGCGTAATTTTTCACTTGTTTACTAACCAAAAAATAAATACATACAATTGTTTTAAGTTGAGTTTCCCTAAAAAGTTAATCTACATCTTTTTATTATTTTGTAGCTTTTCTTAACAATTAAAATGAAAAATTAAAAATAAAATGTCAAAATGATGCCTCATCTTGCATGGTGCTTGAGAGAAGACATTCGAGTGCAAAGAGTTAAAATTAATGAAAATAATGGAACTTTTTCTAGAATTCTAAAATACCGCTCGAAATATGCAGCAATTATATAATCTTTGTAGTGTTCTATTGACTAATAATTTTAATAGTTACTGTGTATAGTCCTCATATCTATTACCAAGATATTACCAATAGATATTATCATATCTATCACCATTACATTATTATATGCATATACCAGAAACTGAATTTCTATTGGAATGGTTATCATCTAATTTCGAACTCATTGGCGTTATATAAGTTTCTAAGTATGGATTTCGATATTCCAAGGTAATCAAACCAAACAAAATTTTACAGGACAGAATCAAGTATACTCACTTTTTTCTGTCTATAGAATACCATGTTATTTGCAATCGAAAAAAAAAATTAATAGTGTCAAATATCTTATTTTAAAATTTTATTTTAAAAAATTACCTCTAATTATTAATAATATTATTTTATTATAAGAATAGTATTTAAAAAATAGGACTGCATTACTTTTCAGTGTGCAGTATGAATTATGATATTAACTAAATAGTCTCCTGAATAAAGTTAAAAAGGAATAGAAACTTGTTTCTATTATTGTTATTTAATTCATATCGTAGTTTTGGTGTCTGAAAGTTCCTTGTCCCCATTTCTTAATGAGCATTCATATTTAAACAAAAAGTATTTTTAATGTCCGTAGAAGGACAATTTTAAAACATCGGCAGTGGTCGCTCCGAAACTTTCTCGCGCACTGTCCAATAAGTCTTATCCTTCTTCCACTGCGTAAAATTGTGGATCTCGGGTAAAGCTGCAAATGTCTTGTATGGTTTTGACGAACAATAGTTAAGAAATATAGATGTGTGGCATAAATCTAACATTTTTACTGAATCTGGCTTGCGAATATATATTTTGGAGGCCTTTTTTTCTGACCGATTGTAGTTAAAATTTGACATTAGTCACCAGATCATATACCAAATTTTATTGATTTATGTCATTGCGTTTATATACAAGCGAAAGTACAAACTAACATACGATCAGTTTAACAGGTTTGTTTCCTGTCTATATGAATTTTCTTTAGATGTTAAATATGTGGACCAAATTTTATCTGTCTAGCTCTTTATGCTTTGTATTAACAAACTTACTTGCACTTGAATAGGTAGACAGCCTTACCTTTGAATAGATTTCGCTCAAAATTTGACGGAAATCTACTAATTTTGGGTTAAATCCAGATTCTAAATTTCACTCGTCACTCTAAGCGTTATTGAATATCGTATTCACAGACAGACAGACAGAGATATTTAAAAAAAAATGTGTTTTTCGATCTCTGGGAGATCTGAAATGTAGAGATTCATCAAAATCTCGAGTACGAATATTTTGACGATTGCAATACTTCTTCTATACTTCATATATGAGAAAGTAAAAATCTAAAGAAAAACTGCTTTGTATGCATTATTCAGCTTTCTCTTAATGCGGAAATAAATATCTTATGTATTTATTTTTTTGAAAAGCTGAACCAGTTAATTTTTTTGAGGAGTATACTCGTCATGGAAAAAATGAATTTTGTACTTGTACTTGATTTGAATGTATTCATGTTTTTTTTTTCTTTCTTTTATTCAAGCACTTGACCACCCAGCGAGTTTGTCTGATTATGTGGATTGTAATCTACATTCTGGCGAAAACTGAATCTGACAAGAATTCATTGCTAAAATTGCGTATAAAATTCCTCGATTTAATCCGCTTTTCGCCATTTTTTGTTTTGTTTTCTTCATACCTTTTAACCAAACAGCAACAGAGAATTTCCAATTCCCTTCTTTTCATTTCCAAATTCTCAAAACGCTCAGTGATTGCTGTGATATTTAACACATTCCCTACATACATTCAAATATGTAATAACAAAATTAATTCTTAAATAACGGCTAAGAAATTCCACGATCATTTTGTTAAGTGGAATAAAGAGATCAGATGCGTGACCCGTTTATGTAATCGAAAGCTAAATTTCCCATGAATGAACTCATAGCTTTTCTTGATCTCATAATTGTGGTCACGACATGTTAAAGCCAAATGCATAATATATGAGTTATGCTTATTTTGTTTCTTGAATTCATTCAACTTTCCATTATTCTGCCGATGATGGTGGGTACCAATGAAATTTCAATTTAATGAATGCCCATTGGAAGTTCCAATAAATATTTTTTTAGTTATTTTTACTTTCTCATATACATAGTATAGACAAAATATTGTAATCGTGAAAAAATTCGAACTTGAGATTTTGACGAATCTTTAGTTTTAGACCTCCCTGAATTAAATATATAGATATACATTTTTTTGCAAATATTCATCTGTCTATCTGTGATAAAGATAAATCAAAAGTGCTTTGAGCTAGACGTATGAAAATTGGTATGTAGTCTTTTCCAAATTTATAAATTTAAATTAAAATTTGTATAAAATCTGTTCAGAGGAAGTCTGCCTGTCCGGCAGTTCAAATATAAATTAACATGATTATTACAAAAAAAAGAGAGCTAGATGGATAAAATTCGGCACAGAGATTTAACATCTATAGTGTAGACACCTGTCAAATTTTGAGCCGCAACCAACTAGGGGTTGACTGTCTGTCGGTTTTTACTTTCAGAAACATGCAAAAGTCATTGTGTTTTGACAAAAACACAATGACTTTTATATATCAAATTTGAAATGTGATTTTGTGACTACAAGTATAGTTTTGTGTTAAATTTTTGTTTCATTTAATTGGACAAAAAGCGCCTAAAACACAAATTCGATTTTTGGGTATTATTAATTGTATGCCGGGGAGTAATCGCCAAAACGCTCGCCAAGGATCACATGACAGATTCAGTAAATATGCTAAATTCTCACGCAAGGTTACTATTTTATAACTATTGTATGCCAATTCCATGCAAGGCGTTTTCTTGAAAGACATCTTTATTATAGAATATGCGAAAAGGTTTTGAGAAGACCATGACTTTAGTGTTTTTTATAACGAAAATAGTTGTAACATAAAATGTATGCTTTGAATTTGCTCTCTTAATTGCATAATGACGTTCAGTTATGGTTAATTTTCTTACCACCTGAAATGTATTTAAGTGATTCTCAATGTATTGGTTTGATACGAAGTCTACAGAATTTGCTTACAGTAAGAAATAACTAACTTTCAGACAGATTCATTTTTCACATTCGCTTTCACTAAATACTATTTCCTAACAGTTTAGGAAACTGATGGGTGCATATTAAGGGAGAAATAAGTTTTAAAATTACGACTATTCTTCCAAATATCTAGATAATATACTGTAAAATGTCCGAGTTGTTTATATACATCCACCTGCATTATTGGAAGGTAGGAAATGTGTGTGAATTTATGAAATCCTTTTAGTTGCACCTTCAGAGGTTATGCAATCTCATTTCTTCGTTGCTTCAGAAAATATTTCACTTTGGCATTACAAAATTACGCACCATATCCTGCCCAATAGATAAAGCATAAAAATGTATTAATGGTTCATAAATGGTCAATAATTCCCTATTTAAACGAAAAAGAAGCCCTTTGTTA
Organism: Argiope aurantia; assembly: GCA_026543865.1. Lineage (NCBI taxonomy): Eukaryota > Metazoa > Arthropoda > Arachnida > Araneae > Araneidae > Argiope > Argiope aurantia. The sequence goes on along the minus strand of JAPMOR010056014.1, from coordinate 172,313 downwards.
CATGAAGGGCAACATAAATAATTATAGTTCTAATTAAAAAAAATATTGTCACTTTTCGAATTTTCAAGATGCCACAGCTTTAATCTAAAATACATTCATTTGTCAGGTTCGAGATTTATTTAAAACTTTTGATCCCTATTGGTTAAAAAAAAGGAAATGAAATCGTTTGTAATGCTAGTAACTTTTTGCCATATCATGTATTCTCAAAAAAATTTGTTAATGTGTCCTGATAATTGTATTTTCATATTTATTTATTAATTTTTGATGTGTTTAATGTTTGTATATTCTTGTTAACTCAGTTTGAAAATGATTGTGTGTGTGATATGATATACAGCAAATTTTATTATCGAACCCGGCTTCATTATAGAGAATTATTATAACACTTATACTATATTTGCCGCATACTCTGATGATATTTAATTGATAAATATTTAAAGTATTTAATAAAAGTGATTCATTATAGTCCTGGGGATAATGAAAAATATGTGAAACTGAGAAGAGAAACAAATATTTTTGGTTCTAAATTGCTCACAAATCATTAAATTCACAAAATAAGTCAATAAATTTTAAATCTTCTTAATTGTTTCCTATTCGAAGAAAATATTTTTTGATAAGTATTTCTAATATGAAATAAATACAATGTATAATACATTTTTCATAGATTATCATACACATCATAGATTATCCTATCTATACACATACACAATTGAATTAGGGCGTTTATTATCAGCTTTTCAGTACTATGTTTTTGAAAATGTTCAAATTTATAATTGTACATAGTTATAACCTCCAATTTTGGAAATAAAACAACTTCATAAACTAACAACCAACCATTCAATATATATATATATATATATATATATATATATATATATATATATATAATATCAGTGGAAGGAGGTTCCCTAAATGCTAGGGTAGGGGTTTTACCTTTCTCGTATGCTCTCCAATAAAAGATTTATTCCCCTTTCCCCGCATCAAATTGTGGACTATGGGTAAAGTTGAGAATGCCTTGCATGGCATTGGCAAACAATAGTTACGAAATATTGAACCTAGATATGAATTCAGCATTTTTACTGAATCTTTCATGTGAATATATACAGGGTGATCAAGAAATAACTGGAGGTGTTCGGAGCCCTGCAGCGTGTTATGTATAGGACGAAATATAACAAAATTTGGCCACCATATACATTATGTGATTTCGATTTATCAAGAAAAAAAAATTAGCACCAAAAAACGCTGATAGAGGAAATCCTGACGCTGAGATCGAAAACTTGATTATGTAATTTGCTTATATGGGTATTTTGTGACATGGCATCGAAGATAAAAGGAAGGGTTTCGGGAATTTAAGTCATTCTGCAAGAATTCGCCCGACGATTGCGTTGTCACTATGTAAACGCGCCTTATTAGTCAAGCTGTTTTATCAGTGGGATGAAAATGCCAGTGCTGCTCTTCGTGAATACCGGCAATTAAAACAGTTACGTAGTGGACCGATGACTATAACTAACTTACGGTTAATGGTTGAAATATTTGAATCAACAGGAATTGTTGGTCTGCAACCAGGCCGAGCACGTAAAGATATCAAGCATGAACAAGTTAAAGAAGTTGCAACTGCCGTTATGGATAAGGTGAGAATTAATATGCAGGGTACCAGCAATGCACGTTCAATATCACGAGAAACAGATATCTCCTTCTCCATGGTGCAGAAAATATTGCGTAAGATCCTGAAATTTTATCAGTTATAAGATAACACCCATTAACTGATGATACTGATTTGAATCTTGGCAATTTTTGGTTGTGGGGCGATTCTGGTTCACTTGAAAGGCGTTGTGTATCAAGGATCGAATAACGTTACATGTCAGACGAATAAATTGGATATGCTGCGAGCCAAAGTCGAAAACCTTGTGTACCGCATGCAGTTATTGGAACATCAAGTTGGTGGTCATTTTGAGCCAAATTTATAAGTTGCTATAATAAACGTTTTTCATTGGTATTTGGTGTGTTGCTGCTATTTACTGTTTCCGTTGGCAGTTATGTATTCTTTTTCCATATATTATGCACTTGCAACGCCAGGATTTCACCTATCGGCGTTTTTTAGCACTAATTTTTTTTTGGATAAATCGAAACCGCATACTTTAATGTGTATGGTGGCCAAATTTTGTTATATTTCGTTCAGTACACGCTAACAAGGTTCTGAACACCTCCTGTTATTTCTTGATCGCCTTGTACTTTGAACGCCACTTTCCGTCCAATTCTAACAGGAATTTGATACAGAATTGCAATTGTAGGCATAAGATCACATATCGAATTTCATTAATTTAAGTCTGCGTTTATATGCATGCGAAAGTAAAAGCAGATAGATGGCCAACTTTTTGACAGATTTGGTTTCAAATTTGATGTCTGCATTTCAGATGGTAAATCTGTGTAACAAAAAGGTTTTCTATTTAGCTCTTTATCTATCTTTTTGTAGCTATCGAGGTTTTTTACTTAAGCGACCAAACAGTCATTTCGATATCCTCAGAATAGATTTCATTCAAAATTTATACCCATTTTCATCGTCTAGCTTTCGTCTTTCATTTTTGAGCTAGCGATTTCTAAGACAGATGGACGAACAAATTCCAGAAATATGTTTTTCGGATTTGAGGTTTATCTGAAACAGAGATCTATCAAAATCTCGAGTTCGAATTTTTTTCGACATCTGCAGTAATTCCTCCTTGTATAAAAGAAAGCAAAAAAAAAGAGAAAAAGAAATAAAGATCCAAACCAGAATAAATAAGGAACCATCTTTTAAAGCAGCTGACGTGATGATTACTCCTTTTAAACGTAATTAGTAAACTCCCAATTAAAAAGTAGAAGTGTTGAAAGGCTCGTCTTTCTTTCAGTTTCCGGAAGGCTTTTGCGCTCACGCAAGCTACATGACCCGAGCACGAACTATTTTGACCTCTGTTTGTTAGCGCAAAAGACGCGAGGCGATGGCAGAAGGGTCATCTAGGTATACAATAGACGCAAAAAAATATTGAAGCCGAGATCCATCGGATAAAATCTGTGATTGAAATGTATGGCCATAGAAAAAGGCAAGATTCGTTTGTCCTCTAATAACGCGTATCCAACGAACTCATGTGAATTATAAGCATTTTTCTGTCTTCTTTTTTATAGACTATATAGATTAATTAATTCATTGATTTTGTTCCGATATTTGACCTTGTGTAATGCTCGCTTTTTTAAAGTTGCGCTTCTTTTATGTTTCGCAATTACTCACAAGGAAAAAAAAGTGTTCTGTAAAGTTCCTTAATTTAGTGTAGTCATACAATACTGCCCATGCTCGGAGGCTGTGTTTCCTTATTATTTTTCTTTTTCATTCTTAATGATGCAGAATTTCACTTCCTGGGTATTTGCATAAAGTTATCATAACAGGAATGCTAATTATTCATATATTAATTGATTTAAAGAATAAACATAAGTATTATTAGCACACGTTTGTTATTTAGATATTAACTTTTATGCAAAACGTTGCTTGGGTTATACGATTAAAATTTTCCCTTCAATATTTAACTCATTTTCATTAAAATATTAATATTGAATTAATTATCACTAACATTTCTTGTATGTCATATCTATAATCAAACACTCATATTTATTGCATTGTGTCTAGCAAATGTTTATTTTAGAGTCTAGTGCAGTTTAGAAAGGCTTGTTTTTTAATGTGTGCGAATAATAAATAATTATTAATTATGGGATCGTAAATTTCATGTTTTGGTTACATTTTTTTTTACATTGGATTGTATCAAAGATGAATGAGCTGAGATTTGAAACTCTTTTATATGTAAACTAGTATTTTATGACATTTCTATTAAATATAGTAAAGGTCTTAATAAAAGATAGGTGGGAAAATTTCCAATTCGTAATAATATTATTAAACTGTAGTTCCATGTAGGGGTTCATTACATTCTCTTCGCTTCACAGGACATTTGGGAGTTGTTTCTATTATTTTCTTTCTACAATTTCTTTTATTTTGCGTTTAGAAATTCATTTTTTCTATTTATAGATCATTGTTTGTTTCAAACCGATTTTAATGATTAGTTTTAACATGAGTGCTCTTGAAAATTATGTATAAAGATCTCATTACAAGGACATAGAGATTAGCGAATGTGAGAACTACACAACACAGAGCTAAGAAAATAAAAAAAAATTAAGGAATTACTGAAATTTGCTATTTATAATATTTTCATTTCATTTGGAGATTATTGCTAACACTTTCTTGTAGCATTATTTTATATTTGGCATTGTATTTTTTTTTCTGTTAATAGATCGCTATTTATTTCAAACAGATTTTAGTGAATAGTTTTGATTTGAGTATTCGTGAAAACCACTGCAAATAAATAAAAATTTAAATATAACTATATTTTACATCTAAAATGTACTACAACAATAATTTTTTTTTTTTTTGGTTTTCAAGCACTCTGCCAAACTGCTTGGGATTTGCTACCACAACTTTCATTAATTTATATATGAAAATCCATATCCGACATATTGTAAAAATGGATAACAGTCTTTTCAGATGGGAGCATCTAATCATTTTATAATGATAAAACAGATTAACTAATCCACCAGCTTCCACTACTGGTCCAATTTCACCATCAATTATTTTATATGAAAGTTCAAGATTAAATACAATTCCACTGGTTGCCTACTGTTAATAACGCTTCATTTTCGAGAGATTTCATTTTATTTCTCTGTACAGTTTCTACCGGAAAAAATCTTGACAGAATCCTTCATTCACAAATATTAAACTGATTTCGTCAATTTTTATTTCATATGAAACTTAACAGCATCTAGATATGCCATTTTCACCTTCTATCCTGTTTTCGAGACAAATCTGGAAAATACCACTTCATCGTACACTTCCAAAGGATCTAAACTTCAACAGAGTGTCCCACCCCAATCATTGTGCTGATTTCACCAATTTTTATTTCATATGAGAGTTTCAGACCTCCTTACATGTTTTATCATTAATTGTTTACCAGCTTACCCTCCATTTTCGAGGAAATCTCAAAATCAATACTGCACTATATATCGCTTGAGGTAAGCCTTGACAATGTGCACCAGTTATAACCATTGTACCAACTTCATTTTTACTTCATATGAAAGTACGGGATTCCTTAATGGTTACCTACTTTCTATCTCTTCCTTTGATTCCATTGTAGCTATTTTGTTGTTTCTGAGGGTGGGGGTCAGATTATTAATATATAAATGTTATAACAGAGATAAAAAAGAATTGGATTTTTTTTAATTGCAAATCTAATGTGTGGTATCTTTCAAAATTTTCTGGAGCAATAATAATTACACATGAGTCGTTTTGACTAACATTCTAGTGGTTTTTCTATCATTTGAGTGTAGACATCGTTTTTTGATTTATGGTTTCTGCAAATTTTAATTTTTAATGTTCGACTTTTAAATCAAGGACTTAAAAATAAACATAAAAATAATTAAATCAAAGTTACAGGGGGAATTTATCGCTCTTAATTTATGTTATTTATGGGATATACTTTTATAAATCATGTTAAATTGAATCTTGTGAACATTTATCTGACGATCTATTATTACATGACATTTTTAATCATATTTATTAAATTGAAAACAATTTTGACAAGCTCCCTGCTTATAATGCAAAATATTTTGCATATGCAAAAAAATACGAGTGAAATTACTCATCTTAGATTAAAAAAATTCCTTTCATATCCAAACGTAAATACTTTACAAAAGAATGACAATTGTGCCATTAAAAAAACATAACTCATGCATAAGTGCTCTGACATTTTATTAATTTTTTTCAACTTTAATTCAATTTTCGAGATTAACTGCAGACATTTAGAAATGAAAATTAAAAAGAAAACGAAGTTAGTTGTAAAGCAAACGTAGATTGTGCAAAGCTTAAAGACTCCAGGTGTCCAATTGCATTCAAGTAATTGGACAGATTCTCTTTTCATATTGCTAGGAAACAAGACATTCTGATGGTACAAGGATTAAATAACAAAACGGTATTGACATTTTGCGGACGTCAACCCTTTTCCATTCGTTGCATATTAATAGAGCGTAACGGCCTGCGGGTGTTGATGCGCTACAGAAGGGTCTCTCTTTTTTTTTCTCTCTCTTTTTTTTAAGCCTTGAAATTGTAGCGTGTTGCTGGCGGGAAATCTTGCGGGCATCTATCAACACAGAAGCTCAATTATTAATTCTCCCCCAAACTATGCGATACAGTTTTGAATGCGGAAATAATAACCGCGTTGTATTTATCTTTGGGACGAGCATGTGTTTTGGCAAGGTTTTTAATATTTGTCGCAGATTCTTATCTGTCTGTTGATAAGTACTATGGAATTTGAATTTCGATTTTGGAAGAATGGCAGGTGGTCCCAAGAATTGCAGATTTAGTATATAGGGTTTTTGTTTCTTTGTGATTTTGGTTTGTACTGCTGAAAGCGCGGGGTTACTCAAATTAAGCTTCAATATTGGAGGTAATTCTAAAGGGTGTCTAAAAATTAATGTAATACTTCAATTTGGCGCCATTTGTGCTGTAAAGTGATGGCAACCTTATTAAAAAAACCATTTGAAGCTAATAGTTTAATATTAGTAAAAATGGACCGTTACACGGTATAACAACATGTTAATGCAAGATTTGAATTAAATAAAAAACAGTTTGTTTCCCCTTTAAATTGTTATATTTTTCTTGAATCGTAACGCACACAGGATAGGATTATGTATGGAATAACACATAGGTCAAATGGCCTCTAAGGCTTTGCTGGTACATAAGCAATCTTTTGTCGAAATTTTCCATGACCATTTTTCATAAATGTGGCTCTAATTTCGTTGATGCAGCGTTGAATTTCCTCCTTTAATTCCACGCATGCTTGTGGGCTTGATGGCATAGCTCTTTGACTTCAAATAACGCCATAAAAAGAAATCCGTGTTAAATCACGCGATCTAGGTGGCTAATTCTCCAATTTTTAAACTGTGGCCAATAGACTTTCATTATTTTTGAAATATTGTTCAACAAGGAAAACACGTTGTTCTATCATGTAACGCTCCATTTTTACTAGCCCTAAACTATCAGCTGTCAAATGATTTTTTAAATAGGTGTGGTGTCAACACTTTACTGAATGGTGGCAAATTCAAATCTTGCATTAATTTTGGGACACCCTTTATTATTTACTCCAAACTAACCGTATTTAGCGGTTAACAGATTCTCTCAGAATATTGGTAGTGTTTTGTTTAAATTATTTCGTACATAACTTGGCAGATTGCGACAGATATTAAACTTGAGATCTTATAATAAGCTTGCAACTGTTGTATTTTTTTTTTTTTTTTGTAAAAATGAATTGTTATAATGGACGTGTTTTATGACATCAGTCTTCTAATTACATGTTATTTTAACCGTTAAATTTCTTTTATAGTACAATATTTTTACCGATAATGTAACCTGACTTTCTTTTGTGAACTGCGTAAATAATTCACAAAATCTTTCATCCTTTCTTGGCTTTCAATAATGGAAGAAAATTAACTGATTTAATGTTAGAAAAACAATAGAAAGGGCTTGAATTCCTTTGATAACAGTAATATATATTGTTGAAAAATATGCAAAAGATGTCAAATCCAAAGAAAAAAATTGCAGTGCAACGAAATTGATATTATTAAAGAGACTATTTTCTTAAATTTTAAAACGTTGTAAAAAAAAAAATCAGTTTTGTGCAATCTTTTTGGAAATTATCACGTGGAAACCTTTAAGCCTTTCTTAGTTTTTAATTCAATTTTTTAGTAAAGTTTAAACTATTAAAATTTGAAAATGTTGCATCTCGGAGTGATTTTTTTAAATTTTAAAAAAATTGCTTTGAGGCGCATATTCCTATTTTCTAAAGTACATTATATTACTTTACATATAGTATTTTAGTACTTTAATACTTTAGGTAAGAGATAGTACTTTGCTATCTCTAGCTTAAACCTCCTATTTTGTTATAGTGTTCATTTAGTTATGCAATGTATTTAATTTTTAATTCGTTGAAAGCAGTATTTGTTACATACAATAGACAAAGAAATTGATTGGTATACACAAAAGAAAACGGTGTACAGAAAATATATTAGTTTTTCAACAAAATTTCAAATTATAAACGCATGAAAATGCTCTGAAAATATTTTATATTTTTGGAAATAAATACTTAAAGTGAACACTCTTTCTACTTCAAAGTAAAGGAAACTTTTTGTTCAAAAAATATCTATGACATAATGGTCTTTTCTTTAGTAAAAGGGGAAAAAAAGCTGCTAAAGTATTTAATGAAACAATAAAATAAGATTGATTTTCACTGCAAAAATAGTTCGGGAAAATGTATATTTGTTTAAAAATTTGTTAAAATTAGATTAATATTCCACTATAATAGTATGAATGAAGATAAAATTTTAAATTTTAAGATGGTGTAAAAATAACTTTGAGCAATAAAATGTTCATAAGTTTTTTACCAAAATGCGCCAAAACTATTTTTTAAAATAAATTTCTAATTAAAATTTTGGAAAATCGCCGCTAAGTGACGTTTTCACTTATATAATGCGAAATTTTGCAATTAAAATTCTAGTCCGATGAAGCGCTAACAGACATACTCAGTTGCCTTTATTATTAGCAGAAATATCATAGCGGGTTTGAATAAATAGAGTTGATAATTAATTTTGCTGTAGAATTAAAATTGTATTTGTCTTCTATTCATTTGAATTATTTTTTTAAATTTCTTAATTTAATTTCTTATTTTTGATGTTTGTCTCTGTTTATATTTAACTTACTTGTTCTTGTGGCTTTTACCAAACACAGCTACATGAAATTTCTTAATTTTATTTGAAATATGATATTTAGGAATAAGAAACTGAATTGCTGTTTTCAAGAGAAGTTAATTTCGTTTCTAGCTATTTTTTTTTCTATTTTGGAAAAGTAATATCATTATATGTGTGAAAACGGAACATTTAATCTTTCAGCATAAATAGTACTTTTGAATGTCATGTTTACCGCTTGTGAAATCGTGCTTAGAAAGAGATTAATTTTAAAGACCTTGCTAGAGGTAAGGAAAGTAATAATTAATCGAACTGTAATGAAACAAGGAGTTGCGTTATTTCAGGAAAAAACGCTCTAGGTCATGATAAAGAAAATACCATGTTCTATGAGACATTTTTCGCGTTTCATTTTTACTCTTGTAAACTTCAGAGGTTTTTTTTTTTTTAATCAAATGGTTTTGCAGAATGTATATCAAAATGACACGTTAATTACTTTCATTTAAGTATTTGTGTACATTAGTAATGATTAAATGAATGGTCAAACATGCCTTGTTCGAAAACGGCATATTTTATTTCACACGAATGCGTACTTAATTTATTTGAAATAACTGAGTCCGTGAGGTATAATATTTAACAATCATTGAAAAGCGTGGAAAATAAATTGAATGAAAAAAGGACGTCATCTTTAAAGTTAATTTCTTGATTGGTAGTTCTTTTCATTTTAAAATAAATAGATATGAGCTTTGAAATTTAGATGTTTTAAAGATGACCTTGGAATGCATAAAAGACAAGAAATTAATTTTCAGCTTAATGGTCCCTGTAGTTTTTTTTCTGGAAATATTAATTTGTTTTTATTCTAATCTGATGAATTAATCCCCCCAAAAGAAACTTTCCTTTAAATATAGAATATGAAACATGAAATAATTTTCATTGGAAGGGATAGGAATAAAATATTTTTCTTTAGTAAATTTTTTTTGAAAAAAAAAATCCCGCTTCATAAATCAAACTTCTGCAAACTTAACGGAATACTAGCTATACTTAACCTTCTTAAAAGATTTAAAGTCAAAATGCATTATTTCCGGTTTGATGCTTTTGTTATTGTTTACTCTGAAGAACATCCTTTGACACCACGGGATTTGATCATATTAAGATAACAAAATAAGATTAAATTAAGTTCTCCTATAAGAAGCATATTTAACAGTCGAAGCTATTAAGCGAATCTTAGCATTTTGCTGTTATCTCAATTTCCATTCATCATTCTTAAACAGTAGAATGGAAAACGATATCATCAGTATTTTATACGAATTTCTAGTTTGTTCAATACCATATAATCAAAAGCGGAAAGAAAAAAAAAAAGTGGAATTTATCGATGCGCATATTTGTTTCTACTTAGAAGCCATACTTCACATCCTGGCTCTGATGATTTAGTGGGTGTGACGAAACAACTGCGTGATATCGGACGAGTCTATTTTGATAAATTCGGAGATGGACTTAAATCAAAATTCCCCAAAACCGGTTGCATTTAACTTTTTCATAGCACATGGTTGAAGATGATTTCAATAATGAGAAATAAAGGGGAACTGCATCGAATCGAGTGAAGTTGTATTGTATTTACCACAATATTATTTTTTTCTCTTGCGACCTTCTATCGGTTCATACTTTCCCCCTCTGAGCAAAGGCACCCACCTTTTAAAGTCGAAAATCAGCAACCAACTGATCAGTTTCTGGCTGACATATCTAATGGCAGGTTTTGTTTGTTGACAATGGTCGAGTTAGTTGGTCATAGCTATATCTTATGGCAGGTTTGATTTTTAGACAAGAGAATTTTGTTTTTGTGTGTAAAATTAAGATCAGAAAGATGTGCTACCTGTAAACAAATTGCAGAATGGTGAATGATTTTTTTTCCCCATTTTGAAACAGTTAATATCATTAACTCTTGAATGTAAATGTAGAGTCATGATGACCCTAACTCTCATCCGAATTGAAATCCCTGCTCGATAAGATAAGGATAAGTCTTTTTCTGCTAATTATGCTTATCTAAGGATTTAAATCAATTACGAACCATACGCCGTCCGCTCAAAGCCTCTTTTTTTCAGATCAAAATTGATTTTTAAAAAATATGTCAGTCAAATTGAATCGAATGAAAAATGCTTTAGTAACTCAAAAATGGACTGAACTTTTTTTGCCCGTTAATAAATTGTTTGAAATAACAAGGAAGTAAAATAATAATGTCCCATTTAACCATTGGTCCACGAATGTTTCAATCATATTGTCTCTTGCTAATGATGGACCATTAATTTGCATAATTAAAAAATCATTTAGAAGTATTTTAATGAATAAAAAAGGATCTCATTTAATTTTATGTTTATAAAATATACCAACACTTTTAAAATGGTATTATCTTAGAGCAAGAACCCATTTGGTTCCATGTTCTCATTGAAAGACCACAATAGAGAGGTTTCCATTTCAAGAATGACACACAAAAATAATTAGTCAATTCAAATTGCCAATAAAAAGATTTGCATCTTTTTCCTCATATCTTTTTGAATGTTGATTCAGCAACTTAGAAAAGGCAAGATTAAAAAAAATAATTAGAAAGTATGTTATGTACACTAGATATTTATTACTATGCAGACGTTTAATATTAGCTGTAAAAAAAGGAGCGGATTACTAATACTGATTATTACTTTACTGACGTAAAGGATATTATATAAAAATTTAATTTAAAAAAGGAGTATTCAGTAGAATCTGCCTCTAATCCGATACATATGGGATGTGACACTTGTCGAATTACAGAATGAAAGTATATAGAGAATCATATAGATCTCATTAAATTATTCGATAATACATTTTTCTACAAGTGGGAAGCGAACTAATAATATTTTAAGGAGCAAAATAGGATAGGGTGTTGAGTAGGAGCATGTTAAACAGACAAGTCATGTAATGAAAAGTAAAATTTCAAGAAAGAATGACTCATTACATATAACATGCTTCAACAGGTGCATCATTCTAGTGGAAGTGTCGGATTAAAGTGAATATACTGTATAAGAAAAATGATTTTTTTTAATTACCGTCTAGACAAAAGATCTGGATTCGTTCCTTCTTTAAACTACCAATTCAGCTGGTGTGTGAAACAATTCCAGTTATGAAATCATGAAAACTAAGCAAAATTTTGCATGTATGTGAACCAGACTTTTTATTCATAAATTGTGTAAGTATTCGATACAAAATATATGAATCCCAGATTTAAGAATAATTTAAGGATCTTAACAGGCATTCCTAAACTAAAGGGTGTCTCAAAATTAACCCAAGATTTGAATTTACCACTACTCGTGCAGTAAAGTGTTGGCATGACTCTATTTAAAAGGAACCATTTGGCAGCAGATAGTTAAGTTTAATAAAAATGGAGCGATACAACAACGCATCAACGCAAGATTTCAATTAAATTAGAAACAGTTTTTTTCGTTAAATTGTTAAATTTTTATTGAATCTTAGTGCACAGAATATGTATATTTGTCCTATATGTTATTCCATACATAGAATAACACATAGGTAAAATAGCCTGCAGGGCTTTGTTGCACGTAGCACTCTTTTGTCGAAATTTTCCTCTACTATTTTGCATAAATGTAATTGAATTTCGCTGATACAGCTTTGAATTTTCTCCTTCAATGCATGTGAGCTTGTTGGCATAAACTTTTGACTACAAATACCCAATAAAATGAAATCCAATGGTGTTAAATCACATGATACAGGAGGCCAATTCTCAAATTTTCCAACTGTCGTCACTAAACTTTCATTATTTTTGAAACATTGTTCAACAATGAATACACTTTGTTCTATCGCGTAACGCTCCATTTTTACTTACCTTAAACTCTCAGTCCTTAAATGTTTTTTAATAGGGTTGCTAACACTTTACTGCATGAATGGTGGCAAATTCAAATCTTGTGTTATTTTTGGAACTGCCTTTATGAGTTACAGCACACAAAAAGATTGCGAATTCCACTTTAACTTTCTAAAAAATTATATAATAATTGTTTATGGTAGATATTCTGATGCTAATCAATAAATAATAGATTAACTTGATTGAAATTTTTTTTGTTAGGGATAAAATAATTTGAAGTTATGCCATTAGTATCTTATGCGACTCGAACGAATTATGTTAATATTCTAGTTTTTACTTTCTCATTTCTGATATACACAAAGGGAAAGTACGGATACTATCTAGAAATTTTTATGACTCTCCCTACTTTAGATATTTCTGAATACCATACACACATTTTTGAAATCATATACAATAAATAAAGAAAATGCATTGAGGTAAAACGATGAACTGGTTTCTATTAAATTCTGGGCGAAATCCATTGACGTGAAATCCGGCTCTTTGTTTATATGTAAATTTGTGTATATAAAACATAAAACACAAAGAGATATGCGGATGAAATTTGGAACAGTATTATATTCCATAGTAGTATTAGTATTATATTCCATAAAATTGTAAACTTGTATTAAATTTTTGATCAAATCTGTCAAAGGCGTGACCGTCAGCCTGTATATTTATTTATATGTAAGAGCAATAACTCAAAATCAAAGTGATTTAGATGAATAAAATTTGACATGCGCTCTTATGATCAAAATTTTAAATGAGTGCCAAATTATGATAGAATCGATGGAAAGTAAGACATCTTACATGAATAGTTTCTTCAATATACTGGAAAGCGTGGAAAGTGGAATATTGCGTCAATACACGCGAAAGTCACGAGGGGGCCACTCCCCTCCCTTTTTCCGCCTTCCTTCTAGACTACTCGAATTCTATTATACATTCAAGGGATGCACAGGAAAATAGAAGAAAAGGAAAGAAGCCGTTGATTGTTTAAATATATTAGAAAGGTAAAGGGCGAACACTTTCTTTGAAATGCAGATGAAAGTCAAATTTATGGATAGAATAATGTAGTATCTTACGAAAATACGCTCTCTCAGTAGTCTTTTACATCTAATATCTAGAGTGTCCACAACGCCTGAATATCAGTTTTTACAGATTGTTCTAAGTCTTCCTAGATGATTCAAAGTTATAATATTATTTTATGTTACACATTTTTAGCCCGAGTTCATTTGCTTTTTATACAGAAATAAAGAAATGAGATACCTTTATTTTATCATTTCTATTTATAAATAGTAGAGTATATGAAATAAATATGCTAAATAAAAAATTATGCTAACTAAATTTTAGTAATTTTTTATCAATGGTTTTGTTTATTTATTCATTTCTATTTAATTACTGAAAACAAATTATGAAGCAATTCATTTATAACAGGGTCGGTTTGAGGTTCATAAGTAATGCAAATTTCTCAACCCCCCCTCTCCCATGCTCAATGTCAAAAACTTATTATCTTTTATAGATTTTTAATTTCTACATAACAGTTTGTAAATATTAAATGTTTTGGTAAATAAGAAATTTTTAGTTGTAGATCACCATTAAGATGATTCGTTTCATGCCTACAATATTAAAAATTTTAAAGTAAAACTTTTTAAACACAATTTATATACGCTAACACAATATTTAACTGAAATATTGGGTGATAAGTCATTTGGCAAACTACAAAAAAAAAAAAGCCTACATCTTAGCCAAGTTTGAAAAGATAGAAAAGAAACCCATCTAAAATTTAAACGATACTTGATTTTAAGTAGAATAAGTTCGAGTGCATGATTCACATCGGGAACATGAACTTTTTTGCTTTGCAGATTTTGATCGAATAGAATTTTTAGATAAATCATACAATTAATCACACTGCAACAAATAAATGTCTCTCTTTATTCGCTGTTCTTTATTTTATTTTTTAAAAATTTCTCAATTCTATTGCAGCCCTAAAGTGCAAACAGAAAAGTATTTAATATCATCGGAACGCATGTTTGTATGAATCTAATATACGTTAATAAGACAATGATAAATATTGCTGTAAAATATACTTAAAAATCTATTTAAAATTTTATTAAAATTATAGAAAAAATTTGTATGGAAATAGAATTAATGTCAGTACTAAATCAATTTTTTTACAATTTTTAAAATAGTGTAAGAAGTAGTTAAAATTCAAATAAATTTTGAAAAATTCTTTTTTAATGAGCTTCCGATACCAGAAAAATACAATAACTGTGCTAAATATGACAGCACCAAATACAACGGTTTATCCTGTCCATTTTAATTTTTTTTTCATCTTGCTTGTACGCAGCAATATACAAATAGAATGTCAGCTTATAAAAATTGTCATAGGACGCGATTTTTACTAGCATACAAATAATCGTTCATGCGTGGAGAATTAATAAAACAGCAGAATATAAAAATTGATGATTTTGATTGCAAGCAATAGATTTTAAAATAATATCTCATTTTTAAAATTTTTTTATTATTCTATACGATTTTTGCGTTTTCATATCAAAATTGCCAGGTTCACGCTTACCACAGACCGTCGTGCATGGATCTCTAGTCAATTTTCAGAGTGTTAGCTCGAAAAATTCTCCGGTATATATATTTTTCAGAGAATTTTCCGCCCGCAAAAGTGGGCTCTTCGAAGCGCGCCACTAACGCCCTTTGTCACGAAACGAAATGTATGTCACGACCTGGTTGCTTTTTTTCGCATTCTTCTCATTGACCTTGCCGGTGGAGCGCGACATTTAAATACGCGCGATTCCTGTCGCCATTTTTCCCGAGGACCAAAATGCTCACTTGATATTCGGGATGGGTGTCTTTTTTTGCATTTCATAATAAGCTGGAAGAAGAAAGTTTCTCACGATAAGTTCGATTTTTTTTTCTGGAAGTTCAGGGGGATGATTTGATTTTGTATGGTTTATTGGTGCAACAGCCACATTTGGTCGTACAGTGTCGATCAGATGGTAAAAGCAAGTTCAAGAAGAGTATTAATCTTCTAGTATATGGCATCCAACTTCCCACAACATATGCTATCAAGTATTGTAATCATCAAAAAATTCAATCACCAGATTTTGATGAATTTTCACTTCTTTAAATGCTCTTAATTCGAAAAAAAAGTAAAGAGAAACAACAACAGCACTCGAAATATTTGCATTTGTGTGTATGTGAGCACAACATAAAGACCGAATTAGATATGCCATTTTTTACAATAAATTTCACTGGTGGATTGTGTATGGAAGAAGCTGAAACAAAGATTTATTTCCCTTCTGCGCATGTCTGTGTCAATTGAATGAAAAATCATGGTGTGTTGTCAGGTATGAGAATATGTTATATAGTAAAACTCTTTCCATAAAATCTGTAGATCCCTACAGAATTTCGAACCAAATCCGATCAGACTATCAGTTTACCTATCCACCTATATACTGTTAAAGTGATATCTTATATAACAGCTGGGGATTCAGCCGTTTGATATTAGAAATACTGCAGTGGAAATAATGACAAATAAAAAGTATCCAAAGATTAGGTCCGACAAAAGGAAAGGTTTAATTTAAACACAATTTATTAAGAGGAAATAAAATTAAACATATGATGAACTATTTACATATATAATGGAAAAACTTATAATTACATAGACAGCCATTGCAGGACCCGAGATCAACACCGAACTACTTTAGAAACATAATGACCCGTATTTATATCATGTCTTAATTCATATATTTGCATATTAGCTACGGTTATCGGGTTAAATAAATGTCAGATACGATACCGATTAAATAGTTATATGTTCAATGTCAAGTAAAGTCATTAGTTTGAGTAAATCACGCACAATAGCAGGTTCAAAATGCATTGCATTAATTTTTCAATAAAGTATGGGAGACATAAGAATTTGGAATTTACAACCTTAATGCCGAAATTTCCTAACATATACAATTAATATGATTTAACAATCAAAATGAATAAAATTTGGCATTGAATTGCTCCAAATATTGTAATCATCAAATTCACCCACCTGGTTTGAATGAATTTTCATTTTTTAAAACTCTTTTAATTCGAAAAAAAAGAAAACTTGAAATATTTGTATTTGCGTGTATATGAGTGCAACATAAAAACCGAACTAGATGAGCGAACAAGGCATGTCGGTTGTATTTTACAAGAAATTTCACTAGAGGAATATGTATGAAAGAGGTTGAAAAGCGGATTATATCCTTTCTGCACTTGTCTGTGTCAAATTAATGAAAAATCATGATGCGATAACAGGTATTAGAATATGTTACACTGTTAAAATCTTTACATAAAATCTGTAGATCCTTAGAGAATTTCGAACTAAATCCGATCATTCTGTCATTTCACCTATCCACCTATATACAATTAATATGACTAAAAATGGATAAGACTTGGCAATAAATTTGGCACTTCACTAAATTCTTGATCTGTATTAAATTATAGACTAAATCCGACATTCTTGTTCATCCGTCTGTCTTGTTTGTGTGAAAACGATAGTTAACAGAACTGAATAGCAATTGAATGGGAAAAAAGTGTAGGAAGGATTTTTAGCACCAAAATTTGGAATCTGCAAAATTTCAGGCAAAGCATACCGTCAGAGAAATGTACTTTTCAAACGAATTATTTTCTTCGCTTTGCTATAAAAATAAACAAGATATCCCCATATTAACGATGGAACGTTGTTTCAGTATTTGCTTTGTCATTCATATAAAATAAAAATAATGAATGCATCTTTAATTACTTCATTCATATGAACTTTGAGACTCTAACTAATGAAAGGTATAAAACTAATATATTAATATGGTGTTATAGGAGCTAATTGAATAAAAAATTTTAAAAATGTCGTAGGAAAAAATGGCTGCGATATTAAAATAGCATCATTAAATAGATCATTTTTCTATTTCAAGATGGCATAAAAATCATTTTCTTTATGTGTTTCTTATTATGGCTTAAAAACATCAAAATTAGAAAATAAAAAGAAGTTAATTACATTTAAAAACTAAATGAGTACCTCACGATCTTCTGCTGTAAAAAAAAAAGTTATCTATGCATTCTTGATTTCAGAAGCAATATGCTATTTTGTTTTTAAAGTTGTGCTTTTGAGTTCTCTCTCATTTTTATTATTAAATTATTTAACTGAAAATAAAAGAATAAAATAGGTAACCACACACACAAACACATATTTTGTGTACTCAAATAATGACCAATGGGCTGGAAAATATTTCTATCTCTAACGAGCAGCTCAGATTCGACATTGTGATACCCCATATTTTTTTGAAAGCTAAAATTAACTTTGCTCCAGTTTTTCACCTGCAATAAAATCTTAGTATTTCCTCTTCTCTATCTGATTTTCTGGTCCTAATTACGTAAGTTTATAACAATAGCTTTCAGCCTTGAGCAGCATTTAAATTGTTCTTGAATGCTGCAAATAAAAGTTTGAGAATTCGATTTTTCAAATAAAAGATAAATAACATTTGTCATGAAGTTTTATTTCAATCAGTAACTAATTTTTAGAAATTCCATTGCGTTGCTTAATGTATTTCAATTGCTCAATTATTGTGTCGGTTATTGTAGGTCAAAAGGTCAACATTCATTGAAGGTCCATTGGGAGTTCGAATAATAATTAATAATATCCCAAATAAGCTGTAAATGTAAAGGAATATGAACGTAAATTAAAAAATAAAGATATTTAAACGCCCATAAATACTGTAAAATAGTGCATGCCATGACAATTTTGGTGTTGGTGTCAATTCTTAAGTTTCGAATACTATTTCATATATTATTTAATTAAAAGGCTTTTACTTTCTGCTCTACATAAGCAAAAGCAGATTTATTCGTTCATTAAGAATTTGAACGAAAAGATTTTAATTTATGTAAGTAACAAAATTTGGAACTATCTAGTTTTGCACGGAGTCAAACATAAACTGATTTCATGTTGCTCTAGAAAAAGGCTTAAATTTTCATTCCAACAAATGTTTTTTTTATCGAAATAATAATTTTATAGAAAAAAAGTTCTTCTATTTCAGATGCATTCACAATATATTTATTTGAGGGAAAAAAATGAGTTGAAAATATCAAAGTCATTTCTTATAGAACAGATTTTGAAGTAACATGAATAAGGTTTTTTAATTACATAGAAGAAATTCCAAATGTTATTCCTTAAAATGAGTATTCAGAACATTTTCTGTTCTACGCACTCCATTTTCTAAGTCTTAAGAATTTAAAACAGAAAAGAATTGTCTGAAGATATTTCATTAAAAATTTAGCATTTAATTGCTTTTAAGTGAATTTCTTTTTAATTTGAATTAATTACCACAAGTCATAACTTATAAAATAGAATTTAAGATAATGTAGATAAGATTTTTTAAAATTATATGCA
This sequence comes from Argiope aurantia, assembly GCA_026543865.1. Classification (NCBI taxonomy): domain Eukaryota; kingdom Metazoa; phylum Arthropoda; class Arachnida; order Araneae; family Araneidae; genus Argiope; species Argiope aurantia. The sequence continues at coordinate 153,204 of JAPMOR010056014.1, read as the reverse complement.
AGAAATTACAAATCCTATTTCTTAAAATGTAGTTGTCAGAACATTTTCTGCTTTTCCGACTCCATTTCCTAGGTCTTTAGAATCATAATAGAAAAGAAGTGTATGAAGATATTTCATTAAAATTTATCAATTAATTAATTGTTTTTGAGTGAATTTGATTTAAATTTATTTTAATGTTAATTATCTGAGTTTTGCGATATTTGAAAAATCTTATTAAAATTTATCCCTCGCTATGTGACTATATTGGTATTTTCAGATCAAATAGAACCTCAAAGGGCTTTTCCACGAAATCAGAATAATTATTAGGTGTGATTCAAAGGGTTGATGATTCAAATCATTCATTTTATATTCTCAAACAAAATTTTGGAACAAAATGAGATATCAGAATTTTATTCTTTCCTCAAAGGCGTCAATAAATGACTCTAATCTAGACTTTCTGATATTCGTGCTAGCCAGATTTATTTCTTTTGCTTATTTAACATCCTAAGCACGATGCCAACTCTTGAGCATTTACTTTTAAAATCGTGTCCTCTATAGTCCTTCAAAATCTTCAGTCAATGATGCATCAGTGAAGCTTCAATAAAAAACCATTACCAATCGGGGATTTCAGATGCATCATCATATCACTTGCATCTCCAGCAAGTAACAGACTATTGAATGAAACCTTGACCCTTGGTACCGCCACTGCCCGTATCACAATGAAGTAGTGGTCATTGCCATCGACGACATCGGATTTCGCCATTTTTCTCCGAAGAACAACATCCATGCGACTTTTTCTTTCTTTTTTTTTCCCCAATGCCGTGGCGGTGTTTCCACTTGGTTGCATATTTCTCATCCAATTTGAAACCTAATAGACTAAGTTTGGGTTTTGATTTTATCACATTTCTCGGGAACTTGGGATATTTTCCGAAAGTGACTCTTTGGGAACCAGTTTAATAGTTATTATGCGGAAGAAAAAGAATAGTGGAATTTCTTTTGTCGGAATATATTTTTCAGCAATAACGGGATATGATAAAAACGAAACTTGGGAGATTTCGGTATGTTTTGAAAGATAAGATCGATGATTTCATGTCTGCAGTTTCGGTGAGATATTACACATAATAAAAATGTCTCATTGGTGCGTAACATCTCATTCTGGAGACTTGTAGTGATTATTTATTATTTTTACTATTGCAACTATTATTGTCTTTTTAATATTGAAAAAAATAATAGAGACACGAACCTTTAGTCTAAGACATCGTGACTTGATAGCGTTTAAAGCTTGATTTGACGATTAATCGCAAAGATGCGGTTAATACAAAAATGATAGAAAACTGAATACATATTTTGGACACCTTTTTGTCCTACAGATTATAACAAACATTTAACACAGAATTACCATTGTTATTACGAAATCAAACACTAAATTTCAAACGTTTTATTCATTGATTTTATCGAATTTACAGATTTGTAAAAGTGCAGATCGATAGACGGTCAACCCTTCAATGGATTTGTTTCCAAATTTGGCATATATCTACGCTTTAAGCATTATATCTATGCACCAAATTTTATCCATCTACCTTTCTTTATTTTATAATTATCATTTTAACTTATATTAAGATAGATGGGCAGACAGACTTCCTCTAAATAGATTTCATTCAAAATTTGAAAAAAAGTTTATTTATTAGAATTTAGTGGAAAAGCGAAATATCAAATTTTATCCTTCTAGCTCAAATGGTTTTTGAGTTATAGTGTTCATGGAGTGTTGAGTTATAGTATAATTCCAAAAATGTATTTTTTCTGACTCGAAGAATCTTCAAAATCTTGAATTCCAATTTTTGACGACAGCAATACTTTATTTTAGTTTAATTCGTATGCGAGAAAGTAGAAAGGAAAATTATTACTGTAAAATATGCTTAAAGATTTATTAAAATTAAAGAAATTTCTTTTACAAGAATTGATACTTCTAAAACCCCTTCTTGAATTTTAAAATGATGTACAAATACCTTTTATATAAATAGATGCGCCAAAGTTATTCAGGTAAACATTAAAATTTTAAAAAACTTTGAAAACTGAGCACTCCAAGATGTAACTACGTGCCATATTTGGTAGTTTCAAGTCCAACGATTGCCCTAGATTGCTTTGAACGAATTTTTTATCATATATTCCGTAAATTCCGGGTAGTATGTCAGCTCGTAAATATTGTCATGCATAATAGCATTTCTAAAATAAATGACTGAGGAAAAAGCTGTATTAAAGATTCGAATTATAGTGTAAGTAAAATATATAAATTCTATAGAATATCAATTATTTAGATTTTTGCATGTTTAGTTATTATAGTATTCTTAAACTAAAAAACGAGTCAACGATATTTAAATTTGAAATTCTTAATATAGAGCAGGGGGGCCAGGAACTACATGTGATCCATGCTAGTTCGGGAAAGATCGTTGAGAGTGTGAAATGCATAAGAAAATGATTTTGTAGTTTTTGTTTTATGAGCATTAACTATGACTATATAATATTCTATAGTTACATAATAACCTATAATCGCAAAAACAGAATTTTAATTTTATAAAGAACATTCGAATACTTCACAATCATTTATTTAAATTAAAAGTATCTTGAAATTATTTATATCCCCGGCTTTGGACTTAAATATCTTATTATCTTGGAATGGTAAAAGTATTTAGACTATGGTACTGATATAAGAGCATTTGAATAAAAAGTATGTAATTAAAAAAAAAACTCTAAATAAGTAAGATTATAACGTTCAAGTCTAAACTTTTGGTAAGTATTAAATATATTTAGTTGAATTTTCATCGATAATATTCTGACTTATATAAATAATGATCACACTTCGAATTATCGTCATAAAAATATCAAAACAAAATTTTTGTTTATAAGATAAATTTTTCTCTCTCATTAATATTAACTAGCATCGTGATTTTAAGGCAAGTGAAGAAAATAAAGACAAGAACATCTGTCTCCAATAAGGAGAGGAAAAAAACCTAATAATTGTTTACAAATTCAAGTAACTACGCATATGTCACTTTTAGTTGGGTGGGCTATCGAATGGCATTGACTAGATAATAACTGCTCAAAGCATCTCAATTTAAAATAAAGAATAGATATTTTCAACATATTAGGATGAAAAATATATTTGTAGTTGAATCATTAAAGTATTTTTCCTAGCTAGTCACCATCAGTGTGTTCTTTATAATTTAAATATGCTCAATATATATTGTCTTGTTACTTCCTCCATTTACTACAACCAAATAGAAGATGAAAGGTCACCAAATGGTTGGTTGGTTGGTTGGTTGATGAATTTTATTGGCGCAAAAACCATTTTTGATTCTGCAACATACGGTAAGATTTAATCCTATTTTAAAAGTTTAAAAATTTCTTTCTAAATTACATCATTTCCCTGAACTTGTCAACCTCTAAAATCTACAAAAAGTAATAGCATGGTAAAACAGAATCTAAGAGTTATTTAAGAATCAAATCGAAAGTAAAAGCCAATCATTTTTTAAAAAGTAAAAAGGTGAGGATGGGGAACTTTATGAATATCTTTTAATTTGATTTGAGGAGAGTGAAAGTAGCGAATTCGTTCATTGTTAAATTGTGGACATTCAATTAAAATGTGAAGAACCGTCAAAGGACACTGACATACTGTACATCGGGGTGCGGGTTCCCCCAACAGCAAATGTTTATGTGTGAGCCGTGTGTGGCCATTTCTTAATCTGGTAAGAATGGTATCAAATTTCCTACTAGGCATACAAGGCCAACAATCGATTAGATGTTTTATTGTTTTTAGTTTATTTGCCTCTGTAAGATCGCACTGGGTTTGCCATTTTAAATGCAAACTGAATTTAACGGTTTTTTATATCTTTTAAAGGAATAGGAAATTTCAATATACTGGTAGCAGATTTCGCTAGATTGTCTGCTAATTCATTTCCCGGTATACCAACGTGCGAAGGAACGCAGCAGAAAAGAACTTTGAACCCCTTGCAAGTGAGATTATCATGTTGTTCAAGTATGTTAAAAGTCAATGGATGAGAGAAACAGTGGAGTGATGTCAACGATTCCAAGACACTTTCTGAGTCTGAATAAAAGATATGGTTACGAGGTGGACTATTTGAAATGTGAGATAATGCATGAAGGATGGCAGTGATTTCTGCAGTAAAAATAGAACATGAAGGGTGAAGTTGAAATGAGATGGTATCATTGATAAAAACACAAGCAAATGAAGTACATGAAGAATCTTTCGAATCGTCTGTAAATATTGAAATGAAATTTTTATATGATTCACGATGATGAGCAAAAAATTGGAGGTAAATCTCAGGGGCCGTATTAGTTTTATTAAAAGGTTTAAATGGATTTAAGTATTTTAGTCCATGTGATTTCCACGGAGTGAGGCAATATTTTACGTTTGGTACAACAAGGATATTGTCTATGTTTAAACTGTTTAAAATGTTTGTTGCTCTGTTAAAGAATGAGGGAATGACGGATGGTCTGGCATTTTGTAAGCGAAGTATGAATTGATTTTGCTTGTAATTAAAAAACGGATGTGATGGAAGGGATAAAAGTTTAAAATAGTAATGGAGAGTTAGCATTTTTCGTCTCTGATCGAGAGAGGGCTCACAATATTCGACGTACAGACTTTCGACAGGAGAAGTACGAAAGGTGCCATTGCAAAGTCTGAAAGCCGAGTTATGAATAGGGTCTAATTTTTTTAACACACTCTGTCTTGCAGAACCGTATATTACATATCCGTAATCCATCCTGGAGAGCACAGCTGCTCTGTAGACTCGAAGCAAGGATGTTCTGGAAGCTCCCCAAGATGTATTTGAAAGATCTTTTAAGATATTCAGAGCCTTTTCGAGTTTCTTTCGTAAATATAAAATATGTGGGCCGAAAGTGAGTTTTTTGTCAAAAATTAGTCCTAAGAATTTGATTTCATTGACTGATGAGTTGACTGCCAAGTATAATCTCGGGATCTACATGTAGACGGCGTTTACGACAAAAGTGTACACATTTTGTTTTCATTGAGGAAAAAGAGAACCCATTAAGACTAGACCATTGTTGAATTTTATTTATAGCCAGTTGAAGTTGCCGTTCCATAAACGCAATATCGTCCCCTGTACAAGATATATAAAGATCATCAATGTAAAGAAAGCCCTTGACATAGAGTGTAAGTTGTAAAATGTCATTTATCTTTAAAGCAAAAAGCGTTGCACTAAGTACACTACCCTGAGTCACACCTTGTTCTTGAATAAAGTAGTCTGAGAGTTGGTCTCCAATTCTTACTCTGAATTTTCTGAGTTTTAAAATTTTTTGAATGAATATGGGTAGATTACCACGAAGATTGCCATAATAGAGATCACGAAGAATACCAAATCTCCAAGCACGATCGTAAGCTTTCTCTATGTCGAAAAAAGTAGCTACGGTATGCTGTCTGCGAATAAACGAATTTCGAATTTCTGTTTCCAAGGCGAGCAAGTTATCGATTGTTAAACCTCCCTCTCTAAATCCGCTTTGGAAGGGACTAAGAAATTTGTTAGTTTTCAAGTAATATATTAAGCACTTGTTGACCATGTTCTCGAGAATAGACAGTTAGTAAGTGCAATCGGGCGGTAGTTGCATGGGTTTGATGACTCTTTTCCAAGTTTAAGAATAGGTATTATAATAGCCTGTTGCCAGGATGATGGGAAAGATTGCTCATGCCAAATTCTGTTATAGAGAAATAGTAGATTATGTAGAGATATATTAGACAGATGTTGTATCATAAGGTAACTGATATTGTCGGGACCTGGGGATGATTTACGGATTTCAGAGAGACATCTGACTTACCGACTGTGCGACTAATCTGTATTGTAAGGAGCATATGGAGATGAATGAAAATTAAGTTTTTGCTTTTCATCTGTAAATTTATGGTGAGCAAACGGAGTCGAATAATTATTACTATTTGATGTTTTAGCTAATTCTGAAGCAATGCAATCAGCAATGTCTTTTAGAGATGTAACAGAGATTCCATTATTGTAGAGAATTCTTGTATTGTTAGATTTGTATATGTCGCAGGTTTTCTTTACTCTCTCCCATAGTTTTTTGCTAGATATGTTGGAATTAATACTGCTGATGTATCTTTCCCATGACTCCCGTTTACTTCGCCGCTGTATTCTTCTCGAGATGGCCTTCGCTTGCTTGTAACTAATTAAGTTCGCAGTGGTTGGGTTTCTTCGGAATCGACTCCAGGCTTTTCTTTGCCTCTTGTATGCCTCGCGGCAATCTTCATTCCACCATACCTTCCTTTGTCTTTTAAAAGTATTGGAGCTTTAAGGAATTGAATTATCGGCTGCAGCAATTAACACTTCAGTGACATTTTTGATAGCAGTATCTATACTATTGTTAATGATCATTTCTTTAGTTATATTTGCCCTTAACTGAAATTCTGCCCAATTGGCTGCTTTAAAATTATATTTCAATGTGCAACGAGTTAAAGGTGTTTGTCTGTTATCAGAAATAATTAATGGAAAATGATCATTATTGTAAAGGTTATTGGCAACATGGAGTGTAAGATGAGGCAGGAGGGTTGGAGATATTGCAAGGTCTACAGAGTGAAAAGTTCTAATCAGCTCGTGAAAATAAGTATATTCGTTATTGTTAAGCAGACAAAGACTGTAATCATCTAATAATTTTTCAATTTGTTTGCCCCTTGTATTTGCATCAGTATTACCCCAAAGTCAGCTGTGTCCATTCATATCACCAAGGTTGATGAATGGTTCGGGTAGCTGGGAAATAAGATTATTCAGCTTATTTTGGTCAACAGGAGTATTTGGTAGAAGATATAAACTGCAGACTGTAAATAAGGAATGGGTATGGATTTGAACTGCTATTGCCTGCAAAGGGATATTTAATGCTAGTGGAGATGAAGGAAAAGAGTTCGAGATCAGCAAAGCTACCCCACCCGAAGCTCTATCGCCTGTACCATTTTTTGTACGAGTTCATAATGCTTTATTGGAATTGTATTGTTAGGCTTTAAAAAGTTTCCTGGAGAGCAATAATGGAAGGTTGGTATACATTTATGATGTCCTTAAGATCTGAAATCTTATTTTTAATTCCTCGGCAGTTCCAAGAGACAATATTGGCCATGCAAAAAATTAAAACACAAAGCAAATGAGTTTTTAAGGAGACCGTAATGATGTATCATTTCACTAGCTGAGGGCAGAATGTCGTCATCTGATGGATGTATGTTGATAATTGAATCAGCATTTTTTGCGTCTTCTGTTTTTCCCATTTTTTTCAAAAAATGATCTTTAATTTTTGGCTGATTTTGTAAAAGTTTATCTTTTTTTAAAGTGGCAAGACGGGCTTTTTTAGTTGCTTTAGTTTCCTTTACTCGGTCAGATTTTTTTTTTTACTTTATTTGCTTGTTTTTGTGTTGGAGAGGATGACACATGTTTTAAAGGAGAAGCATCGGAATGAATTTTCATTGGGATAGGTGGCGCTTTTATAGATTGTGATGAGTTAGACGGTACAGGTGTCCTTGATGCATTTGAATGGAATGAAATTCCGGTTTCTGTATTATTTGGGTTTGAAATATGTCCGCAATGTGTACATTGTTTAATAACAGATGAATATGTAATTCCTGGTTTGGGAGTACGTTCGGTAATTATTTTTCTGACTTTTGCAAACGAAATATTTCTCTTCATTTTAAGAGTCAGAATTTCTTTTTCCAAGGCCCATTTAGGACAAGATCTTGATAGGGCTGGGCGAGCATCTTCACAATTCCTATATTTAATTTCTTCCGAGATGTATTCTGAAGAATCGTGTCCGGGAACGGAGCATTTGGTACATATTTTTGTACCTCTGCAAGCTTGTTGCGAGTGCCCGAATCTTTGACACTTAAAGCATGTGATTGGATTAGGGATATAAGGTTTGACAGGGCATCTTAAATAACCTGCCTTTATTGACTTTGGAAATTCTGTAGTAGAAAAAGTTAGAACAACTTGTTGTGTAGGGATTAATTTACCGTCACGTTTGATGTGAATACGACGAGCCCCACAAACTTTTTGATCAGACAATTCATTTACAAGTTCAGATTCTGTATGGTTTTTGAGACCGCGATCGGATGAAAAGTTCAGATTCCTAAGTACAGAAACGTTGACTTTAATATTTCCTAATGCTGTTAATTTGCTTAGAGTTGCTGCTTGGGTAGGGTTAGATACTTCAATGAGTAAGTCCCCAGATTTCAGTTTTTTTTACATTCTTTACTTCTCCAATATGAAATAAAATGAGCTTGTGAACTATAAAAGGTGAGATTTCATGAAACGTATCCGTTGTTGACATGATGAAAAATTTTGTATCGGCAGTGACTATGGTGCAGTTAGAAGGACCCATACAAAGAGGGAAATAAATTCGGGTCCCAACGACACCGCCCACCACGGAGCCCAACAAGGGAAGGCAGCCACCGGCTCTAGATCTTTCCGGCCTCGGCTCTTTCCTTGGTGCTAGATAGGATCTATATGCTAAGAGCCACTTCCAGGAACGTCTACCACTCTTAACTCAGAGCCCCAGAAGATGGCCCCTTCACTTGATCCCCTTGAGCAGACAGCCAAATGGCTGGGATACCAGCCGATTGATACACCGGGGACCGAAATGTACCACCCGTCTAATGGGTCGCCACGCACGGCAAACACGTGGGGTTTGTTGCTGTCCATGAGAAGCAAGAAGCAAACAGAGCGGCAACAGCTTCTAATGGAGAGCTTCCTCGCTTGCCGTCGAGGGAAGGAAAAAACACAGCAAAAAGCAGAAGATGTAGAGAAGAGTAAACATAAAGGGAGTAAAGATCCCTGGGTACCTCGGGATTGGGACACCCGTACTCACCTATAGTAGGTGAGCCCCTGAGGGCGAAAGATCACCGAAAGTAGCTTCTAACCATCAACTCTTTTTTGGGGAGAGAAAATATTGGCCACACTAGACGGAACCCATGTTTTTTACAGCTTTAGATAGAAATAGTTTTCGAATCCGAGAACGAAGGGTACAAATTAATTTATGATTAAATTGATGCAACGCATTTCATTTGTAGTAAGAATTTTTTCCCCTACATAGTAGAAAAAAGTAAATTCCAATCATTTTGCAAGCTGCCAATTTAATTCGTTCAGACTTTTGATAAACAAACACGAGCACGACTATACAAGTCTGCGCTAAAATATTTGTTGACTTAAAAGCCACGTTTGCTCGATTTTTTTCCCGATAAAAATGCAAATATCCATTCTAAAGAAAGCGGCAATGAAAATGATGACCATCATACCGCTTGAGCAGTCTTTCAGAAAAAGGAGGGAAAAAGTTGTTCTTCACTCATCGTATCGTCCAAAATCTTCTCGCCAAGATTAACAACTTGTGTGACCCGACCAAGTGATAAATCTTCGATTTTTCAGGAGATTAACAGGTCGATTCTTTCAATAACCTCCCCTTTCTTTTGCTTTGACAGATGGATGGATATCCTATTTAAATAATGAGCCATATTTCTTATGTGGAGGGAGATGACTTTTATCTGATGATGGGGTCCTGCCTTGCCTGGGCGCGATTAGGATGATGTAACAATCTTTTGCTCTTTACAGGTGAACGATTTTCAAAGGGGGATTAATTACGCGAGTTCTTGTACCTCTGCAACTGGTTTTTTGTCCAGCCCGAAAGGTGCTTGTTAACTGCAACTTGACTTTTTTTGTCTTAAGATAGTTTGTTCCGTTTATGGGAAAGATTGTTCTTGTTTTGTGTTATTGTTAGAACTGGCAGTCTAAAGATATTGCCACTCCTGCTGCTTGTGAAGCTATAAAAAAATGAACTGAAATACAAATCTTCTCATAGAAAAAGAAAAGCAAACGATATCTGTTTACATCAAGTCAGTGACTTTTCTTGTTAGGCCTACTTCGATTGCGCTGAAAGTTTTCATTTACTTGTGTATGGCATTCAGTACCAAAAGTGCCGAATTTCACTGAAATTCTAGAAAAAGTGCCAAATTTATAAGTAAATAATTGAAGATTTAAAATAACTAAATAATTAAACCTTTAAAATAAATAAGCAAATAATTAAAGTTTTAAAATAAGTAAGTAATTAAACACTTGAAAAGAATTTAATTTTAATTCATATATTCCATTTTAAATTGATTTTGATTTATAGTTAAAATCGTTTTTATTATCTCAAAGTCTTTAGTGTCTTCTATCGTAAATTACTTATTTGCTATCAATGCTACTACCTCGTATTGTTTTGTTTTTTATGTACTGAATATTTTGCTTTGTATAAAAGTGTTATTTCTTAAATATAAGTTGTTTACTAACTGCTGGATTGAATTGTCAATATTATTATTAAATCATAATTATATTCTTTTTTTTTATTTAGATATAAGTTATGTGGTCATTCCGGTAGTTTCTTTGAAATGTTTTTTATGGGAGATTTATGTTTTTTAATAAAGATGCGATGTATTAAGAAAAATATATGGTTTTCTTATTATTTTAAATATACTTTTCTTCCTACATATTTTTTTGTAATCGGAGATATATTCGTAAATATTATCTACTGAAGTTTTGTATATTCTAATTTCTAATGAATATTTGAAATGTTTAGATTTTCATCAATAAAGCCTTTATGAATTTAATGCCTTGAAAGAAAAGATTGCCTGTCTTTAACACCATCTCAGTTTATTAATGTTGCATAGCATTCTCAGTCAGTATTATATCCTGTTACTCAAGCAATTCCTTTGTTTTTGTTCCAGCGCCACTCTTGAAAATACCATGTCTCCTTTCCGAATTGTTAAAACACAGCAAGCTCCCTTTTTCGTCCGATTTTCACTTTATATTCTTAGAAGCGAGGCTGCGCCACATTTATCTCCAGTGGTCACGCCCCGGATTCTGTGACAATAATATCGAAAATCGTAGTTGACTTTCATTTTTATTCACTCAAGTTAACAATACACTGAATATGGCTCTTTACCAATGAACTGCAATGGTTTTTTGAAGCCTCTACAATACAGTATCTGTTTACATTATACATTATAGATTGTGTTCCAAAAAGACTGAAAACTCCGATTTATTCTTTACCTATTAGAGATAAGTAGGCAATGTAAATTGCAAAATAGATAAAAATAAAGTACAAAATAAAAAAAAATTCCTGTTAATTTTCAAAAAGGTATTATTTTTTAAATTTTTATGCGACCCCTCTAGACAAATTCAGTCAAATAGAAAGTTTTTACTTTTCCATCTAATAAATCATTAGAAAAAACCGTGTAATTCTATCTTTAAAACCAAATGACTTTTATACAGAAAAAAATATTGACTTATGCCATTTTTCAGATCGCTTAAAAAACTGTTTATTCGGTAAAAATAGGGGCCATATATCAATTGGTAATGAATATTTTTAGATCAAAATTGTGATAGCGTGTGCCAAAAAAAAAAAAAATCTTCAGTGTTCAATCGATTTCTTCCAGAGCTAGGTCCCGGATGAAATGAATCAGTAGTCATTAATTCGTCCCGTTATCCGTTAAACAAATGTGCGAGAAATTTCAACAAATTCGGATATCGCCGTCCAAATTCGTTAGAAGTTTCTGCATTATTTTTATTGCCCATATAATAAATCATTGCTAATTCAAACATCTTGTCATTTACTAAAAATACCATAATGTTATATTTTTAATTCATCAATACAAAACTAAATACTGCTGAATGATTTCCAATCTTTATTTTGACATGTGCAAGATAAGTTTGGTTAAGTTGTACTGAAAAAAAAAAAATAATAATTCCGAGAATAAATAAATTGAAAAAGAAATCGCCTTCATTTCTATATGCAGTTTAAGAAATTTTTTAACATAAATATTTGAAACGGCTAAATTACAGTTAAATGAAAGAAAATAAATCGTCTGTGAGTTAATTTGTTAGAATGTCATTTTGAAAATTTATGATAAATTTGACAGTAAGAGTAAGTGACGGTCACAAGAATTTGCCCTAAACAGGCAAAATGGTTTTAATATTAATATTATTATACATTTTATATTTTTATAATATCTAAAAAAATTATTTCTATTTTGGTATATGGTCCCTATTCAATGCGTTCATTTTTCAGTTGGGTATAATTCACTCAGTTTTAAAGATAAGGTTGTGGTTTTTTTGTAATGATGTTGTTGCATAAAAAAATTAAAGCTTTCCGATAGACTAAATGTGTCTAAAGGGATCGCATGAAAATTTAAAAAGTGCACATTGAAAAATTAAAGGGGAGTTTCTTTTTTGTATTATATGGACTTATTTCGTGCCTTATTTTGAACTATTTTGGAATTTACATTATCCATGTATCTTTAATAGGTAAAGAATTAAACTGCGTTTCAATCTATTTGGGTATACATATGCATTTCAATCCTTTTGTATTGTATATATACATATCACCCTGTATAATTTTACCTAAAATATTAGAATATTGGTTAAATAATTGTGATTCAAGATATGCCCTAACTAAGGCTACAAAATGCTTAAATCCGACGCTGCTTAAAAAACATTCTTGGATTTGTTCAATTTTTAATTAGTAACTTTCACTTCTACTATTTTTGTCATATTGAGGTTCTGTTGTTTATCTCTATCCTATAAGTAATAAAGAATGTGTATGTAATGTATATTGGCGGTCTATAGGCCAGACTATTTGACCTAGAATTACCAATTGCCGATGTGTCCACATTGTAACTGTGGAGTAACAGTTTATCATATCCTTATTGAATGTTCATATTTTAGTGCTCGGCGCTTGTTTTACTTCAAAACAACAGCAGTAACTTTGACATTGTTGCTTGGTAGAGACACAGATGAGAACCTTTTTGCCTTTTTAAAATATATAGGATTTTATTCCTTAATTTAAACTCACTATCATGTTTTCGTTGTGACCTTTTAATTTATCATCGTTTTTTGTTTTTATCATCGTTTGTTATTTTTGTATCATTTCAATAGAAACTGTTTTTGTTAAACTTTGTTAAACTAAAATAAACTTGTATGGCGCAGTATGACCTTCATATTGGTTCTTGTGCCATAAAACCTCAAATCAACCCAAACCAAGGAAAGTGTTAAAAATGATAAGGCTTTATTATCTGACAATTTCAGGGAATCATAGAGTTGTAGGTAAGTTTAAATGATTTAAATGAAATTAAATATAACCAATATTCCCGGCTAACCAGCTGGTTTTTAAAGGTAACTAGTTAAAAATACTTGAACCATACATTAATTTTGACTTATTGTCAATAGTCATAACCTACTAACATTACGAATATAACTGGGTTCCAATCATTAACCCGAACACGTATTTATCAAATCACCTACCGAGCACAAAACCTATTGCATTTTTGACAACCCAACTGTTATTAAGGGCAGTATAATCAATTTTATTTTTTATTGCATTTGATGAAAACTTCACCTTTAAAATGAACTTTTCAGTCACTCGGACAATGAGTTTGGACTATCAATGAGTCGACTGTAATTTTCTTATCGCGCTTAAGACAATAACTTTGAAGACATTCAGGAAAATAAAGCAACAATGAACTTGAATGGGTTTGAAAAATACTCCTTTTGTATCAGCCAGCGATAATTAACATAATTTAAAATCAAGGTTAAAGAAGTTTTAAATTCGAAAACAAACAGACAATATCTAATTAATTTGTAAGTTGAAAACCTCAATATATTTTAGATTTTTATCCTTTTCCTTCTTTTCGTCAACTTCCTTTTATCTAAAAAAAAAAAAATAGTAGTATTGCTGATGAAGGGCAATTCCAGTCAGTTCTTGCAAAAAATTGCGACATTTGCAATCTGAAATTAAATTTTAAGAAAATCAGATTGCTTACGTTTTGCTTAAATCATTGACTTGTTTATTTTTATTGTTATTTTACTGTATTTCTTGAATTAAAGCTTTATTAAGTTTTGTCGTCGTAAGCTGTATTTTCTTTGAAGGGATAAGTTTCAATGTGGTTTCTAAAAAAACTGATTTCCGATAAAATAAAATTTTTTGTATTCTTGAATTTAACCCTAACATGGATGATTCAAAAAACGACTAATTTGAATTCGAAACTGACAGCTGGGTGAAAAAAAAATAGTGATTCAATGAAATGAAATGGTGCGAAACAATACAAAGAATTAACTAATTGGTGTTTATATTCATTACACAGTCAACTAGTTTTATTGAGATTGATTTAGATAGCGGATTTATTATCCAATATAAAATCTGTCCATCAAGTTCAGCTTACTTTTTTAATCCTGATTGAAATAAAAACATTAATCCAATTTGAAGTAAGGATAACATCAATAATTGTATTTACGTAGAACTTAATGATGTTGTCTCTTGCCAAGTAGGTTGTCTCAAAGTATTGTACAATGTTATATCAACAAATGTTAATTCTAAAAAAATTATTAGGGACATTTTATTTATTATCCAACGTAATAATAGCAAGCAGAAGTTCAAAGCATATCAAGGGTATCGTCTAAAATTGTTGAACAATAAGACAGGGAGCTGTTGAAAACGACGAATTAAATTTCCACAAAAAGATTTTCTGAACTTCTTTTGGGGACGTTTTTAGATATAGGGAGAGATCAGTTTGGAGCAATATGCGAGAAACTGGCACATTTATCAATTCTTTTATGTTACTGGCAAAGTTGTCTCGAAACGTGAGGTTGCGTATAATAATAATATAATGATAATCAATAATATTCCATTGGGTACATTTACTTGGAAGCGATGTTATAACTTCGGGCCGGAAAGACTCCAAACTCGATTCCAACCTTCCGGATCAAATAAATGTCTGTTGTCCTCGCGCTGGTGTGATGCAGAAGTTTGGAGAGGGGAATGCCTTCTCAGATGTCGTCTTCGTCATCTGATTGCTGTTCAGAATTGCTTAGTCCGTCCCAAAATAGCCCTAGGGTTGCTTTAAAACGGAATATTAATATAACTAAAACCTCAAATAATCGGGTCTAACTGCCCTTTCACTGCTATAACGTGATTTTTAGAGAGGGGATGGCGCCTAAGGATTTTTCGCCATCAAACTTTCGAGGTTCGCCCCACTACTACCCTAATGTTGCTTTAAAACTAGGTGTAAATATAACTGAACTTTAATATCATTATTCCTTTGAAATTCAAAACTGGTATCATGCATAAAATTAGGGAGGATAAGTTCTGTGCATAGTAAAAGTCGAAAATTTGAATATTTCTAAAATTGAATTTTTCACTTTCAATGCTGCACAACCCGGGAGATTTTAATCAAAATAATGGCAAAATATAAGAGACCGTTTATCTTGATTGATCTGGGAATTTGAGTGACTTTATAGATCATTCAGCATAGAAAAATAAATATTTCTTGGTACACCAAGGACAGATCTATTAAATATTTCTTACTTCAAACACTTCTAATCATGGCACGCACACAGCAATAAGTTTCGTTTTTTCTCTAGTCATAAAGGTATGATCTGAAGAAAGAAGTTCGCTTTCTTTTTTCCTGCTAAGTAAAAAAAAAAAAAAAAAAAAAAAAAAAAATCTTGTTTTACGTATATTATAAATTATAAAGAAAAATTCTATAAAAGCTAATTTAAAAAAAATGAATATGCATTAAGAACAATTATAAAAGGAGGTTTCTAAAAAATTTTAGAATCGAAAAACTATTTGAACTATTTGAAAGTGATGTTTCAAATTTATTTTTAAATTTTAAATAATTTTTAATATTATTTAACTTTAGAAAATCATTAGTTGTCATTAAAAAAAACGACAGAGTAACTGATTGAAGTTAACTATACCAATCTAATTGATAATCCGAATCAAAACTGTTAGACCTTCAAAACCAAAAATTTCTTTTCAATTCACTAAAAAGTTACCAATGCCAAATCAAGTTTCTTTTTTGTTGTTATTGTTCCACATGCAATGTGCCTAAATACAATTGCAGAAATAAAATAAGTTATTATTTTATGAAACTGTCGTACTAGATACCACCTAATAGAAACATGTAATTTAGAAAACCATATTATTTGACTTCCACAGACAAAACTATTTTTCCAAAAAGCTCAATATTGACACCGCATCTGGCGAGTCTGTCATTCATGAACGCTTAACTGTAACTGTTCCGGTGTTTTCTCATGCCAACAGGTGTCCTTCAATGAATATGAAAACAGATTCTGTCTCGCGAAGCGGATATTCGTGTCTCACTAAATAAAGTCTGGGAATAAACTTTTAAAATTTTTATTTTGTTGCCACAAATGTAAATTATATATCATATGCTTTACACCTGTGGTAAAATTTTGATTTTTTTCTCATAAAAAATTCTTTACGCAATAGCCATTTTCCTCTAATCTCCATGCGTTCACAAAACATCAAATGTTAAAATCTATAAAATTTGTCATAATAAAAATTAAAAGTAAATTGTTTAAAGATTGTAGTTTAGGAGCAGTTCAACTTTCATTATATAGTGTTAAATATTCCTGATTAACTTTCCAGTGGGTATGCCTTCTGTATCAACAGGGAAAATCGCTTATATTTTCTATATACGTTATTATAAAATATAAATTTTCCAAGTGGTAAATTATTAAAATTAGGTTGCAGTTGCTTAAACCTTAGGTAATATCATATTGCTGACGAAATCTATTCAGAGGAAGTTTATCTGTCAGACTGACTGAGTGTAAGTTAATATGATGACTATAAAACGAAGAGAAATATATGTATAAAATTTGGTACTCAAGTCGTCTAAAATGTAGATACCTATATAATTTCGAATCAGATCCGTCGAAGGTTTGATCGTCTAACGGGCTGTACTTTCACAAACATGCAACCGCGATAACTCAAAAATGTGATGCCTTAAATATATGAAATTTGGTATGTAATTCTGTGACTGCAATTGTAATTCTGTCAAATGTTGGTGGGGGGGGGGGGGGGGGGGGGAGCATCCAAAATACATATTCGGTGTTTTGGCGCTTCTGTATTATTGACTACCCAGCGATCGCCAAAAAATCACCAAATACGCTTTTTTGTAATTATTGCTCGCCAATGAAATGCAATTAATAATAGACAAATACATTTATTAGGAAGTATATGAGAAAGTTTCTAGACAGCACTCTCACTGCTTGTTATAGTTTATTTCTATAGTTTAAAGACGAGTAAAAATAGGTATTAAATCATTTAATGTGTAATATGCGGATATTAATAGTTTTTATGTACTGAAAACCTGAGTTGTTACTGGATGAAGTTTATTTTATATTCAGGATGTTATTGAAATCGTGGACCAAAAAGTAACTTTTGAACCATTAAAGTGAGGTATACAATCTCAATTCCAAAATGGTCTAAATGACGTAAATAATTATATTTTATATTGTTTGAGTCAATAACTGTAATGTTGAAAAATTGCAATGTTAAAATTTTTATACCATCCCCAGTCCTATTATTCATAATTCATAAAATATTCTCGGTTCATTAACATTTTAATCAACAGAAGTTTCAATCAAATGTGCTAAAAATAGATTAAGTTATGGAGTTTTGAATATCATTATTTTAGGCTAATCAACGACCGGCTTGGAAATGTCATGTTTTCTTTTCAGATTTTTTTTTCTAAGTGGTCACTGAATTGATTTGTAATAGTGATATTCGAAGTTTCCTATTTCGATTAGTTTTAGAAGTAGAAGCATGGGACCTTTTTTTTCTATTTAAAATCAGTCAAGAGCATTTTACTAAATATGATTCACAGAACAGGAAGGATTTATACAAATAATGATTGTGTACCTTTTCCAGCAATGCATTTATTGATGTAAATGTCATAATATATATATGACCATCTTTGAAGATTTAGAAATTAGCTATAGAAATTCAAAGTAGAATATATAACGTATATATTTCACAAAATATTTCTGTAATATATACTCAAAATATTAGATCAATAGAGACTAGAAAAAAATGCAATAAGAGTGGATTCTCCTACATTTTGCATCGCATGCTGAAGAGGGGGGGGGGGGATGAATCTACATATTAAAAAATACCGTTCGTTCTCGGATTCGAGAGCCTTCCGAGCTTTGACGCATGCTTCAGGATGCGTTTATTTAGTCAAAATAGGTGTGAGAGGAAAGATATGGAGGATATGTTTACATTTAACAATAAGTTGAACTCGGATTATGGACGAAATTAGAAAGCTTAAAAACTACGAGTAACTCGGATTATTGTTAAGAAAAGATTGTAATTCACAATAAAATACTTTAGAGCAATTTTTATTTTCTATAAAATACCTACACATTAAATTATGATGTATAAATGGGAGATTTAATTTTTTGAAATTAGCTAATTCACTTTTTCTACAAAATAATTATAATTTATTTATCTATTATTAAATTTGTTTATAACATTTTGAGATTTTTATTTGAGATTTAACATTTTGATAACGTTTTTTTTTTTTAACAGTGTAAAATATCCCTTTCGTGCCATTCCTGAAAGACTTTTGCCGCTTCAATCAGCCATATAAGTAATCAACCCGAAAGTTTGAGTTGAAATAAAATAATCCGGTCAAAAACGACACGATACTTACATAAATGCGGGAAAAAAAACTGAATGAAAAAGTATCTAATGGAGTAGAAATCAAGAAGGCGAAGAATTCCGGATATTTGCTCATCCTTCCGACTGTCACCCTTGAGAGGTAGAATCAATGAAAAGTAATAGTCTCGGGATAATGAAACGAACAGTATGAGGCTTTATTTTATAAAATAAATGAAGAGAGAAAAGTACGATGTTTACTAGTAATTCGGAATTTTAATTCATGTAATTAAAAGGTGCTACATCATGAGGATGGCATAACTGAAGCTTATTATTTCATGCCTAATTAATACCTGAAATATAGGTATTAATTAGACATGAAATAATTAGCTTAGAACATTGCGATTTACATTAACCTTCTATTGGAACTTCTAAAATTTTAGAAAAATGCATTTTGTATCAATTAACTTATCAAATGAATTAAAATTTAAAATTTAAAAGAAAGATTAATACAACTTCTTGATAATCAAAATAAGTTATTTCTATTGTAAATTAGAAAATTTCAGGTACATTAGCCACATGAATATTATTGAATATTTCTAATGAATCTTTGAAGATGATCTAGTCAATTATAGATGTCTAGAAGGAAAATATTATTTCTGTTTATAAAAAAGGTCAAAACTTGATATTGAGGTCACGCTTCATTTTACAACTAATTTATGACACATTTCCTTTTTCTATTCTAAAATAATTTTTATTCTTTTTATTCAGAATTATTTTTAATCTATTTATTATTTCATAATAAATAGCGGAGAGATTATTCGCTGGCATTTTACCGGCGAATAAAAAAGTTATTTTTGCATATTATAAAATGAATATTTTTTCTAGACACTATTATTTTTAGATTGTTCTCCTTTCCTTTTTTTCCCTTTAAAACTGTCCTGTTTTATGATATTTAGAAATTTAAAATTACTCGCGTAACTCTTTAGTAGGTAAATAGAAACAAACGCTTTTAAGATCTGTTATCTATATTTGAGAACTGGTTTCAGTAAATTTGATTTAATTTGTTAGAGTCTATATATTTACTAAAACTTCTAGTATAAGAAAAGAATTTTGATTTTTGATTAGAAATTTAACAAATTTTCTAATAAAAAAATCAAAATTCTTATCTTGACACATGCGCCATACCCTAAAATATGTCCAATTTGTTTTTATTGAGGTATTTTAAATTACTTTTAGCAATTGTTGGAAATTATAAAGTTTATAAATTTAAACCTGTATCTAACTATTGACTCAAGTAAATATATATTTTAAAATATTGAGTTAATTGTCATTAAAGTTTTTAGAAAACTAGAATGCTAAAAAAAAAGTCAGTCTATCTGTACAAATTTGATTCTCGAGTAACTTAGATTGTAAGTTCGTAATACACAATTGTTTCGATCTGCACAGGGCCGAATTATTATTTAGGCAAAGCAGTCAATTGTCTAAAGGCCCCACACTTTTGGCTCCCAGAGCCTTCGATGTGTTTTTCTAGCGGTTTTAATCTGAGAATTTTAAAAGCCATAACCTCGAATTTATTCATGTTAAAATCAAGTATTATTCAAATTTGGGAGCATTATTCCAACAACAGTCCCATTTAATTATTATTTGCAAATTTTTATACCGTAAATTATTTTTTTTAACTTAAAACTTATATTTAGGCTAGGTTTATATAAAAAATACGATGTTTTAATATTTTAATAAAATGTAATCCAAGAATTAAATATTAATTTAATTGTTTAAAAGAGTTTAGAGTTATTATATATAAAAAATATATTAAATATTGCATAATATATTTTTGAAAAATTTAACAGTGCATCTTTTGTGCACAATATAACTAAAGTGAACCATAATCCAACTAAATGTTTAAATTTGCTCTGTTTGCTCAGAGATTAATTTAAAGTCTGTAAAATATGCTTCCTCTGTTCTAAAATATGGTATACATTTTGAAGCATACTGAAAACTACTGAAGTAGGCAAATAATTTAATAAACTAGCAACGCGGTTGTGAAAATTTTGAAAAATAACAAATTTTAATTGTCGTGCTTTCTTTTCTGATTAAAATGAAAAAAAAAATTAAATATAATAGTTAATGTATATAATATAGTATTTTGGTTTAAAAAAATAAAAAAATGCTATTATAAGGAATTGAAGATATCACTGAAATTACTAATGGGTTCCAAAATACTAAATCAAAACAATTAACTGCAAATGAGCTCAATGGTGTTTTACAAAGATTATTAGAACTGGAAAATAATCAAAAACTGAAGCAAATTATTGTAAATAAGCGTAATGCAACTGAATTTGAAATACGTCAGAAATTATAGTGTGTTCCCAAGATACTTTGAAGAAGACTAGATCCAACTTCTGTTGAATAATTTTAGAACAATATTGTATATGCAAATATAATCATAAAATTACATTATAAATTAATGAAATCAGTCATAAACCATTTTATATTTTGAATTTTATGAGATACATATATATGTTTATATAATATATATATCATCAAGGAAACATTCTTAAATTGCCATTTTTACTAAATATACCCCATATACTCAGACAAAAGTAATTTTAGAAGGAGTGCCATATTTTTGAATACATGGGGTATCTGATTTTGAAAGCTAGGACGAAAAAAAAGGGGCCCTGAGATTTCTATTGCCTAAGAGCCTATAGAAAATACAATTCGCCCCTGGATTCGCAGGATCTATACTATTGAGTCTTCTTTTTTTTCAATTTTGCGCTTATGGCATTGTACATCTTTCAAAAAATTTGAATTTCGGATAATTTTTTTTAATGTTATGCTTTTAAAATTTTTGATTTGAAGTGTTTTGACTTTTTTTTCTAAACCTAGTTTATTATCGGTGAAATGCTAAATAACTCCTAAACTGACTTCTTTTCCCTGAATAATTAACGTGTTAATGATCAAAAAAAGATAAATATTAGTTTTGTAAACCCTCAATAAAGCAGAGATGAAAAATTAAACCGAACGTAATGTAAAATATGTTATTTATTTATTCGTAATTACAGTACCTACAAATAAAGATTTACACGCAACTATAGTATTTATAAATAATGTTTTTTTCCTATCTGCAGTACTTATAAATAATATTTTATTCGTAGATACAATACTTGTAAATAACACTATCAAATAAATAATTCTTTAAAGTTTATTTTTCTTCCAACACTTTTTCTTTATTCAATATACGATATATACTGAACATTCAAATTGAAAGGTATCAGTATAGGGAAGGTCAATTATTTTAAATGCTATGCAATTTCGAAAATTTTTGTAAAGTATTAAAAATATATTATTTTGAATAATTTTAAAAAACATTAAAATTCCAAATTTTAATGTTTTTTATTATCATGTGAGAACATGATGTTGTTTGGGTTTGAGGTTTTTGAATCCACAAAATGCGGAGGCAGAAAATTGGCGATTTATCGATTTTGAGGCATCAATTTTTTAGGGTTATTAGAAAATGATAAAGAAGGTAGTCATATTTATCGTCTTATCGCCAACAAAAAGTTACAACTTGGATCGAATCTCTGCCACGTACCCGATTCTCCTGTTTGACCAATAAAGAGCAGGGTCTTAAGAAGTTATAGTCCGAAGAAGCACAAAGTAAAAAATGAGAATCAACACAAAATAGCGAGGGAAGATAATAATAATAATATAAATTTTAAACTTTCATTTTCAATTTTTCTAACTGGCAAAAAAAGTTATGGAGCTCGAAGGATTTTCACAACTTTTTTTTTCTGGCCTCGAGAAAAATTTTTGGATCTGGACTGATTTAAAATTTGGGGGGGGGGGGCACATTGTGTTAAAAATATAGACGCATGAGTAATCTGATATTCACGTGATTATTTCAAACCGGTTTAAGCTACTTAGTAACTTAAATTAAGACCAACAATGACTTGAAGAAAATAATGTTCTCACATGATTACATGAAATGTGTGATAGCAGATTTCAATTTTTTAAAAATTTTTTTATTATACATCTTTCAAGAACTTTATCCTCAAAATCTTTGCGAATATGTTTTATAGATACGAATAAAAAAATCGAATATGTACGAGTTGGAATAAAAACTTGAATTATTGTATTTAGATCAAAAATATTTTAAATCATACGTGTATGCATCATAATTATACATGATTCTAAATCGTTGTTGATGATGGGT
This sequence comes from Argiope aurantia, assembly GCA_026543865.1. Classification (NCBI taxonomy): domain Eukaryota; kingdom Metazoa; phylum Arthropoda; class Arachnida; order Araneae; family Araneidae; genus Argiope; species Argiope aurantia. The sequence continues at coordinate 130,499 of JAPMOR010056014.1, read as the reverse complement.
TCTTTGCAAATCATTGTGTCATTAAAACATCAGATTGCAAAAGTCATAACGACATTTTTACAGATTGTATACAAAGTGATGAAACACTTGTGAAAGTAAGTGAAGTAACCAAGCCTAAGAGACATGGATCAATAATTCGCAAACAAGCAATCATCGAGTCATGATATTTCGAAAATACATTGCATGTTCCATTTCAGATTCGAATGAGCCTTCAGATGAACCTCAATCTATAGCCAAGGAAAATGTTTTCGAAAGTTTAAATTACTTTTGCTGTTGTCTAATGACGAATCGTAGGATCTGAAGTATTTTAGTAGCATGTTATGTTCTGATGATATTGTACTATTTTATTGAACTTCTGATGTGGCAACCAACAAGTAATATTTGCCCATTACGCTTACGCATAGAGTGTATAAAACAATCGTGCCATTTGATTGCAAAAGCGTTTCATGCAACATCAGTTTATGTTCATCATATCCAAATAGTTATTTTAAAATCCAATACTATTATTACACTAGAGTTTACTGTGAAAAATTCAAACAGGATTGTCACGAAACAGCTTGGATGAATGGTCATGAAATCGAATACCACTTCTGAATATAATGCGTTTTCAGTTATTGATGGTAATAATAGCAGTAATAATAGTGGTGTTATAAACAAAACAATTTTAAGCATAGTATGGTATAATAGGAAACATGAAACTTAAACATATTTGTTCAGGTCTTACTTGGGAGATTCTAAATTTTCCCAAACATGCTTTAGAAAAAAAAATGCATTTCAGGTAATTTAGTTTTATGAAACATCAGTAGAATTGTCATAAAAGAGAAATAATTTTGTCGATACTCAAAATAACCAGGCATCATGTGTTTAGAGTTTACTAACAAAATATGGTTCTTGAGCCAGTAAAACTAACTGATACTGGGGGTTAATTCGAAAATAATCAAAACTAAAGCCAGCTTGAAAATAATAAGGAGAATAATTATGCATTATAAATGTTACTTCAGATTATGCGTATATCTTATGCGTATGTATCAGCATCAGCTTATGCGTATATGTTATACGTATTCTTCAGTATTTGATTTTTGTTATTTTTTATATATTTTAATGTTTCTTTAGTTTCATCTTCTTTTCGCATTTAATCTCATGATTTTAGAAAAAAATTCATTATATGCACAAATTTTTTTATGTATTTTATTCTGATTTCATATTATTGTAGATACTTCAGGAAAGTACATAGTTCTTAGAGAGTTGGTAATAACAGCATGGCATTTATATTCCACATCTTAAAATTTTATAAAACCCACTAATTTCCTTTAAAAAACCAACCCGTATATAAAAAGAGACTGATGAGATGTGACATTTTTAAATATGCACACTTCCTCACAGTGACAAAACATCTTTAACCAAGCTGATAGTGCATTTCAGTCATAAAGAGATAAAAACCAACCAGCAACTCGAGTAAACATACGCCGGCACCCACATGAAGTTGAATGACTTTCACTCTTTCTTTCTTTTTTCTTTCAAAGACCTTGTCATTAACAAAAGTATTACTGAGTTAAAGGTCAAAGAAGACGAGACCGATGTCAAATAGCCTGAACTTTCGCTTTCTGAGACTTAATTCAGCCCACGATCAACTAGAAAATGGAATGGGCAGTACGGGCCTCGCCTATTTCTCATATCTTATGCAGTATACTCTCTGTCTCATATGCACTGGTGATTTGCTTTGAAGAACGTCGTTTCTTCAATGAAAGTTTTTTGACGACCCTGAGTAGGCGCCTTGTGTGAAACGCTATTGTTCGAGAGTGGGTGGACATAGTTTGGCGCAGAGCCTATTTTATGTGAGCGCGTGGAGTGGAGTGCCGTCCAAAACAGAATTTAAACAGTCGCCATTTCTACCCACGCGGGAATGTTTAGTAAAATGTCCATTAATAAGAATACATTGTTATTCAATTTAATGTTTTAGTTTATGATCGAGGCTTTCATTAAATGAAACAATTAAAACAGATTTCTGTAGCCAATGTCTTTTCGCACAAGCTTTGATGATAAGAATACTGAAACTAGAAAAAAAAAAAAATTGGGGGCGCGCTAATTGCAGTGCATCATATAATATTTCATATCACATTGCTTTCATATTTGCATACTGTGTGTTACAATAGAGGATTTGAGTATTTTTCTGCCCTAGATCATGCACATTATGAACCCTCCCTTGTGATAAACTGCTTACTCAAATTTCATATTTCATCACATTTTTCACGTAATAAATATGTTCATGATTTATTTAAGATAATTTTTTTATTTTATTTCAAAGACTTAGTTAAAATATGTGCGATTTTATTTATTCACTTATTATGATACATGGTTGTATGACCTTCACATTTGTTTATAATTATTATAATACATTATATTTAAGAACAGGACATTTATAAATACTATTATAACTAAATAAACGTAAAGAAACAGATAGGAACTTCAGCAATTTTGATAAAATATTACAATTATCTTAGCATTTTATAACTCCAAAAATTTGTATTTCTTGCCAGTTTATAGGACAATTGGACTAAAAATATTTTTTAATCTTCCTGCTCAGCCCCCCTCCCCCCACTATTGTCACCATTCTCATCCTAGGCACTAGCATAGTTGTAAATCCTTTACTTGTCTTTGGAAACCTTTCAGTATAATTTATATTCAAATTAAAGAAATGGTTTAAACTGTTTAGTTTATTTTTTACAAATAGATATATATTTATAGAAATCAGGAAATTATAAAGCTTTAATGAAATGTTTTATTGATAAATGTTCGTGATTTTCCTTTTCTTAATTGGAAAAAATTATAATATGATTACAAAAATAATGGTTGTCTATGTTTAGATTACGGCTGAATCATTATGAAAAAAAAGCTATTTGATAGTACGGTTAGACACTTGTTGGTATGACTGGGAACATAGATGCAGGATTCAAGTGTAATCGTCTACATCAAATAGTGTAACTATTTTTCGCATAGTGAAATGAGAAAAAGTATCAAGGTTTTTTTTTTAACGTGGTGTTGAGTTCTTTGAGAAGTGGCAGAAATTCTAACAATTTAGGTAATTTAATTTAATATTTCAATACACTTTTAGCTTAACAATATATTAATGATATACGTTAAGCTGATTTTTACATAATTTTATGTCTATCGTGAAAATGCATATATATATATATATATATATTTAAAAAAAACTTAATGACTGCAAACATCAACGCATTTACTCATTGTTATGAGTATAAGCAGACTATGAAAATTGTATTAACTTGGTGAGTGTAATGAAATACATAAGAGCTTGGTCAATTATACTTAGATAAGTGTAGCATTACTTTAATATAATTTACAAAATGTATACTTTTTATATATTTATTCATTTAGCAATTACGTCAATAACATCATATAAATCGATCTTCCCGAGGCTCGCCTTCGCCCAGTGACTGTAGACATTTGCCCAATAATATATCCACACTGTTTACTTCCCTCTAAAATTCACGATCTCAATGAAATCATTATGTAAGAATGTATAATTTGTGGTGCTCAGTTCTGTAATTTTCACCATCTCGTATACGTAGTATAGAGACAGTGTAGTAATCGCCAAAAAATTTGAATTCGAGATTTCGATGAATCTCCATTTTTTTAGACCTCCACGAGTTCGAAAAACACATGTTTGGAAAATGTCCGTCTGTGACAAAGATAACTCGAAAACAATATGAGCTGCGGTTGAAATTTCGTACACGATCTTTATACTAAATTTTCAGATTTCTATAAAATTTTGAAAAAAAAATCTGTTCAGAGAAAGCTTGTATATCCGAATATAAATTAACACGATAACTACAAAAAAAGAGAGCTAAATAGAAAAAAATCGATGCACAGAATTAACATCTATAACAAGGGCTTGACCTCCTGTTGGTTTGCACTTTTAGAAAATTGCAGGTACTATAACTCTAAGATGCAATGACTTAAATATATCAAATTTAGTATGGGAATTTATGAATACAAATTCAATTTTATGCCAAATTATTGTGCTAATCGGTTGGGAAAAATGCAAATTCGATTTTCGAATATTATTAACCGCATGCCAATGATTTATCGCCAAATAATTGGCCAAGGATGACACGATAGATTCAATAAAAATGCCAAATTCACGTTAAAGGTTCTTTTTCCGTAATTATTGTATACCGATGTCATGCAAGACGTTCTCTAGAGTATGCGAGAAAGTTTTGGGGAGACCACTACTGCTAGTTCTAGTTTAGATATAAGTGTCAAGAAAAAAATCATTTAATATTGTAACTACATAATTTCGCCCCTATTATATAAATATGTATTGCTTGTTCTCTGTAATATTAAAAAACAAGTTTGATGTGTGCAAATATGGCTCGATGCACAAAATTTAGCATTTTTATTGAAATATTTTTCTAAATAGAATTGCAGAAACCATGGATGGAAAGGAATTCCACGCTTTCCTGTTCAGACGGACAAAAATGAATCTGGAGGATGTTCCGCTTTATATGTGTGTCAAAATGCATGACTTGTCGAGGAAAAATGATAATGTATTATTTTGAATCACGAAATCGAGTTGGGATCTAAAACAGACTGCGAAGGTTAGGCAATATTATCCGATTCCTGCATTATTACGATCAAAACAAAGATAAAAAATGCATGTTGATAAAATCTGACCTAAGAATCAAATTTATTCGAAAATATTAATAATAGTTTACTGTCTTTAACCCTTTTTAAGATCGTCAAAGTGATATTTAAAGCAAGTATATCAATTTTTAATTCTTTGTTGCAAGTTAAATTACCAGCTTTGATTCGAGCTTTCATCTCTCAGAAACTTTCGAAATCACGAAAATATTTATAAACATTTTGACCATATAAGATGGTTTTTAAAAAATGAATTATCAGTTAAGATATATTATTGTTATATTAATTTATTGAAAAAATAATGCATCAAACCTAACTCTGTAAATAAGGTAAAATTTCATCAGACTTTTTATTGAATTTTTCGATGAAACAGAAACCTTAAATTCAATTTATTATTTAATACAAATTCAATGTGTCAATTTCTTATCTCAAACCATAAAGAATCAAGCTGATTTGTGAATCATTAATTAACAAATAAAATTGATTTCATGTTAACTAATTTTTTTATTTCAGTATATATTTCAAAAATATATTAATATATTATTTCTGAAAAAATGATCTTTAAAGGATTAACAATAATAAGCCTCTAGTGTTATAATTTTATCTTTTATTAATATCACCAGAGATCAAATCGATTTAGCTATTTATTGCTTTTAATATTTGGTGGATTTTTTAATAAGTGATAATTGCTTTTTTATATCCCGTATATTTTACATTTATTAATTAACTATAATTTCAATTCTTTGCAAGTTTTTAAAATTATTTCATCTTTTTATTAAATAAAATGTTGTATTAAAATATCTGTTTTATAAGGAAATCTTGAGGAAAATTAAAAAAAAATCTTTGTATATACTTTAATATAAAAACATCGAAACAGCTATTTACAGGATAGTTGAGAAAACAGAATAATTTACAAATAGCTACTGGTGCGCATTATTTTAATTTGAAGTTTAGATAAATCACCAGTCTTTTGTTTTCGGTCACAGATTTTGCCATGAGAGAAATTTAAGGTCTCAATTAAGTCATTTATTTTCCCTGGTTACTCTCACACAGAATCACGACATAGACAATGGCAGCAAACGATTTTTGTTGTTGTTTCTTATAGCACTTAGACAAGCCCGCTGTTACGAAGACAGCGATTTTTTTTCTTTTTTACAAATAGTTATTTTAAATTTTCAAATATGAAAAATATTTGGAATATTTACTTGAAAATATTGGAATTTGCATTGAAAATTAATTGGAAACAAAAAAAAATCGATTTAGTATTTACAGGAAAATTTTGTAGACAACACAAATAACACGAGGGAGAATTAACAGTAGACTTCAAAACAAGCGATATTTTTTTTTTTCATCAGAATGTAATCATTTGTTTGTTAGAAATCTTTTCTCAGAAAATCATTTTGGCGCAACTCAAAATTAATTTGATGAATTGTAATTAAAGAATCTATATATACAAGATAGAATGAAGTAAAATAATGACAAATTCTCGATTCAGTTCTTTAAGTCTATAAATTTAGGAGCTTCAAAATGTAAAATTTTGTGGATGATTGAACTGCATAGCTTTGGTTTGTGTAATTCAGCTCATAGTTTTTTAAATATGGATATTGTAAAACCCCATTCATTCTCTTTTAAATACAATCAATGAGTAAGAATAATAAGTTAGAGCTTATTTTAAATTACAGCTAGACAGAGAAGTGATTTAAGATTTTTAAAAAAATCCACATAATTAGAATTAAAAATTGCTTTTAGCCTTATAGATAATTTCCTTATAAACAATTTTATAAAAAAACACACAAATTCTATGAAATTATAATATTATTCTATAAAATATTTTATTCTACACTTATACTATAAATTATATTCTATAAAATACCACAAATATTAGAGTAATAAGATTTTGTCAAGTAATATTGATCAAGTTTTATATATTTCATTAGGTTCGTTTTGTTGTAACAGTACATATAAAAAGCGAGCGTTTGCCTAAATATTCTTGTGTATAAAAGTGATTGCCGCTCAATCATAAGTGGCAATAAATAAATAAAACAAATTCTCAAAATTAATGAAATAAAAATATTAACTTAAAGCCAATTACCAACACCCTGATTATTTAAAAAATATATTGAAATTTGAAAATAAATAATGACTAATTTATTAAACAATTGGCCTCATAGTGCGCACTGGCTAGTGCCGAAACCAGCTAAATCCGTCACTGCCAACCACTACTAACTATTATTATTTTTTTCCTTAATTTATTCTTGTTCTTCTCAAAATTAAATTTATACTTTTATTGTGGAATTTAAAACATTGTTTTACCTAAATGACTTCATTCAAAGGAAAATTTCATCATATATTCGTTGGTAAAAAAAATTTCCAGAGTCAATAAGCAGATTTTTATTTTGAACATTGATAAATTTTCTTTTCTACACTTTTTTCCCCCTTTTTTACTACAAAAAAACATAATTAGAGGCTATTTGCAGTAGTAATATTCGCCTCAAACATAGTAGAGAAGAGAGGAGGTAGTAATACGTCTTCCCTCCTCTCTTTGCAGTAATGAATTACTCTTTGATATGAGTGTGCTTACACTTAAATTTTTCCCTTTTTAAAATTAAGTTTCATTTAGTTTAATAAATATTCAAAATATGGAAAGTTAGATTTTTCATATGATACAGTAAAACGTTTAATGTAATAAAGGAACAATTACTAGTTTGTATTTCATTTAAATAACAAATTAATTTCAGAATAAATTTTCTTAATTATTTTTCCTGTATTTCTTGTTTTTATTTGTTGAAATTGATGCAATGGTGGCTGAACAGTGAAAAAAAAATTAATTATTAGATTAAAATAAATGCGAATACAAAGATAACATTTACAATAACACAATTTATTAAATTTTATTTATCACTAACTATATTTGATTTTCTTTTTTCTTTTTAAATTTTTGGAACCCTGGATATTTTTTCCTAATTGGAAAGCCTTTATAACCTATCCGTTTTGGTAAAGGCTGTGAAGAATTCTCATTATCTTCAGAGCTAATAGCATCTGAAAAACAAAACTTACCTTCTGAAGTATTTCTTGATTCTTCAAAGCTTAAATGTTTATGTCCACTTGAAATACTCATTTTAATCTAAACTAACTCTGAAACGAAAACATGGAAAGCTGATATTGAAATCTTTTCGCAACAGTTGCTAACGTTAAACTCATTTTAAATCAATATATTGTGATGTCATGAAAATACAGCCGAGTGAATAGGCTAAATTTGTCTTTAAATTTGTTTATTTATAACATCACAGTCGGACAATACATACAACATAAAACACATAACATAAAAAACATTCACAACATATAAACAACAGGAAAATTCATACATTACAATATTTGCAAATCCATTTCCACGACCATTATCTTAATCCACAAGATAGAACACCATCACAAGGCATCAAGGCCTTTTACTTTCAACGCCACACAACACAACACAGCATCACATAGCAGCACACCACGCAGACTCCCGCCGAAAAACATTCTCCGTCTGGTCAACGAACTCCGGCGAGATGTGATCACCCCTGATCTACACCAATAGAGTGCCGCCATCCACCCCCTGGAAATTCTCGAGTCAAATTCTCTACAATATGAAACAATTACCTACCCCCTGTTAAAAAGAAAAGAAACTATATCGATGTGATAAAAACGGAATTTTCATAGCTCAGTGTAGAAAGACTTTACCCCATGCGAAACATACAGGTGCAACAAAATTTGTTGAAATTAGTTGCAACAGGCAATCACGAATATTAAGGGCTTAATAATAATTTTCTGATCAAATGTTCTTTGAACATTGCATGAAGCACAGCTAACAATAAGTTTCAAGAAACTCAGCAACCTTGAGAAACATAATCTCAGCCTGGCGAGGTTTTACAGGTGTGATCAAAATAATGGAGGTCCTTCCATAGTCATTTAGTTAGTTCACTTGATGAGTCAGTAAATGGATATACCCTTGAGTTTTTAAAGATTCTTTAATGTTTGTAAGATTCAAAAAAATAGTCCAAGCATCACATTTCCATCCATGTCACAAAGCACAACTGTTTACCATTATTGATGCTCTTATACTATATTTTTGGACATAATCTTTTAAAAGATTCTTCCCAATAGTACCATTTTTACAAAGATGCATTTAATAAAACTACCGGGAGTGGTTTCCCCAAAACTTTCTTGCATACTTTCTAATAAACTCGTCATATCTAAGAACGCCTTGTATGCACTTTCATACAATAGTTAAGAAATATTAAATCTTGATGTGAATTGAGTATTGATTTTTACTGAATCTATCGTGTCATCATTGACGATTAATCCCTAGTATGTGGTTAATAGTAGCCGAAAATCGAATTTGGGCTTTAGGCAGGCGTTTATCAATCGATTGAAACAGAGATTTGACACAAAACTTCATTTGTAATCATAAAATCCCGTACCGAATTTGGTATATGTAAGTCACTGCGTTTTTGAATTATCTCGTTTACATGTTTCTGAAAATACAGACTAACAGACAGACAATCCGATGTTGGTTTTGACTGAAAATCTGACGGGTAACTACACTATAGATCTTAAATCTGTGCATTGAATTTTATCCGTCTTGGTTTTGTAATTATCTTGTTAACTTATATTCGAACAGCCGGACAAAAGGACCTCCTCTGAACAGATTTTGCACAAAATTCGATAGAAATCTTCAAATTTGGTGTAAAGACAGTATACCAACTTTCAACGGTCTATCCCAAAAGGTTTTTGAGTTATCTTTGTCACAGTCAGACAGACAGACATTTTCCAAAAATGCGCTTTTCGAGCTCATTGAGATCTAAAACGTGGCGATTCTTGGACCACTGGGCTCAGGGAGAGGGTAAACAAGATAATTAAAAAATGTCTCCAGTCTAATTGTCTTATAAACTGGCAAGAAAAACAAATTCTGCGATTTATAAAATATAAAGCTGTGTTAAGTAAAATTGCTCAGCTTCCTATTTGTTTCATTAAGTTTGTTTAGTTATTATTAGTATTTATAAATGCCAAGCGTCTTCTTAACTGTAATCAGGGTCAGACTTAGTCTAATCGGAGCCCGGGGCAAAAACTTCTTTGGGGGGCCCCAGTGTTTTACTACTTCTTTATGGAGGTATTTGACTTTATGGAGGTATTTAAATTTAACATAAAATAAGCTTTTTTTTTCGATTTAGCCCCCCCCCCGTCTGATGTGGGAGCCCGGGGCAACTGCCCGTATACCCCTGCCTTAGTCAGGTTCTGACTGTAATGCATTGTAATAATTGAACAAATGTGAAGTCATACAGCTATGTATCATAATAAATGAATAAATAAAACCGTCACATTTTAACTAAATTGCTGAAATGAAAAAAAAAATATTTATATAAATTACTAACATGCTTATTAGGTTAAAAATGTGATGAAGTATGAAATTTAAGTAAGTAGTTTATCACAAGGGAGGGTTCATAATGTGCCTTATCTAAGGCAGAAAAATTCATAAAAATCTTGAGTGCGATTTTTTTCACGATTACTGTACTTTCTCTATACTACATACATGAGAAAGTTAAAAAAGATCTGCTATCTTGCCATATGTTTATACCAGTAAGGCCAGGTCTGATTCTTCCCTCATAAATTCCAACTAATCAATTTCTATGACTTGAAGGAACAATGCTTAAAAGTTTCTGCAAAAATATTTCACTTGTAAAAGAAACAAATACAATTGACCTTTTCACATTTATTTGCCTACGCGAGCCCAACTATTGAAACAAAAAAAAAATTCATGCCAGTAAAATTGCAAACCGTTCAGCGGTAAATTCTGATAAATCAAATTTCAAAAGCGCTTTGCCAAACACCGTGGAACATGCTATCAACATTTGGCCTGAACCCAGATTTGAATTGATGGAATTCTTATTGTCAGGAGGCCACGCATAGACAGTGTTTATCTTGCTGTGTGAATGTCGGGAAAAAAGGGTAGAAGTGTCTGTCTTCACCTGTGAAGTCATTTAAAAAAATTAATCCTCATCACCTGATCTTCAGACGTAGTGCCGTGTGAAAGTTAAAACTGTCGCTTAAAATAAATCATTCCAAAAAGTCTTATACCTACTTTTTTCCTCCTAAACATCACTGGTTCATGAGAATTGATTGTTAGATTTAATTTTTATTGAATTTTTTAAAAGAGACTTCTAAAAACACAGAATATCAATATGAATCAATTTTAAACTGATTATTTTAACATAAAAGCAGGAATTTCGAATAAAATAAAATTTTATTCCTTAAGAAACAATTCAAACGCAGCTCATTTCTTGTTAGAATATCTGTTGCAATTTCATTGAGTTCCCAGATTCCTTGTTAACTATTTTTGAAAATTTTTCTTTTTTCTTATTTTACATTTATTGAATATTCTTAATACTGTTTCCTATTTGCTTTTTCATATTTTAATTTTTTGAAAATTTTCACACATTATAATCAAAATATTTTCAGTGTGAAATTATTAATAACTTAGTTTTTGGTGAGTAATTGTTCGCAAACCGTAACAGTAGCGTTAACTAACTGGTATCAACTTAATTCGATGAATTACATCATTTATCAACAAAATTTAAAATTAAACTTTAGAAATAAGCGTAGATCAGCCTGATTGGTTAGCAGTATCTGCAAACTGGCGAAATCTGTTCTGTTTATTGAATCTTTTGATAAATATCATTAATGGAATTAAATTAAATTAAGCATTAAATGAAATGTTTTTACATTAATTTAACTATTTTGTACTTCCCATCATAATCCATTATATTAGAATTTGACTACGTGTTAAAATAATTAAAGTATAGGAACAAAAATAATTTTTATTGATATATCGTTGCATGTTAGATTCATAATAATAATAATAAAGAAATTATATTAAACCTTAGACAAATGTCAATGAAGAAAGTCACGAACTTATGATGTATCAGTAACATCTACATTGCTACTTCATTTTTTTTGCATACATTCTACAGGCCGTGACGGATTTGTTCAATTTTTTTTAATGGTTTGCGGCTGAACTTTTAATCAAAATTGTTCTCTCAAACGTTCGGCTACGCTCTGTTTCTGTTCAGTTCTTTTCGACATGTAATTGAGTTCAATTAGGTAATGTCTATAAACTATTACTCGATCAAACCAGTTTGGATGCACTTTATAGGTTATTTTATAAATAAACCCTTAAAGATTAGTTAGAACAGTTGAAATGCCAAAACATCCACTTAATTTTTCATTATGCAGTCGATAAATCGATTTCTTTTCTCTAATGCTTTATGACAGATAAAAAATATTATTCATTAAAATTCAGTTTATTTTACAAAATTTAAAGCTGCTGAAAAAATTATTACACCAGAATAAAAAATAATTTTGTATAAATAAAATTAAAATAATCAAAATAGCTATTTATGTCATTGCATTACGTGATTATCTAAATTCGAAACATGGAAGATTTTTACATTATTAAAATAATATATTAAACACTCTTTTATTAATATTAAATATTTTTTGATGATCACGTATAGTTTCTGAGTCTGTATAGCCAATTTTAGATTTTATAAATCAAATTTAATAATAATATAAATATATATAAAATAATATTTAATAATAATATAATAATATAAAATCAATAATATATATAATATATAATTGATTTTAATATTTTAAGAACTTTGTAATATTATTTGAGTTTTTGCATATTTTAAATTACTTTTCTCATATCCTGTATAATGTCTGTTGATTTTTTAGAAATTTCTAATGCTATAGCTTTTGAACCGATAATGGATTTATTACATACTGGCACTCTATTCGATTTAAATTGGGAGACTACAAGACTAAGTATATTTCTAAGTTATTCTGTTCAGATATTTGGATTTAAAAATCCATAACGTGTTATTTTATCACTGGGAATGTGTTCAAAATGTTAATGCATAGCTGGGTATGTGTTCAAAAATATTCAACTTCAAATACACATATATTCTTAAACCACTTTGCCAAAATGCAAAGTTGAATTTTTAAAATATTAGTTACTATATTATAAGTAATCAGATATGTAATTAATGTTAGAATAAATTTTGAACGCCAAATTATTCACATTTTGACACAATATGTAATAGTGAAACTATTACATACTGAAATGTGTAATATTTTGCTATACATAATAGGACAATCAACATTCGTAAACTGTTAAATGGTCCGGATAGCATAAATTGGACCATTTAAGGAGGGTTTATGTTCTGCAGTTTGTATTTTCATTTACAATGTTTAAATATGTTCATTTGAATTTTAGTTTCTCAGTTTTAAAATAACGCAGGCATACTCACTTCATGAGACTTTCATAACAACTCTTAATAAGCTGAACATATGCATTCAGCCATTTTTCTTTTGAACCGATTTTCTTTTACAATGTGTAGAAAGAATAATTCAAGCTCGGTATGTAAGACTTTTTTTGTTATTCTCCTGGTCATTAGTGACTTAGCAAATTCAAATGGTCCAAGGGCATAGTATTACATTTTTTCCCCTTTTTCATATTCAGTATTCAACTTTTAAAAAAATGACACAATTTTTCTGATAATCAAAGCACCCAAAATGTGGCTTCAGAGGCATCTAACCCCCTCTTCCCCCAAGGTTTTTACGCCTTTGCTTTTCTATTTGAATTCAATTGAGAAACTCATATTTTCTGGATATGACCGGTTTTACTTTATTTGTATCAAAAAGCTTCAGTTTTTTTTCTTTTAGTTATTTATGTCATTCATGTGTAGAATTTCTAACACATCATCAATAAATTATTTATCTCTTTATTATACAATATTTACATCAAACTCTCTACTATACTTCTGAGAAATAGATCTACCATAAAAATTCCAAAGGTTTACGAATGACTAATAGCCTTTATAAATTCCATACTAAGTCAAGGTTTTCAATAAATAGAAGGTAAAACACTCATAACATCGCATTCCTCTTCTATGAGTAAATAGCTGCTTCGCCAACCAGCAGGTGTGATGCTTCTACAAACGCAAATAGCGCAGAAGAAAGTGATTACGTATTTGTGGTTCTAAAGATGCTGTAATCGTTTTACGTCACCATGAGTAGGAATCTACATGTTCTACATTTACAAAAAAGCAATTCCATTTCCCGCTTAAACAGCCCTGGGCGTTGTCTTACGGATCACATTCATGGTATAAGCATCAGTCTTTATTATTTGTCGAATCTTATGGTTACCATAGTAACGCCTACCTTACTGCAATACTTAAGAATGTGTTTCACTGTCGACTGACAGTGACGTCATTAGTAATGTTTTTTAATAGAATGGCGATTTTTTCCATGACCTTCTTCTAGTCATAGGGTAGGCAGTGTCCTACAAAGGTCATCGATGTTTCCGGTAGATTTTCTTCGGATTTAAACAAGTAAGAAAATCAAGGTCGTTGAATTAAGAAGGGAAAACCTTCGCTTTTCTGGTTGTATGAGCAACTATGTACAGTCATTCTTTTGATTTTGTATCAACTTAATAAAGGATAGCCTTTAGTTTTTTCCCCCTTCTTATGATTAGTATGTTAGATCCTGGAAAGATGAATTGTATTCATCTTCTGTTACGTCATGCAGTGTATGTGACTGAGTTTGGCTGATGTTGAAGTTGTGGCGTAGAGATTTTATCGTGAAGGATTTTAATATCGCCAAAAACAAGATGCTCAGATTTCTCATACTAACCAAGACAGTCCAGAATTTTGATGATTTTTTTATCGGATTAAAAAAAAAGACAAGAATTTGTCATGAATTTTAATTGAATGCTCTGTATTTCATTTAAAAATAAATAGCACATATTAAAAAAATTATTTAGAATTAATATTTTTTTTAAAAAGTGAGCATTTGTGGAATTTTCCTTTCTCAACTTTTACGCTACTTAAAATATGTTCATTTTAATAAGCTGCATAATATATGTTCATTCTAACCATATGAGTGCATCATCCTGAAGGTGAAGAAGTAAAAGCAAAAGCAATATATTTCATTTATTTTTCTTTATTCATGGTTCCAAAATTTTTTAAATAATTATTTCAATGTTTATTCTATTTTATGCATTTTATCCAACAGATTTTGCATCTCATCCAAAGCGATATCCCGGATTCCGCGGTTGGTTTTTAGAACGTCGCAGGATAAAATTTAAAAAAATCTGGTCACTTTATAGAAAATCAACTTTTAATTGATAGCTTCATTAAGATTTCTGTTCATGCTTTCATAAATGCATATCGTCTTTGTTGCATCAAAATATAATTATGTCAAATTTGCCAAAAAAAAAAAACTTAATTGATGCAAAATAGTTCTGAAGATTAGTTTACATCTACTGAAATTGTTTTACGTTCTCACAAAATTCCAAAGGTCACAAGTGGTTTTAGCTGTCACAACAAATGTGGTTTTTTTATAAACGCCATCTTGATATAATCTTGATGTGTGATCTTGATATAATCTTGACTTGTGATTCAAAAATGAATAAATAATTAGCCTATTTTTATATTTATCTTTATTTATAATAAAGTTGAATGTATATATATGTGTGTGCATGTGTGGGTATGCTAGCTGTCTATAGGTTAGATCATTCAACTTTATACAACCATATTTGATATATATATATATATATACTTTGGAGGGTAAGAATTTGTACCCTAGAGCAATTATTTTTGAAACTATTATTAGATTTTAAATTAGAAACTAAGCAAAATTAATAAAATAAAAAAAAACTTAGCAGGTTTTCCGTTGTAATTTCTGGAAATATAATAATACAAAAAAGATTTTTGCATCATTTTAAAATAAAATAAAAATATTTTTTCAATGAGGCGAATATTTTTATTATATGTTTTTACAATGTTTAATCAATTAAAAATGTTTTAATGATATTTTCTAGGAAGAATTCTAAGATACATAAGAATTCTGAACGAATATTAAACAGTCATTAACGATAATGCATAAGAATTCTGGAAGAACAGCAAAAATTGTTGATAAAAGTCACTATTAAATTTGCAGCTATTTTCATTTTTGTTTTACAATCCGAAAAACTATGCCATCGATATCAATGCAAAAAATAATGAAAAGTGTTAAATTGTGAAATTAAATTATGTCCCTAATACATCTTGATTGGCAAGGCATATTTCAGGAAAGCAAGCAATATATTTACTTAATTCTTAGAAGAATCTGTAAAAGATTTTAAATTCATATATCAAATACTATTTCCACGAAGGAAAATGCTAAATTTTACATTGCTCTAGATTATAAATAAGTTACATTGTTTAAAAGCTAGAAATAGCAGAATATATATATATATATATATTATGAATTTCAGAGGAGTTGACATAAAAAAAGGGAAATGCATAGTGAAATGAACGGAATGGCAGAAAACTTAGTACTGTAGTACAAATTATGTATCTATCAAAATTAGAAGCTTAAAGAATGTTTTACCGAAGAAACTATTAAGACCAAGTCACAAATATTTAATTGAAAATTTTTGCGATCGTTAACCTCGGCGAACCTACTGATCATTATAGGTGGCTAGTTAATAAATAAAAATAAAGAATCTATTCCCCCGTGATTATTTAAAGTGGTTACAATTCCTTAAATGCCGCCATTTATTACTTAATTATTTTTTAGGTAGATGCCTATAGGAAGACTATCCATTGCAATGGTTCTCAAGACAAGACTTCGGAAAAATTTCTTCAGTTCTTCACCGATCATGATCCCTAGAACCCAAAACCACCTTCGTTCAAAAGTTTATATGCGTATAACGCTATCTTAACTTATAAACTGGATAACTAAAGAAATTTTGTTTGGATTTTAACTGGCTTAGAATATGTTGTTAGAAATGTAAAAATCTGGGACGAGTTCGTAAATGGTCCATCTAGCTCAAACTCAAAAGGGGTGGAAATGGTGGGGGGTGAAATTTTCGTTTTGCTATAACTTTCTTAATATTGGAGATAGAAAAATAAATCCAATTAACCAAATTAGCATTCATTAAGACAAACAACTTTTGAATGTAAATTTTTTCGATAACTACAATATCTTGGATGTTAATGGCTGAAAAGTGATTTTAACACTTTAATTTTGGTTGCTTTTAACATCAACAATTTATGTTACCAAATATTAACTCAGATGTAAAGCAATCTACCTTTGAATTCCAGCTTGACGAGAGGAATTTTTTTACAAATAATGGTGTATGTGTTGATAAGTATACAGCGAGTTCACTCAAATCACTAACAACGAATCGCACTACTGCTAGTCCTTGTTTTAATATATTCTCTTTTGTTGTTGTATCGCAATGTAATTAGAAAGTATTTCAGTCTTATTGAAAAAAATCACTAATAATCATTATTAATGATCGAAATTGTATCAACGGGAATCGATAGGCTACGTTTATCTCAGTTTTCACTAATTTTAATTACTAATTCACTTCTTCAATGTAAGAACGTGAAACTTCGATGCTATGCTTTAAAATATTACTTAAGAATTTATAAATTCTGTAAAGTGTCGAACAGATTACCTTTTTAAAAAAATGGAGCTTTGAATTGAGAATCATTAGGGCATACGACACAACTTAACTAAATAATCAGAACTGAAAAAACTAAAATACTGCAAAATTAGAATTTTTTCGTTTCAAAATGAATAAGAAATTATACCTACACTTTTATTCAGAAATGTTCATATATTTTTCTATTTTCCGTTTTAAATGATTAATCTTAATTACGAATTAAGATTGCCCATTTTGTGACATTTGACCGAAAATTTCTCATTTTCAGCAATTTTTGATATGTTTTGACGATTTTTCTAATGAAAAAAAGTTACAATTCTCTCCAGTTCTTACTTTCTTGTATACGTAGTATAGAGAAAGTATTATAATCATCAAAAAATTGGAACTTGAGTTTTTGACGAATTTCAAGTTTTAGACCTCCCAGTGTTCGAAAAATACATTTTTTTGGAAGATTTCTGCCTTTTTGTCTGTCTATGACAAAGATAACTCAGAAATGATTTGAGTTAGGTGAATGAAATTTAGTATACTATCTTTATATCAAATTTGTATATTTTTTTAATCAAAATTTGAGCAAAATGCATCCAGAGGCAGTCTGTCTATCTGGCTGCTCGAATATAAGTTAACATAATTATAAAAGGGAGAGATCTAGATAAATAAAATCCGGTACGCAGATTTAATATCAATAGTTTAGATATTTGTCAAATTGTGAACTAATCCAAAAAGGGGTGGACCTTCTAATAGTCTGTATTTTCAGAAATATATAAACACGATAATTCAAAAATGGAATTATTTTAATATGTCGAATTTGGTATGTAATTTTGTCACTGCAAGAGTAGCTCTGTGCCAAATTTGTGCTTCAATCGGGTGGGGAAAACATGTCTAAAGCACAAATTCGATTTTCGGATACCATTAACTGCATGCCAGGAAAACGCCAAAAAACTCTCCAAGGATCGCATAATAGATTCAGTAAAATTTTTTACTGAATTTATCGTACTTAACTATCGTACGCCGGTGCCATGCAAGGCGTTCTTTGATATAATATCTTTATTAGAGAGTATGCGAGAATGTTTTGGGAAGACCACTCCCACTGGTTGCAACATGTCTGCAGCGCTAACTATTAAAAATATCATTGATGATGAAGCTATGGAATTAATGTTTCCATAGCTTCTTTTAGAAACCATTTTGATGCACTAAAAATGAATAAATTTATCACACATGAAAAGTCTACATTGCTGAATTCTTTTGTGTATGAATGTCTTCCATGGTGTTTCTGTTGTTATATTTATTTAATTTATATAAATTTTTGAAACTAATATATGCTTTATAATATTTTTTTACTAAATATCAAAGCTCCTCATCATAGCCAATCACCAAAACTCATCCTTTGTAATTTTGAAAATCTTCAAATTTAGCTTGAAGATATTTCATTCATTTGCTTCTAAAAGAAACCTGCATTTGAAGAAAATCTCCATAGCACCACTGTTGAAAGCGACAGTCGTTATGCAGGGTGTCGTACAGTGTTCGCCTCGCGTGTTCTTAATATTCATGCGCCAGCATAAAAGTTGCGTGCGATACAAGGATCTGCGCATTAAATCTGATGCTTTAAGTCATGCAAATGATCTGCGTAACGCCTCGCTTGGTCACTTTGTTTGCAGCTCAACAACCTTTTCAGAATGCCTCCAGACGTCGCTGAGAAGTTTTGATGCCAAACAATCTTTTATCTTAGCATGCAGTCGCAATGTTTGAATAATGTCTACCAAATATTCATATGAAGACGGCATTTCCTTTTATTTATCACAAAACTTTTTTTTTGCATAAAACTTTTTTTTTGCATTTGCATCTGATTCTCCCGTTTATAAAATTATTAGAGGTACATGGAACTATCTGTATTCGTATATAAAAAAGATTCTTAATTCGAAATTTAATGCTGACAATTTATGAATGCGTTTTGCATTACACAAAAGATAACGCATCCAGTGTTATATATCTGACCACGATTCAAAATTATGAGGTTCCTTCCAAAATAACGCCATGCTGCTGCAAAACGGGGCATAAACGAAACTAAAATTAAGTAATTGTTTGATTAGCCGTGCAGTTTCTCTATTTTCCCTCTTTGATTATAATTAAAAGAATCGGATGTTCCAAATGAGCTCAGACTATCCCAATTTTGAATAAAATGATCAGAATTTTTTTTTTTTTTACTTTAAAACTAATAATTCATATTACAATTTCTCATTAAAAGATAAAGTCGTTTTTTTTGTTTTTTTTTTTTTGAAATTAACATCGGGGAAATATTATTTCCTGTATGAAATCTATTCATTTGATTTGTCAGCATAATGACGATTCTACAATATACTTTCTTTGAATATTATTTAAGCCTGTGAGTAATTAATTAGTGTAAATGATTAAGTGCCCTGGCTTCCGGAATTGATTGGGAATGTCCAGTTTTGGATTTACTTCCTGCCTTGACACCACTCTTTCTCATATTATCTAGATCGCCATGGTTTGAATTTCAGAAAACTAAGTCACTTTAGACCGTTGTCCTTTTTAGAGAGTTTCCAATATTGATAGTTTAGTTCGGCGCATGCTCTAATGAACAATGATGTGATTTAATTATTATGAAAGGTAAATTCCGTTTAAAAAATAAATCAAAGTTATAAAATATCTAAAAAAAAGTTTTATTTTTACATTTATTGGAAATATTTATTCATGTAACTAAAAACAAACAAACATTGGCTATATTTATGACACAGACCTTAAGCCTTATTAATAAAATCACTTGATTTGCTTTAATGCTTTTGAATTTTGTGGAAAAATAGCTGCAAAAGTATCTTAATCTGAACTTGTTTCAAGTTTGTTGATATGTTATCATGGATGTGTGATAAAAATGATATAGAGCTATTAGTATTCTTAAATTATTGTTGATTTGATGTTAAAGGAATTAGAATTTTAATTAGTTAAAATTAAGCTGACTTTTAAAGTTTCCCCCTCCCCCCGATTACTTCCGAAAATATTATTGAAAAATAAATTTTGCACTTTTTTAAAATTTAATTTTTTTTCATGATACATTTTAATGGTCGTGCGAGTGTTTTTTAATAGCACTGATTCTTTTAATGAATTTAGGTATAGCAGCTGCTTTTTGTGTTACGTGCGTGTATTTATCATTTCTTTTAATACGTTACCTTAATTTCTTTTCTTTTTTTTCAATAATCGGTATTTGAGTGTTTACAAACACACGCGCGCACACACACAAACCTTTATTCCGTTTCTCCGATTTGCTATTTTGCAAATTAGAAAGGTATCCTTCATTTTATATTGTGATGTATTGCAATACATTTTTTGGAAATAATTTTAATTTGATTAAATTTAATTAATCCATCAGAAATCAATATTTGCTAATCGGTTTATTCTGCGGTGGAATAAAATTCTACCCAATTATTATTTTTTTTCTTTGAAATTAAACGTGGTAAATCAAATTATCTTTGTGCTAATGATAAGTCTGATATAATCATTTACGTGTATCAGGGTTTTAATGATAAAATTGCAAGGGAGAATAAAACTCCAAGGATCCCTTGAGATATATTACAATATTAACATCATAAAACCAAAAGTGAGAAGACGAAAAAATATGCTGTATGATAGCTAGCGCCATTTATCCTGCTATGCTACTGCGGGCAATAAAAATTATACTCTAGAGGACGCCTTAACCTCATTGTGCTACGGTGTAGAATGATTCTTATGCTTCTTAGTACTTAATTGATAGTTTTTAACTGGTAGTTTTTTTCACTCTCAACAAACAAGCAAGAGTTTTTTTAATGAAACTTATTACATTGAGTGTATACAAAAATTAATAATTTATTTATTTATGCAAGAAAATATTGTTTTAAAGTCAATTTGTATTTTTTATTTTTGAAAGATCGCTCAAAATTTGTCTAAAGTTTTTCCGCTTCATAATAATGTCAGTCACTGGTAAGGAAAAAAATTTAATTCCCAACTGACGTTTCTTTTCAAAAATATCTGCTTTAAATTGCTTTTGATTTCAAACAATTAATAAAACTCTGAATTTGTCAATATTTTTGTTTCATTTAAATATTGTTAAAATAGATTTGTTAAACAATTGATCACTTCTAATTTTTTTAGTAATAAATGGATTTCTTACTTTCAAGAAACTTTAAGTACTGTCGACTTATTAAGTTTTGTGCCTTTTTAATATTTATTAAAAATGCAGCTATAATCATAAAAACTTATTTTTTAAATAATTATTAATTATTTTTATTTAAAACTTTTTAATGATGCATCCATTCAATGATGCATCCATTCCAAAAGTAATAACAATAATCCATCGTTCTACGTACGAATTTGTCTTGGTAATTCATAAACTACCCTCGTTTATGGGACAAGGAGGAAAATAGTACAACTTCATTTTAAAACAATATGTGCTTCATTACTTCAGAGAACTCTGATATCCACTCAGTTGCATCCGATTTACTACCGCCAGCAAACAAAAATCTTTATGAACAACACAAGTATCATCTCTCAATAAGAACAAGATTACGAAATATTACCCTGATTAATACGAGGCAATATAAAGCTTGAATACTGAAGAACTTATTTAGAGCAGAAGGTATAAGCTCGAATAATTTCGAAAAGGATTCCGTTTGCGTTCGCATTTAGGTGACCAACTGTGCCGAATAATTTCACTTGAGGTTGAATCTTCCTGAACTTCTAATGAATCGCCGAAGATCGCGATAAAGGGCCAATTATGGCGCAACCTCAAACCAGCCACCTCAAGAAACCATTTTCATGTAAGGCAAGAAACCTTTTTTTCTGTTGCTGCAAAGGGAGGGATTTTCAAATGACGGGCGTTCTATAGAAAAGAATAATGACAATGGGTGAGGTTGCATCGAGTTTTCAGCTGTAGTAAGGATCGCCGGAAGTTGAGGCCAGTGTTCCATGACTCTTTGTTGATGAGGGTGCCGCCGTTCGGTGGATGGTAGTTCGTTTTCAGGTGTTTGGATGTCTACTAAGTAGGGCCCCTAACTTACTCACCTGCTTTGGATACTCCTTGTGTGTGAGAACAGAATCTCCCAAGTTATGAAACGATTTGAAGGTGCTAAGTTGATCTTTTGGACTCCAGTAAAGGATAAGGCATTTCCTTATGACAAGCAGGTAAAAATTGGCGTGGGAATTAACCATGCGTTATGTTTACGTTTTTGTTCTAAATGCCATGAACGGTTTTATAGTTTTCTTTTGAATGTATTTGTTCATAACTGTCGAATCTCCTGGTAGAAGATTGGTAATAGATGGATCTATTTGCCAAAATTATAAAGCTAAATATTGATATAAATTGTCTTGATCATTTGGTGTCTTTTGCATTATTTTGGTAAAATGCCATCTGACTGTTGTGTTTAAAATGATTCTAAATGATATATAATATGATTTTCATCAAGCTATTGGAAATGTTTATAGTAATAAGTTGCTTTGCTCTTTTATTTTTTGCTTTTTTTTTTATTTTTGTCTAAAAAAATATGTTGGAATTTCGGTAACAATATTTAAAAAATTCTCCTACAATAATTATAAATTGTAGAAATTGCTCCTTAAAATACCCAAAGATTTTCTTTTTTTGTGCATCTCTTATGGTATTCATGTCAAAATATTGTATATGGTTGAAAAAAAGAAAATATACAAATCTTGTAAATTTGATCAAAAGAATTCGTGTTTGTAAAGTTTGCATTATTTTATAGAATTATCACTGAATATCCGAATCTTGGGATAAGATATACATAATTTTAGAGTGAATAAGTTTTTAAATAATATGTAATCTGATGAATTTATATATATTATATAAATAACTTTAGAGTGAATAAGTTTTATATAAATAACATATAATCTGATGAACTTGGATATTTCTGTTCTACTGTTTGTTAAATATTTTTGCATTAATGAATTTCACGTATTTGTGAACATAAGCCTTATTAGTGAAGTCATCGAAATTCTCCATCCCCACCCCTTCTTCGTCTTTTTTTTTTAATTGTGTAGATTAAATTCTACAATTTGCCTTCTAGTTCTGAATTCGAAACAGAAGAAAAACACTTCTTTTGTCTTCTGTTGTGTGAACATATTTTATACGAACCTAACATTTAAAATTTGTAACTTTGTATCGCTGAATCTTCCTTAAAATTAGATATAACGATTTGGTAGTTATTTCACTATAAAGTTTTTGTTGTACTATTAAATCACTATAGCTTACCTTTTTACTCGATTCTAAAACTATTTACTACTTTTCTTAACAATCCGGTCTTCTTAACAAAGCTATTGTTATTTTAATTCAAAACAACAAAATTTGCACGAAAATTGTCACGAGAAAGATACAGAAAATGAGACACGTTTTACATTGATTAAACATTGAATCTTTTAATAGACTTAACATTACATTGAGACAACATCGAGTAAACATTACATAGAATTTTTTAATAGACTCGCCCATTTTTGGGGGAAAAAAGATACATATATTAGTTTATTATCAGAAATGTGTGAATATTGCATTTGACAACAGATTATACTTCATTTTCAATTTGTGTCGTACTTATTAATTCATTAAAAAGAAGTATCACGAATCATCTGATCAGTAATCTGTTTTCAATCAGATGGACACAATAAAGCATTCATCAAATGTTGAAAAGAAATGGCCGTGAACTAATTATGCGGATAGCATTTTAATTTATTTTTGAAGATGAAGAAAAATATCTCTCTTGCCACTTTTTTTTGTATTATCACCCAATACACGTTAACTATCTTCCTGCAACAATGGCAATGTTGTCTGTTGTTGTTTCATTTCATATTTTATTAACTTCTAATGAAACGAAATGAACTATTAATCGATCACTGTTCAGAATTATTGACGGATTGTTTAATCATTATCTATTCGAGATTTATCATCTTCGTACTCGAGAAGATCCATCATCGTGTTTTATTAAGGGGAAAAAAAGAAAGAAAAGAAAGGAAGTGAAAAGAATGGGTGATAATTAATAAATTATATACATTCGATTCAATTTTCAGTATCGTTTAACTGAATATTCTCTAATGTGCTGAAGGGTCAAATTAAATTCTCCAACAGGATTGATTTGCAATTATATTGACACTTCTAGCGAATGAGAGAATCATGAAGAAATAAAGGCCTCCCAGTAAATAAATCTACTTCATTCTCTCTCTTTTTTAAATTTTATATAAATATATCATTAAGAATTTATTCGTAT
Organism: Argiope aurantia; assembly: GCA_026543865.1. NCBI lineage: Eukaryota > Metazoa > Arthropoda > Arachnida > Araneae > Araneidae > Argiope > Argiope aurantia. Next base: position 106,046 of record JAPMOR010056014.1, on the reverse strand, counting down.
TAAGTTGTTAGTATTCATTTAAAGTTTATTATGTAAATAAAAAAAACAAATCTAATGAAATCAAACAGAAAATAAAATGAGGAATTTATTTAAATTAAATTCTGTACAATATTAATTTACAACTTAACAATATTGATATACAACTTAATTTCATAAACATTACAATTATATCTGGTGCTAAAAGAACTCGCAAAAACTATAGATCAACAATAATATATTTTATTTGCATTAATACGTACGATCGAATACATTTTTATAACTGTAGAATCAAAACTAAATTCTGCTTTTCAGATTATTTAGAAAGTACTTTTTTTTTTGGACGCAAATTTTAAACATGTCAGACTGGAGATACATCCAGATCCAAAAGAAATACGATATCCTATTTTCAAAGAAGAAAATTCGATACAAATGAAAGGAATGAAATGCAGGTCTCAGTAGCTGTTCTTGTCGCGTTATTCTAGATGCAAATTTCATTCTGAATATTTAGAATGATTTTATAATAGTTGAACTGTCGTTTTTCTTATAGAGAATGGAATTCATTCATGTGATTTCACAATTTTATTAAAAATATTACTGCACATGTCATCTAAATGAACTTGTGCTGTGTTGTGATGCCACCTTCTTTTCTTCTAAAACGAAAACTAAACGATTTCTAAAAATAAATGAGGGTCGTTTGTCATATTTCATCTGAATATGAATCGACTCTAGAATGATATATAGAATCAAGTTTAACATTTATTCTCGAAATGTTAATCTATCACATTTAAGTGTGCATCTAATATTTATTGGCGTTTTATTAAGAAATCGTTACAAATAATGTACTATAGTAGTACAAAAAAAGATTTTCCTAGTAGCTTTTTAAACAGTATTCTCATTCGGTTCTTAAACATATTCTTACTACAGTAGTATCATCTGCTAAATGTCTTTTTTTTTCTTCTGAATAATTCTTCATTTTAAAATATTCCAGAAACCTATAAAGAAATTTTTACTATAAATTGAGGATGAAATAATTAATGTACTCCAAAGGAGAATACTTTGTTTCACTTTTAATGATATCGAAATGTTGTAGCAGTTGCAATGCTCTATCTTCTCTTTTGGATAATAGATGGCGATGCCTGATTAGGTACGCAACTCACAGTGCAATGCAATTGTAACATGATGAGATGAGATGTGTTGAGGTGTGCTCGCGTTAAAGTCTTGTCTTGTCCTTTAGTGTTTGCGTTTGTTTTGTGTGAAATGTAATCATTAAAGAAATGTTCCCGAAAGCATGGGTTCTCTAGTTTCCACTGCAAGGATCATAATGATTTTCATTCCACCTCAAAGTCTATTTAAAATTTGAAAAATAACAAACATACTGCAGTTAAGAATGCATTTTATTCGAAAAATTCTTCATAGGTATTAATGGTTAGGTAAAATAATTTTTTACGTGAATAGTCATCCTGAGAGAATATAAAATACTTGAGATCAGCTTTTAAGAAATAATTGAAGCTTTTGCCCAAAATATTATTATTACATCAAAGTTTTTGACTCTCTTCTATTTATTATTATAATGGTTCATTAACCTAAAACAAGAAAACTGACCCTTTGTATTAACTTCTCTCAAATACTAAGGCAAGTCTTCGTTGTTCTGTCACAATAATTAAAATCCGTGACACGTTATCCTTCCTTGTCATAATCATTTCGCCAACATCTCTTATCTTGCTCCCCAGCATCATAATTAGTTCCGATAAAATAGTTCGGAACCTGTTTTTGTCCTTAAGACGGAGTGGGAAAGTATAGAAAGATAACAAGAGAAAGTGGGTCTTAGAATAATTACTCAATCATTAATTGCTAATTTGTCTCTCGCAAAAGGGATATGATAGATAGACAAGCGTAATAAAAATTTTAATCAGCTATCTTAAAAATCCAGTTTGTCATATTTCATATGTTACATGAGATGTCAGATCTCATTCCATTGTAAGTAAGTAAATAATTTTTCTGTTGTGTGTCAGATAAAGAACATGAAAAATAATCAGTTTGAGAAAATGGGATAGTATAATAACTGTAACTGATACTGGCAGATATATTCTATTTAGAAATTAGTGCATGTTGATTTTCAGAAAATATTTGATATATTCCACAAGTAATTATGTAGTTTAAGAGATAAATTCAATTTAAATTTCAAATGAATGAAATGTGAATTCTGATTAAATTCACTCATCGGTGACCTCTCTTCTCTAGCTGGTGCCTCAATGAAATGTGGGTGATTAAATTTTATCCAATGAATTGCTGAAATGCGTTAGTAATAGCACTTGCTATTATTTAATAAACTTTCTTTCTCTTTATAATATCTTTTGATTTTTACTTTCAAAGCTTTAAGGTGAAAGAGGTATTTTTTGCATTTATTTGAGATACATATTTCAAGCGGGAAGGAATGTATTTAAGTTTTGAATGCGAGCATCACAGATATTCAGAATATGCTCATTTTGTAGTAAAGCAATCATCAAACCTCTAATGTAGCTCTTGTTTGTGTTCCGCATCTGGTCCCTGTTGAAGTAAAAGTGATATGTACTTTCAAATCATTGATGATCTTTTAGCATGGACGTATATATTTCTACAAAGCCGCACTTGCAATATCAGTTAATTGCTAGTGACAAAGTTGGCGTCAGACATGTGGAATTATCAATTTTGCCCGCATAATACCCAAATCGCACTTCACATGATTTGCTTTCATCGTAAATGTGTGTCTCCATGTTCAATACATGTTGAAAAGTTCGTATCACTTTTTTTTACCACAAATTGCTGTGGATAGATTGGCAAAGTCTCCACTAAAGACTTGATGTATGTTTTCTTATAAAATGAACGTATATTGAGCATCTGCGATGCTTACATTCAATATTTGAATATACTAGTTCTTGGAATATGCATCTTTTATATAAAAAGGTTAAATACCTGTAAACTTTCAAATCAGGGTAATCATTTTCAATTGTACGCAATAAGATGGCCATTTTCGTTCTTTAAATTTCTTTTCATAATATTATTTCGTTCATGATACTGCTTCATGACGGAAGCATCACGACTTTAAAATGTGTGGGTGAAAATACTTTTTTAATAATTAATCAATGGATGTCAACATTGTCTCCTAATTTAAAATGTATATTTATATAGTACCCTTAGAAATATCTTTGGAATTTTAAATAATTGGTATCGAAACAGTTACTGTTTGTTTCAGTAGCCTGAGACGACTAGTTTTCGACGACTCTACCCCACTGAGGAATGAGACGCGGAAGGATGTGCGCATTTCTAGAAGCTACTTAATTGTTAAATGTAAACTTCTCCTCCTTTCCTCTCAGCCCTATTTTGGCGGATTAGACACATCCTAACACATGCGCAAAAGCGCGGTGGGTTTTAGAATTTCTTGGCAAACAATAGACAATTACATTTTTTATTTACATATATTTTTGAATGAACTCTATTCTAATCAATAACATTTCAAAAAGAATGTATTTTTTTCTTATATTCAGCAAATATTTTTTAAAAATATTTTTACTCTCCTTCTAGTTTCAATACATTCTAATTTTCTGTACAAAATATAGAATTTTGGATTTAGAAAAAGAAACATTGGGAATCGTCTCCACGAAATTTTATCGAATACTTTCTAATAAAGGTGTTATTCCCTTCTTCCCACATAAAATTGTGGACCTTGTGTATGACCACGTATGCGTTGCATGACATTGGTGAACAATAGAAATATTGATATTTGGCGTGAATTCAGTATTTTTATTATATCTACCTAGTAAGTGTTGGCCATATTTTGTCGATTAAACCATGCCATCCTACAGGTATTCGAAAATCGAATTGGTATTTTAGATGTGTTGTTTCCAACCGACTGCAACCAAAATTTGACTAATCGCAATTGTAGTCACAAAATCACTTATCAAAATTCATGTATTCAAGTCATTGCGTTTCTGAATTATCGCCATTATATAATTATGAAAGTACAGACCGACAGAAAGAGAATCCCTAGACGGATGTGGTTCCAAATTTGATAAGTATCTGTATATTAGATATAAAATCTGTGTGTCAAATTTTGTCCATCTAGCCCTCTTTGTTTTGGGCTCTGAATAGATTTTGCACAAAATTTAACTCAATGCTACAAATTTGGTATAAAGACAAACTACGTTTCATTAAACGGCCCTGTTCAAAGCATTTTTATCTTTTTTTCCAGACAGACATGTGGACATAAAGCCAGACATATATAATGCCCAAAAATGTGTGTGTGTGCGTGCGTGTGTGCGTGTGTGTGTGTGTGTGTGTGTGTGTGTGTGTGTTTTCTCTCGAACTCAGCGGGGTCTGAAACGTAAGGATTCTTCACATTTTATGGAAATTTAATTTTTTTGTATATGATAAAACGGTAATTTAAAAAAAATTAAATATTAAGAAAGATTATATTTATTTTCTAATGAAATAAAAACGCTAGTGTATATGATTAGTAATTTTTTCCTAAATAAGAGAATTCAATGAATGTAGAATATTTTAATATTTCATTCAATAAAATCCGTGTTCCCCTTATGAAAACCGTACACGCTTTGGTAACTTAAGGAATTTTATTTTAATCTAGTTCTGGTCCATTACTCAACCTCTCACCATGTTATGAATTACTTCATATATATACGACATCAGATGATAAAAAAAGTGAAGCAAATTGTCAACAAATATGTCAATATAATAAAAAACGAAATGCCGGAGGAAACTCTTTGGGGATTAATATGACGAATTTAAAATCAAATTACGTCCTCATGTTAGATAGAGCAAAAGCAGCTAAAGTAGGAAAAAAAGTATATGATTTTCTTTTTTTTTATTATTATACGCATAATACAAACGGATAAACGTTTCAAGAATTACCATATAGTTTACTAACAATTAGTTTAATGTTTACAGAAATAATCTTATTTAATTTTGCAACTACTTGTGTTATAAAAGCAGTAATATTTTGTTAAGCAAATTTTCTTTTGATTTTTTTTTCGGTAAAAGTGATATTTTATGTAAATGTACATTTGAAATATAATCCATTTAGAATCTCGATTGCATTACACAGTTTTGTGTTGTATAGTACTTGAATTATGGATTCTGACATATTAAAATATACATGTTTGCAGGATTTTGTTCGTATCGCAGTGAATTTGGTAATTATAGAGGATTTTTTAATAGATTTTCTTATATTTAATATTTTGTGTCATGTTCATGTCATGTCACTTTAGTTACTCCTGGAATTAAAAAAAATGATTATTAAAAAAAATCATACTGTAAAACTTGCATGTCTTATTATGTCTTATGCAAGCAACATTTGAAAGCCAAATTTCCACTCAGTTTAATCACGAATCGTAATTTTTCTGTAAATATTATAATTTACAGAACACTTGGCACTTTGCAGTAAATTATGTAATTTTAAATAATTAATGCAAAAATGTATTTAATGTTAATAATCTTTTTTCCCTTCTTTTAAGAGTAACATCTTATTTTTGGAATTTTAAGAAGTATCTATTTCTTGGATTTTTTTTTTTCTATTTCTTAGCATTTTTTTAGATAGATTTCTTAAAGAAAGACTACCTACTGCAAAATGATTCTCATGATGTGATCTCGGCAAAATTTATATTGATCTTCACCGATTATAATCTCTAGAGCCCTAAACAACACTCCGTTCAAGAGTTATATATGCGTATAATACTTTGCTCATGGTATCTTGTAAACATGATAACTACAATAATTTTTATTTTTTAAACCTTCTCGGTACTTGAGAGCAAAGATGAAAAGAGTAAGTCTCTGCCGAGTAAGGAGAGCAAAAATCTTGAATCATGCTTAGACTCGGAAATGGGAAGCGGATGAAATTTTAATTTCCCTTTAACTTCTTTACGATTAATGATAGAGAAAGAAATCAACTTAGACCTTACTTCCCAGCTTGCCTAGAGGAATTTTTTTTTAAAAAATATTTCCTGGTTCCTTTTCAATTATTTCGTAATTTCAATAGGGAAATACACAATATAGTTTGAAAATATCTCGTCCTGTAGATTTTCGACTAATATTGAAAATACTTCGAAATACTTTCTTGAAAAAATGCATTCCTCTTTCTTTCACAGTAAATTCCCACATTTTTCAAACATGCCAAAAGGTTTGTCTCTCCATATCAAAGGTTTTTTTTCACATAATTTTAACTTTCATTTCACTTTACAAATGTTAAAATTGAATTTTTTAATCGATTTTTTTTATTAATTTCGAAATAAATTGTATATTTCCAAAGAAAATACAAAATTTGAGACAATTCGAAAACTAAACTGTCAATTAATAACTAAATTTTAATTAAGTGACAGATACCTTACGAAAAGAACAATCCTATCGGGAATTTGAAAAAGTTATTAACAGATTCCATAATATAATAAATTTTGAAATATATTAATCATTAAAAAGTAATATTTATGAATAAAATATTAAAACTTTAAAAAACACTCTTTTATAAATGAACTATAAATAACAGAATAAAGTTACAATAAGCATTATAGGAAAGGAAATTCTGAAGTCTGTTAAAAACTTAAATATGAATATGATTAAAAATCCAATTTGTTTCGAATATTTCTATACGCGCCTTGTACATTTATGGCTTTGGATGTCAGATTTTCAGATAGTTTTTATTTTTATTTATTTTCTTGTATTTCTTAGCCTTTATTGGCAAAAACATGCTATCAAAAATCGTATTATTAATAATTATGCCATTTGTCCTATTTAAGATCATGATTAAATAAAATAATAAATGAGTTGGCTAAAACTAATTCCTACTTTAAAAAAAAATATCGACATGACCAAAAAGTTTAAACTTTCGTTGGGTTCTAAATCGAATATTATTGCCATGTATCTTTTTCAAATTTTCACCTTTTACTTTGTTCTGACTAATAATGATTATTTTTTTATCTTTTCTTCTAAAGAAAAAAAAAATAATGATCTCTGAACTTTTAACGTACCCTTAGAATAAAGCTAAAACCCGTGAAATTTTACTTTTTTTTGAAGTAGCCAAAACAACTCTATAATCGCATACGTGAGTGCGTTTGAGGCTTTCTAATTTTCCAGTTGTTTTCAACAGAGGTCTTGCCACTGAAAACTTTCCCACAGCTTCCGGTTGTAGGAAGCCAGGTGTGTCGAGCCGGGCTGGAAGTGTTTGAAAAAAAAAAAAAAAAAAGGACTGGCGTATCTATACTTCGTCTGCTGTGGGAAATTTTATCTGTCACGTATGGCAACAGTTTTAATTTATAAGTCAGCGACACATGCGATATTTTTTTTTTACAAAGGTATAAACATAAGGTGTATCAACAACCTCTTGTTTTCTTTATCTTTAAAATCGTGCTGTCTTGGTAGCAGCAATTCTTTTCATGTTTTCTTTAATTGTTCATTTTAAGATGTCGGAATTTATTATGGTTAATATAGCCGTAGGTTAATGAAGCTGTTTATGCAATTGATAAATATATTTATAGTAGGTTTTTTTTAATTATGAATTACAAATAAAGGAAATCCAATGTTTTATTAATTTATTTTTGAAGCAGAAGAATTTCATTTCATTTTGTTGCATTCGTAGAAGAATTTATTTTACTTTTTATATTCGTATTGCAAAAAATCGTCTTTCATCTTATTTTAAAGAGCTAGCTTTTTTTATAACTCTAATTTCTGAATAAAGACAGCTTATTTTGATTGTATGTTCAGATGGTTAAGTGGGATTCTTGGAAAGAGGGTACAAATTAATTTTCCATTATGTAGAGGTTAATTTGTCATTAATGACTTTTTTGTTCTACGCTTTCCTTGAATGCTTTCTTTTTCCACACGTGTGTTTATATTTAGTTATATATTTATCGAAAAATTCAAGATTAATTTATTCATTTAATGGCTGTTCAGTAATAATACGAACTTTTGAGTGCTACACATTTACCGCTGCTTACAAATCTCATTTAAATTTGGAACTACGAATGTTATGCTTGAAATAGGGAAAATTTGTATTTCTCTTTATGGCGATTAAAATTGAAATGGCAATATAAAAATTGTGCAGAATCCCATGAAGTTAACAGCTGTACTTTTTCATTATTTTGACATCAAGCATTTATAAGATTTTAGCAAGCTATTTAAAAAAAATTTCACATTTAAAAAAAAAATATGGATGATATATTTTTAAATGGCTGTACGAATGTTTTATGCCAATTTAATGACTTTTTATTATATTATTCATATTTATAAAGAATCTCTTTTTGTCATTTTTATGCTTTTTTTGTGTACCTTTTTTTCTGTTTTTTTTATACGTCAATGTCAGAGAGCAAAAATGTTATAGTAGAATCTTTGGTACAGTTTTATAAAAAATATCTCACCATTATTTTTTAAAAATTCCATCATGTTTGTGAAAATATTCTCATTGGTTGAATGAAAAGTAAATCATTAAGTATATCTTATTTCACAAATCAAATTACCAGCAGAATTGATCTAATAAAACCGCAATAACTAACTAACTGGTTTCTGAAATTCATTCTTCATTGTGATGAGATTCCTTTGTAGCTTGCAAGGTTGCCGAAATTATGAATTATTTAATATGAATTGATGGAGAATAAAGAATAACTTTTACAGTAAGACGGTTATTCACAAAATTCAAATGAATCACCTAAAACTACTGTTCCGGTTGCATTTTCCCCTTTTTAAAGACACATTCTTCAGTTTTGCGAAACAAGTGTGAAATGGTTACAAGGTTGGTGTATTCTGACACACATGCATATACTGTCACAAAACAATATGAATCCGGAAAATGATTCTGTAATTGTTTGATTTACATAAAATGGGGAAAAATCCTTACTATTCTCAGAAATATGGCATTCTATCGCAGATATTTGAGAACTACTACTATAGGCATTAAAAAATTTCCAGATATGTATTATTTTTAAATTCATTATTTTAAATCGTTTCTCGTGTTTTATAGGTAGTTGTTTTCAAATATTAATATTTATCTGTCTGTTTAAATAAAAATTTCGATCCATTATCTATTATCTATGGGATAATTATCACCACTCTGAAAATATAAACATATATTAGATATTTCAATTTCGCTCTCCCTAATTCTCCATTTTTAACTAAAAAAATTATATTTTATTATATTCGTATAATTAAAGGAATCTGGTATGTTGTATAATATTTGATATTTAATTATTCAAGATTTTTCTAATATTTGGCCATTTCTCTCTTATGCCCTAAATTAAATGTTTTTATTTTGAATAAAACTGTGCATTATCTTAAATTTTGATATTGACTGTCCTACAAAAAGATCGTTCGCCAGTATAATAGAAATATCTTACTATGAAAATGTAAGTCTCGAACTCAGTGGGATTGCTAAAGCTACACACATCTATCAGATTCTTCAATATTTGTAAGTAAATAAATAGAGACTAGAAACTCCACTTAAGCATTTTATGAGTATTTTCTTGATAGCTAATTTTAATTTAGATTTAATTAATGTTTCGTTTCAGTACATATTTCCCAATTCCCGAATCGCATCAAGTAATTTCATCAAAAATAAGTTAACGCTTCTCTGAAAAAGAGATCACTAGAAAACAAAATTTAGAGAAGGTCTGGTTTAGATCATTGGGGCCAATTAAACCGATAATGAAAGAAGATAAAAGAGAGTGTCATGGAAACAGTGACGTCGAAGGCTTATTTAGGTAATATGCACAAGAAGATTCGCTTGGTTAAAATAAAGTGGGTAGTAAAATAATTTTTTTTTCATTAGCCAATGAGATTACATTAAATCGCCGTCTACTACTGGGTCAAATGGTGGTAATGCGATATTTATCACGTTAAATGGGCTATAATGCCACGATCAATAAACATAATAAATTACAATATGTGTATCTTATAACTTTAAACGAGCAATTCTTGTACATATATATACATATATATTTCGTGTATCTCGGAAACGGCTCTAAACGGTTTGGATTAAATTTTATATTTAGATAAGGTTTTTATTTCTATTTATACAAGTGTCTTTCTTTAAAAAACGCTATTTTACATACAGAAAAACATTATTTTCTAACTAACTATTAGAGCCTTTTTCTATCTGTTCTCTGCTGGCAGTGACATTTAGCGCCATCTCGTAAATTGTTGTGGTACTTGCATTATAAGATGTTAACCCACTGTTATCTAAAACTTTTGTGAGAGCATGCTGATGGATGCGGGAGGAAGTAAGATGGAAACATATTTTTATGTAATCAGTATTCGTATCTAAATATTTTCTCCGAAAAAAACATGATTTAAAAAAAAATTGCTAACGAAGCTTGGTCTTTCAGATATTGATACAAAACAGATAGATTTACTTAAAATTATTTCATTCTTCATATAGATTTATATTAATTCCAATTATATTTTCTAATATTGTGTGGAAAAATATTTCAAAGCAATTTTGAAATACTTGTGATTTATTAAAACTAACTAATTATTAAATTAATTAATGGAAGTCACTAGATTACGGTCTCTTATGATGTCTGTAGTATCACAGTGTGAGGTTTCTTATTTAGTGAAACTACTAAAATTAAATAGCAGTAAATGTGTATTAAATTATAGAATCATCGCGTAATTTGAGCAAACAATTTGCTTCAATCAATTCAGAAAAAATGTGAATAACTTGTGAAGATAACTCAAATATTAATTTGATGCACTTAATGTTGTTTCATAGATTCAAATTGGAGAAAATAACTATACATGTATTTTGATGACTTCGCTTTCTTTCAGGGCACCAATCCCTTAGCGGCGACTTGTCGAGGAAAATTGCAAATTCAGCGAGCGAAATTGAATCAAGAAATAAATTACCAAACTATGATGAGGAATGGGGCGGAAAAATTGTACAGGTAATTTACCACCTTCTATATTTTTGTACAACAAAGATAAAGTTCATCTAAATTCTAAAGATAAAATACTGGAAAATACAGTTGGTTCTTTATTCTTGACTAGCCACCTTTGGCGACTAGCCGGTTCGCCAATCTTAATGCTCGTTAAAATTTTAATAATTAAATATTTTATGTAATTCCTACTTTAATAGCTTCTTCATTAAAATATTTTAAAACTTCAAATTTCAAGTCGCTCATATTATTATAAAGGTCTTCAATCATAACGTAATCTGTATCTCTCTAATTTTCTGTTAGCTCCCGTAGAATTTATGCTTTGAATTAAAGTGGAAAGAATTAATCTGAAATTAATCTAATAATATTTTTTACTGAAACAAAACATTTTTTTTTGTAATATGATTACTGAAAACAGAGTCACTGGGCATTTAAACCTTATGGGCATTAAAGAATATCTTTCTTAATTTATGTAATATCTCAAGAATTTCTGAACACAATTTTCTCAGATTCATCATGAACAGATCGATTAATTAACAATGTTTAATTTTAAATGCATCAAACACTAAGAAAATAAAGAGAATCGTTTAAAATAATCGATCGAAAACAGGTAAAAAAAAACACCGATGAATTTAAACATAAATACAATTTAATTACAAAAGCATACAACTAACCTAAAAATAATTTAAATCTAGTCCGCTTCCGTTGAAAATAGATATTAACAATCAGAACACAATGTGCATGCGTGAATTTTCAACGCCAGTTGGGATAACGCTATGCAGATTAGAAATTTTTAATTTCCTTTATTCTGTTTTATTTTAATTCAAAAGTACTTCAGAATGAATCTGAAAGATCGATTAATTAACAACGTTTAATTTTAAATGCATCAAACATTAAAAAAATAAACAGAATCGTTTGAAATAATCGGCCGAAAAATGTTAAGCCTAAGCCTCATTAGCGTGGGAAAAAAATGCTGAAATCTTACTCATTTGGCGGTGGGGAAATGAAAATTCTTTTGGCGGGAAAGTTAGTTTTTAATTAATAATTAAAATTCTAATTAAAATTTCAAAAAAAGGAACACCAGGTGCACATTCCCGACCTCCAAGATATACACGTACCAAATCTGGTAGCTGTAGGTCAAATGGTCTTTTCTGTAGAGGGCCAACACACACACACACATTGAACTTTATATAAGTATAGATTTAGGAACTTTAGCAAGTCTGGATAGAAGAATTTTCAATATTGAATTGTATTACAATTCTTAATTAGTTCTTGCCTTTTTTCTTTTGATTGAGTAATTTCTTTGTAAAAGTAGATAAAGATATGCAAGTCAAAGAAATGGAACATAAAAATTTAGTTTCAATGAAAACGTAATCTTCAGTTCCAATGAAATGTTTGTAAATTAAATTTAATCAGATAGATTAATTTTAAAGAAGACAATGTGAATAAGTGCTAGAATCAGAATTTTTTTTCTGAATTTATATTTTAGTAACAGCTTTTTACAGAAATCAATTTCTCTTTATGATTAATATTGATAAAATTAAATAGCATTACAAATAGTTCTTAAATTTGTGTCATAACATTAAGCAAATCTGTGTATTATTTGTAATTTTTAAAATTTTTTCTAAAATGTTTCGATACTTTTCGCTTCGTATCCATAATCTGTCTAAAATTAGGATTCCTGTTAATCTGAAGATAAAAGAGAAATTGATGAAGACTGAATTCCTAATTGCTTGTTACATGGTTGAAACTTTAGATTACAGTGGAACTTAATCAGCATGTTTCCGAATTTTATTCGCAATGTTAAACACTATTTTAGCGAAATAACTTTTCCATACCATTTCATGTGAAATAGGACTAAGTGTTCTATTCAACCCCTCCCCCCCCAAAAAAAACCCACCTCAGTCAAATTTATAATACGTAATGTTATATTTATAATGCTTGCTTTGTTTATAAGAAAATTGTTTAAAGATAATTGTTTTTCGCTATGCCTTACTGCCTTATTAGGGCGATGCTTCTCAAAATTATAGTAGTTTTCCATGCTTTCATCATCTCTCTTATTTCACTAGGAGATTGTAATACTATTGCGACTATTATTTTTTTTTCTCTCCTGATCAAATCCCCTCAATAGTTTTTACCTTGACACAGTCCAATTCCATACGTTCGTCAGTAATCCTGCCTATGTTCTTCCACCAGCTCATCGATATCATTTTTATCTATCTCTAGCCCTACAATCTTGACCAGAATCAAAATCTCGAAAATTGAAGTTCCACATGCACTTGCTCAAACCTCTCGGAGAGGCGTTCGATAACGCTCTCCGATCAAATAATTCCGTGTAAATACAAGGCTTCATAGTGATGTCATAGTGTCTTCTCGCTCTCGTTATGCGAAACATCGCTCACTAAGCGAGTCACTTTTTTACGTTTCGTTTTGCTTGTTATGCGAAGTACTAGTTAAGAGACGTTTGACTGTACTAAGATAGTGAATTTGTAAATGAATTTGCACGTATAATTTAGTCTTTTATTACAGGGCGACAACAAATAAAAAGTTAAAAGAAACCATAGCTTTGGAATTGAGTTTTGTGAATTCCAGTCTTCAACTTCTGAAAGAACAGTTGGCGGACTTGAACAGCTCTGTGCAACTTTATCAGAATAACAGGTATACAAGATTTTTGCTTATTTTTTTGCATACGTTTTAACCATTGTCTTCTGCAAAAAGGGTTTGCTGGCACTCTTGTGTAATGAATATAATCATTCTTTTTTATCTGTTGCATTATATACATTGTATAATTACACACATTTTGTAACATTTTATACATTGAACTATATATGCAATAAAAGTTATTAAGATATTATGATACATTATTTAAAATTCAAAAATCCTTTTTTAAATATAAAAAATAATAATGAGAATTTTATTAAATCTTAATCCTTACATAGTTATCCTTTATTTACCTGATATAACCACCCCTGTTGTTTCAGATGTGTTTTAAGCATTTAACTAACAGTTTATCCATAATTTCGTATAGAATTTTAACGACTTTCAATATTTTAATCTACTTTCTATGAACTAAAATATATGAAATTTCGATGCAGATAATGAAATCGTTAACTGGGTATTGTTAATTTTAGTTATCGATAAATAAAGCTTTTATTACATTGAAAATCGTGCTAAATTTATTCCTGATATTAGTTACAATTAATATTTTGACGCAATATAAATGAAATGTTGCATGATTATGCAATATTTGTACGTTTGATGACGGTTTATTCTATATTAAATGAATTTAAATATCATTGCGAATAAAATTCATTACAATAACCCTCGAATAAACAGAATGCCTGGTTGCGAATCATTTTTTTAAAAAATATTTATTGTATGTCTATCAATCTTTGAAGCTTTATTCATTTGAGATACAATAAATGCAGTGCTGTCATTTTCAAACCAACTATGAAAGGACGCCACCTGGAATTTCTTTGAATCTCTGGGAGAAAAAATTACTCTTCAATTTCAGACGTTCTTCCATAAATGAAATCACAGGGGCAGGGGGTATTTGAAAAGTATGTAATATGAAGTAGAAGATTTTCATTGTCAAAATTTTCCATTGTTCTCTTTATTTCGTGCATGTAGAAAGGCAATAGGCACAAAACGACCAACAGGGTTAAAAGTAAATTCACCAAAAAAGATACCATATTACAATAATTTTGTATTGCATAAAATAGAAAGATTATAAATCCATCTAACATAGAATAATTTCTAGATTCGCATTTGGGAGCGACTCTTATACTGCTATTATTTTAATTAGATCTGCAGAAAAGAATAATTCTATTGAGTTAAGTAGGAAAACATGGGAAATCAGAGCTTTTAACTGGCGTTTAGTACACAAATAAAAGCAATACTTTAAAACATTTTTGTTAAAAAAAAGATTTTTTTTTTATTAACAGCTGCAAATACTCAGCTGGACACTTGACAATAAATGTGACGACAAGAAGATGATTATGATCATATCTTATTATTTAATGGCCAAAGCTTCATTAAACAACATTTGTATAGCATTTCTCCGCTTCCCATTTTTACTGAAAGAAATTCACATTTTCGAATGATCATAATGGATTTTTTTTTCAAACGTAGGTTTTAAAAATCCCCTGTAGAAATTTGACTGCTGAATGCGCAGTATTACGTCAAAACATGTTATTTGGTTCTGTACAATTTTTCATTTGTAAGCGCAAACAGTTTCTCTCTATTCTTTGTATGTTTGCAGTTGAGTATTATACAGTAGAGGCTATTTTCCTGCTTTGAAAAATGTCGTTTTCTTATGATAGAAAGTTTATGAGAAATTTCTTTCCCTTCTTTATACGAGACAATAGGCTTAAAATGTATCTATCTAATTCTTTTTATAACCAATAACGATCTAATAACTTTAAATGAGCAATTCTTGTATATATAAATTTATTTATTTCGTGCATCTCGGAAACGACTAACAATTTAGATCAAATTTTATTTTAGATAAGTTTTTGCTTTTTAAGTTTATTAATATAGACGTCTTCCCTTAAAAAAACCGCGATTATGCAATCAACAACAACAATATTTTTTATAACTAACTATTTGAATAAGTATAGTGTTCAACTGCCGCTTCGAAGTGTGGGCAGTGAAGTATAGTGGTCAGAACAGCGTGAATGACACATGTGTTGCGGGTCTTCGGTTCGAGTCGCGTTTTTTGCTTTATTTTTTACTTATGTATTTTTATTTAATATATTTGCTTTTTAATTTTATCTATATAGGTGTCTTTCCTGAAAAAATACCATTTTACACACAAAGCATTTTTAATAACTAACTATTTGAGTCTTTATCTATCTGCTCTCATGCTGACAATGTCATATAGAGCCATCTCAGACCCGATTTCACCATGGTAAAACTGAGTGTAAGCTCAAACCTATAAGCAATGATAGATAAATAATGTAAAATGAATACTGTAATATAGCAGATTATTCCGAATAACATGTTAAACTAAGAGCATTCAGGAATTTTTAAGAATTTGAATGACTAGTTCATAGGTAGGTAAGGTTAAAAAATATTCATATGTAATCAGTATGTGATTCGTATCTAAATAGTTTCTCAAAGAAAAATACACACTTTCCGAGCGAAGTTTGGTTTTCCAGATATTAATAGTATATCCGAGATAAAGAAACTCGAACAATTTAATCTGTAGTAATTTCCAGATAGATATCTCCCCGTCTAATCTTAGCATTCGAGTTTTATGAATTGAGCCTTATTTTCTATTTATTAGAAATTGGGGGTGGAGCATTGTACCACTTCTATTTCCAATTTTTATTTCAATATTTTTCTCGTTTTTAATTTTTTTAAAATCATTTTTAAAGTCTTTAGATGTCATCTGTCACATCCACGAAATTTATGCATTTTAATCTGAATTTATTTATTATCATCTTTATTGAATGGTTAAATCATATGCTTGGCGCAGTTTGACCAAGAATGATTCTTGCGCCAATAAACCCAACTAATCAAACTGCCAATCAAATGGGTTTGCGAAAAGTTCTCGAGCAACAAATATAACGAGATCATTGAATGGGCATGGCGAAGTTATCTCTTTAAGATAAGACCTCCAACCTTGGTCATTCACCATATTCTATCATAAAAAGTCCTCATTTGTTTTCTGGCCCTATGACTTTTTTTTTTTATTGCTAAAGTTGATTGTGGAAGTTCGAGAAAAAAAAATAAGTTGATTAAACGGCTTAAAAAGTAAACATTTTATACTCATCAACAATCCTACAAAGTTGTAATTATACATTGTAATATAACGGACATTTTTCATTTGTTTTAAATGAATAAGACAACTAATTATTTTGAAGCAAATAAATTAAATTGTTGATATTGAAATTTAATTTTTTTTCATGGTAATATGAATATTTTCAGTTCCATTCCTACAATGCCAATGGTACCTCTTGGGTTGAAAGAAACGAAAGAAATTGATTTCAAGGAGCCGTTTAAGGTAAATGCTTCTGAAATAAAAGTTTTTTTTAGTTTTTCAATCGAGATTTAAAAGAAACTACTTTATTTATTACATGACAATTTTTTTGGGCTGTAATCAAGAAATAATTTTGGTTATTATCTTGAACCTAATGAGCTATAAACTAATTATCCTCCTTCATTCTGCCTCTTGCAGGATTTTATTCTGGAGCATTATAGTGAAGATGACAGCAAATTTGATACTGCCATACAGCAGTTAAATCAAATAAGACAGGTCAGTTTATGAAAATTGTATTTTTCTTAATATGTGCAATATATATATGTTTTTCTTCTGTATAAATACTTTATTATGCTGTTTAAATGTAAATTTAAAAGAAACCTGATAATTTTTAATGAACTTTTTGCTTGAATTTTATATAAGTTATTCAGAACTTTGAGAAATTAATTTTAAATTGTTCGTCGTTATTCAAGTTTTAACAGGAATTCCAAATGCTCAAGATATTAATTAAACACTACGTTGGGAGCAAATAAAATAATAATTTTTCTAATTCCACAAAAATATCTTTTCTGAAAAAAATTATATTCATATTAAATTATGATTTTCATATATTTTTACATTATCCAAAAAGATACATTTTAACTAACAACATATAAAAAAGTACCATAATTGTGCCTTTTAGTAAAATACTGATTATTAATCACAATATCTTTATGTAATAATCAATATTTTGCTACAGGGAATGGTTATGAAAATTCTTTTTTGCTGTTAAATAAGATAATGAGTATTGTAATGCCATTTATATTGACACTAAAAAAAGTTTTAAAGATAGTAATAAGATAGTTTTTGCTTTGTGTTCCTAATTCTTACTACTTATAACGAAAGGTATTTGCTCTCGTGAATGCCACTAATCTCGAATTTTAATCGTAAAATTTATTGTTGTTATTATTATTTTATTCTCAAGAACAAATATGGGGAGATTTTTTTTTTCGTGTATTTGATTTGGACATAATGTACGGCTCTTTTTGTAGGAAGTTATTTATTTTTCCTTCCCCCCCTTTAATAAAAAATTTTGAGAAGTGAGATAGGTGACATTGCTTGTTAAGGGACGATCTAACGCATTCTTTCGACTGTACCATTAGTGAATCTTTGCCCTTAAAAAAGGGTTGAAATTTAAATTCTTGTACGGTTTGCAAGCTGAGATGAAATTTTCTTTCTTTTTTATTTAACTGCTCTGTGATTTATTTATTCCATAAATGAGGAGAAGAGTAATCCTGTTCTCCGTAACGTCAGTTCCTTAAACAGATACAAATCATTGAAAGACAGTTATTTCTATATAACTAAGACTGAAATACTGTTTTTTTTTTTTTTTTTTTTTTTTTGTTCTTTATGGAAATGTAAACTGCTAAACAAATTTTCCGCAGACACTGGAGCATAAGAAAAGTATTAGTAAGGATTTCGTGACAAATAAATAGTTAAATTCTTATTAATAAAAAGCCTTTCTTCTGCGCATGTCTAAAATTTGTCTTAGACATGTCTAAAATTCGTCTAATGAATTGACGCAAATTTGTCTAAAATATTAGACGCAAAACATGTCTAAGATTTGTCTAATAAATTGAGTTTAAAATGGCTAAAACTAAATGGCTAAAGAGATTTTATTTTATTTTACTAATATAGAAAGATATTTCTTTAATTAGAAAACTGTTTTGAATTTTCTGTTACTTAAAAAGAGATTTAAAATTTGACTACTTACCATTATTGATTGATGGAAATTCACTGTCGAGAATAGCTTCCTTCATATTTCATCTTGTAAACGCATGTTTAAATTGCCACTCATATTGTTTAATATAATATTTAATATTCTTATATTATTCTTTAAAATCATTTTTAACTTCTTGAAAAGAAATTTCTGCAATTTTTAAAAATTGTTTGGGACAGCATGTAATTTCTCGGTAAACTACAAGATAGTAAATTTTTTTGATGCTTCATATTTCACATTTTTATTAAAAATGAAATTTCCAGATGTTACAAAGATTCTGTAACTTATAATACTTTATATAAATGAATCTTTTATTTATGTTAAAAATACTATATACTTTTAAAAGGTTCTTGTTTCTGGGTGCATTGAGTTTGTGGTGAGTCTAATATGTAATATATTTTTACTTTCCCCCATAAGAGGCATATACACTACATAGTTTCAGATCGCTGATTACTATGTAAACTTTAGTCTTTATGATAAATATCTACGATATTAAAAGTGCATCAAATTTTATTCAGATATACTGAAGTATAGGCTAAGATTTAATAATGGTTTTGTGCCAATCAATTAAATAATATTTTATTAGTAAAAACATAAAGATTACATGCTGGCATCCTGACCCGTCATCTGGGCGTCTCGGGTTCGAGTTCCGGTTCGGACATGGTTGTTCTTCAACATATGTTCTATCTGTGAGGTGTGTGGTAGAGCCCCTCCCCTGTAAAAAGGGGTTGTGCAAGCGAATGTGTGAGTGTCATCTTCATATGAGCTAGAAGTCAGACTTCTGCTGAGGGCCTCTGTGGCCTGGTGGTAAGGTCTCGGCTTCGGAACCGGAGGGTTTCAGGTTCGAGTCCGGATTCCACCGAAGAACCGTCGTGTAAGGGGGTCTATTGCACGTTAAATCCGTATTGACCAAATGTCCTCCCGCTGGTGTGGTGTGGAGAGGGGGGTGCCAGTTCAGGTGTCGTCCTCATCATCTGACCGCGGTTCAAAATTACGAGGTCCGTCCCAAAATAACCCAAGTGTTGCTTCAAACGGGACGTTAATATAACTAAAACCAAAAAAACCAATCAGACTTCTGCCTTCGGGTGCTCAGGAGTCTTTACCCTCATAAGCCACTGCATCCCCTCCTTTCCGTGGTAAAGCGGACACGACATCATCATCATAAAAATTACATCAGCTGATATAGCACAAAAGTCTGAGAGGCCAATTATAAGTTTTTATCATTTTGATAATTCAGGAATGGAAAAAGGAAAATTTCTCAAGAATGGATGTAGGAAAAAGTTTTAGTCTTGGAATAATTTTGTTTTGATAAACAGTAAAATATATCCTTACATTTCTTGAATACGTAAATGGATGTAATAAGTAACGCTACTAATGTCCCAATTATTTCATTTTTTTATGTTACTCTTTCTTCATAAGATATGCATCGCAGCCGCACTGCTGGTGAGCATTTTATCCAAAAGTTATTCAATAAAGGCGATATTAAAAGAATTCATTTACATCAAATGAAGTTTTTTTAAATCTTGTAAGTATTGTTATTGAAATTACTTTTTATATTTATAGGCAATAAGAACACCTTCCCGGGATGCATCAGGAGTAAAAATGCTATTCCATTATTACAACCTTCTTTATTTCATTGACAAAAGATTCTTTGCTTCACATAGAAACTTAGGATTACATTTTGAATGGTAAGAACTTATTATTCCTTGCTTTTCCTTTTTCGTACAAAGAGAAAGTATTGTAATCGTCCAAAAATTCAATCTTGAGATTCTGAGGAATCTTCCCTTTTCAGACATTTCTGAGTACGAAAAACACACTGTCTATCTATCCTCGAGTACTATAATTTTAGTTTTTAGCTAGACAGATAAAATTTGGTACGTGGGTTTTTTTTCCTTGAAATTTTCAGATTTGTATAAAATTTTGAAAGAAATCTTCAGATTTAGAGGAGATAGGTCTATCTATCTGCCTGAAGGCACATGTATACAATAACAGCAAAACGCAAAGAAATTTAGGGATTTATAGACGATGAACAAAATTTAATGCACAGTTCTAATGTATTAAGTATAAATTTTTATCTAATTTACTAAATCCATTAAAAGATTGATTTTATGATTCACTGTGCATTCACATGTATGTAAATGCAATAAGTTTAAAACGCAATGACTTAAATAAATGGAATTTAGCATGTGATCTTGTTAATATAATTATAGTTTTACGCTAAATTTTTTCGGAATAAAAAAAGACAGCCGAAATGTATACTTCGCTATACTATGAACCCCAAAGCGCATACGTGCGAGATTTAGAAAGTAAAAGTCTGAACACTTACAACGTTCTTGGCTTTGTCCAGCAATTTTTATGTATGGACGATAACATTTTTTAGGGAATATGCGAGAAACTTCGGGGAGACCAATCTCGTTGGTTTTCAAGTATCCTAAATTCTATCGATAAAAATAACAGTTAAGACTTCGATAAAAGATTTAGGGTTGAATTGTTATAACCGAGTAATTATAAACTATGTTTCATTAACATTTATTTATCAAAGTATCTTAATTTATAAGAATTACATTTGAGGATGCAGAGCGAGGAGTTGAATTTTTAGTCTTACTTACAAATGATCAATCCTTGATAACCCATCACCAAATCGATTCATCTTATTATACTAGTAAAAGAGATGAGGGATAAGAGGAAAAAAGATGATGTGAGGGGGGGGGGGAGGTTGAAGAAAATGCTACGAAGGTAATGCATATAGTTTTAAGAATTCCGTTATGCTTCGAATTTGCCTATGCGTGCGTACGAGGAATTGATACAAAATGGAAAAATTCTGTTATTTGATGTACTGATTTTTAAGAAAGATTTTGAGAGCATAATTAAATGCAAGAAAGAAATACTTTAAAATTTGAATTTCAAATGATTACCTTTTAAATTTTTAATTGAAGCATTTTAATATTCACTTTCTATATTATTATATTTATTTCTGAGTAATATTTTAATTTGGGTTTTCTTTACATGATTTAATATTTAATTCGCAACCTTTTATGTCTTAATAAATATTTTGAATGCATTTGAATTATAATTAACTGAAATTTTAATTAATTTTTTTAGGTTTGATAGTTTAACTGGATTGCCCAGCATGCAGAAGAGTATTGCATTCGAAAAGGCTTCTATTTTATTTAACATAGCGGCTTTATACACGCAAATTGGAGCCAAACAGGTACTGAAATGAATGAAATATATTTTCTCCTTTTTTATTTTATATGCAATTGTATAAAATGTTTATCTGATTTTCTTAAATATAAATTGCCATTACAAAGCAAAAAATGATTAATAACACGATTAGGAATAAGAACTCAACCGTTTGAAGATATAAAAAAAATAGATCCTTCGTTAAAAACAAACAAACAAACAAACAAACAGAAGTCTAATCTTTTCAATGGCATTAATTTCTCAGAAGTATTTAAATATTACAAATCGTAATAGAAGAGGTCTGAAGACACGTATTGATCCCCTTTTTCATCTCGTATTTTCATAATCCTATCATTAAATATATTGCCCATTTTGTGTCGATTTTAAAAGGATTTTATTTTTTAAATTCAAACAGAAACAAAAGCAAAATAAAATTCTCTTGCCACATAGTGTTTCAGGTTTAAAAAAAAGAATTACCGATTTAATAAACTTATAAGATCTTATTTTGAACATCATTATATAATTTTCGGTAGAAAGCTTCAAAATAGATTTAAATTTAAAAATACGTATTACAGTTTGACAATTATTATGAAAGAATTGATTTTTAAGCTTTTATTTGTGCAAGGGTGTAAACTATTGTATCGACGGGTGTAGACTGGCTATACATTTTGTGTCCACTTGATATTATTGCGAAATCTTATAATCGTTATTCAACCATGGCTGAAAAAAATGTGTCTTTTGATAGATTTTAATTTTAATTTTTTAATTAGCAGTTTATCCAGGAAATGCTTTGAATGTGTACTATTTCCCATCAACAAAGTTCAAAGCAATGTTCATTCGTGAATAAATAATATGAAACATATTTTAATGAGACTCCATTTCTCTCTTGTTTTGTTACTTACAAAAAAAGTATACTGCAAATGCTTTTTTATGAACATAATTTTGTTATGTTATTGTTTATTTATTAATTTTTTTTCGTAAATAGGACAGAACAAAAAGCGAAGGAATGGATGCAGCTGTGGACAACTTTCTGAGGGGTGCAGGTGTTTTCCATTTTTTGAAACAAAACTTCAGCAATCCTCCTAGCACAGACCTTTCTCCAGAAGTTTTGGATATGTTAACGCATTTAATGCTGGTAAGAAATTGTAATTATTTTTACACTACTTCCTTTACATATTTTTCGATTATTATTCTTTAAAAAAAATCTTAAAGTTGTTAAGCATTTGAAATGGCATATGTGTACTTTTCTACAATTTAGAAATAATTATTTTTTTAATACATCATCTACAGGGGCAAGCGAGGGAATGTTTGTTCGAAAAGCTCGTATCTGATTCAGAGAAACGCACTCTGCATCAGTGCTTGGATATAGCGCAAGAAGCTGCTCAGGTAAATAAAATGAATCAGTATTTAGAATTTTTAGATCTTCTTGTTCTTTATTAGCCAAAATTATTACACAATAGATGTTTTTATGTAGAAAAAAAAAGCAGTTATCGTTTTCTTTTTAAATTTTTACATTTCTTTAGTTAATATGTTTTTTTTATTTATTTTTTATTGAACATTTATAAATCTCCCGTGCACCACAAAGTATCACACGGGGCTTACAGAAGTAAGTATGTAACACATTACAAAAAGAAAAAGAAGAAAATTTAACAGTTATGAAGGATTACAGATTTCAATAATAAATTTACAGAAATTTTCGAAGGCACTACTAGTGAAAATAAGTTGCTGAAACTCTGGAGGCCAATTTATATTCATGTCCTTGAGAGCCAGTTTTAGGATCTGTCTTTCTTTGACAAACTTGGAACATAGAAGGAGCACATGTTCAACATTTTCCTCGCCACCAATATTACAATCGCAGGAAGATGTCGGAAACAAATTAAATTTGTACAAATAACTTTTAAAGTTACCATGACCAGTTAGAAATTGGGTTATTTTGTAATTAGTATAAAAATGTTGACATGACAGTCTCTTATTAATGGATGGAAAAAATTTCTTTGTTAAGCTCCCTTTATTTGAAAGGAGATATTCTTGATTCCAAGACTCCACCATTTTTTCTCTCGTAATCTTCTTGTAAAAGGATTTAGGAATATTAATGTCGATGTCGATTTTGAGCTTAGTGGCAGCTTTTGCAAGTCAATCGGCCCGCTCATTTTGATAAATGCCCGTGTGTCCACGAACAAATGCAAAAACTATTGCGATATTTTTATCTTTCAGGCTTTTAATTTGCTTTTGGATTTCAACGATTATGTTGTTAGACGAAGAAATACAATTCAGAGAATCCAAGGATGATAGAGAATCGGTACAAATAAGATAGTCTGAAATTACACTATTTTGTTCAGTGATCCATTTCATGGCGAAGTTTAAACATTAGAGTTCAACTACAAAAACTGTGCATTCATCACGAATTCTGAATTGAAAGTGCTCGGATTCAATACCACTTCTGAAAACAACAAATGCGAAACCAACTCTACCATCAATTTTACTGCCATCAGTATAGCAAATAACAGGAAAAACATCCTTGGTTTTATCACTAAATTGAATAATATTGATAGCGGTTCTCTCTGAGGGATGAGGGAGAAAAGATGGAGACAGAATATAATCATAATTAGAGATGTAAGAAGCAGAGAGATTTTCCTTATAGTCAATATTATAAAGAATAACGATATCAATTGGAGGGAAGCCAGAAATTGCATAAACTGACTCGTAACTTATGGTACGATATCCGCGTATGACCCGCAAAAGTATCTTTCTTTGTATGCGTCGCAGATATTTAGAATTCACCTTCCTTTTAAGCGCCGCACCTCAAACTCTAGAACCATACATTATGAAGGGTTCGATTCCTTGTTTATAAATGAGCGAATGTACGTTGGAATTTATACCAAACGTGTTGCGTGCAATCCAATTTAATCCACGCTGTAATTTGTCACATTTCTCTGATACGTAAATTAAGTGTTGCTTCCACGAAAATTTACTATCAAGAAGAACCCCAAGCTATTTCATTTTCTTTACCATAATCAAGGGAGCTCCGTCGAGATATAGCTGAAATGCATCATAGCAAACGTTTCGTTTTTCAATAGCCATGACTCTAGTTTTTTCAAGATTAAAGTCTAATTTAAAACATTTTGACCATTCGGAAGGGATGTTCAAAGTTTCCTGTGCGTGTAGGAAAGTCGCTGGAAGATCCCTACCTTGGAAACAAATTAGGATGTCATCAGCAAAAGCTATGATGTCACAGTAGGCCAGGTTTTTAAGTTTAGATAGGAGATCATTGATAATGATATTCCAAAAAATAGGTCAGATACTGATCCCTGAGGGTAACCCCTTTCAAGACGACGGATTGCTGAAGTTGAACCCAGTTGCATTTTGGCCATTCTGTCATTTAAAAAGTCAGCAACAAGTGAAAAAATGTTAATCGGAATATCCGTTTTTTTAAGGAGATTCAGAATGCAAGGCCACCATGCATTGTCAAAAGCACCTTTTATATCAAGAGAAACCAAGATTGAGTGTAAATGTTTCTTTTTACCTCTCTGAACAATCTCATTCAAACGTAAAAGAGCGTCTTCGGTACTTTTTTGAGGGGTAAAACCATACTAATCAGAAGAAAGAAAGTCTCCACGGCGCAGATACCAGCATATCCTGTTAACAAAAAGTTTCTCTAAGCATTTACCAAGAGCCGGAAGTAAGCTTATGCATCTAAGGTTATCCAAATGGGGAATTCTAATAGTTAATATGTTTGGCATTGGAATATTCACTTCTTTTTCGTTTACCTGGGTAAAAATAAATGTTTAACTTTGTTAAAAAAAATAATCTAGATAATTAATTAATAAAATTAAAATGTTAATTAATTCTGAAATTAAGTGAAAATTTTTTTTAAGTTGTTTCAAGTTGATCATGCAGCCAAAATAATTCAAAGAATTTTGAAATTGCTCTCAAAATACAATTTCGTAGATATTTTTCATTTCATACAATAAATGAAGGATAAAATGATTTTAATAACTGGATTTACACTTCCTATAATTCTTATAATGACATTTTCTCTTATTTTATTTTTTTTACTTTTAATTTCATGCTATAAATTAGTGAAACATTTGATTTTTCTTGTTATAAATTCGCCATTTCCATTTACCTATAGCAGTAAGCTATTTTTAATTTCTATTAATGAATATGAGAATAGGTAGTTGTACTTTTACAAAATAAATAAAAATAAAAATAAATAAAAAAATTAATAAAAAAAGGCTGCAATTTATATACAAATTTATACCAATTTACGATTTAACCCTATAATAGTACTGCATAATTCATTTAAATTAATCTTTAATAGCATAGTTCTCAAATATTTATATAACAGAAGAGATGAAAACAAAGCTTAGGGGCCGCTGTGGCCTGGTGGTAAGGTCTCGGCTCGTGAGCCGTAGAGTTTCAGATTCGAGACCCGATTCCACAGCAAAAATCGTCGTATAAGGGGATCTGTTGCATGTTAAATCCGTCAGGGCCAAACGTCCTCCCGTTGGTGTGGTGTAGTGTGGTGTGGAGAAGGGATGCCTGCTCAGGTGTCGTACTCGTCATCTGACCGCGGTTAAAAATTACGAGGTCCGTCCCAATCCCTAGTGTTGCTTTACAAAGGAATGTTAATATAACTGTACTAACTAAAAATAGGCAAACCTTAAGCGAATTCGAAAGTAGCAGTAAAAAATAAAACAGTGCATTTTGTTGTAGGGTCTCTTTTTTATTTCAAAATGTTAAATAAATAGTGCTTACATATTTATTAATATTTATTGCAGGTTTCTGAAGTATATAAGCAGCTCTACATTCTGCAAAATTCGTCAGTTATCAAAGATTGCGTTCCCAATTCTTGGGGTGGTTTGATGCACGTGAAGATGGAATACTACGCATCTCTTTCACACTATTACGTTGCTCTTGGTTTAATTACTCATAAAGGTAAGAAAGATGTTTTATTGTTACTATAAGAAGAAAGATCAAGGTGAGTCCAAATAAAAGAAAGACTGTAGTTGTATGTAAAGAAATTATTATAACAATATTGTAATCACAATTCATATAAAACAGCACAACTATGGAAAGAAGACAGTAAAACTAAAAAAGATGTATTTCTCTCGTGTAAGATGTTCTCTCTCTCTCTCTCTTTATATATATATATATACAGGGTGTTTATTTAGTCCCGAACCCATTTTGATGTTTAATAACTCATATATTTTCCTTTTCAGGTTTGAATATTTTTACTTCTGTAAATATCGTCTGCGCGTGTGGTTAATTTCAGATAATTTCATTTTCCAGTTTAAATATCTGTATTTTTCTAAATATCGTCTGCTTATTAATTGCATTTTTCTCTCTTTTGTTTTTGGCAACTATTGCAATGTTATATTTACTTTTGATGTGTTTGTTCAATGTAGTACTTTTGTATGCGATGTTTTATTCGAGCGGATATTAAGGAGAATGCATACACCACAAGAGAAAGAACAACACCCTTTCATGTTTCTGGCATTGTTAATCGCCATAATGTGCGCATATGGGGATCTGAAAACCCCCACGAATACCGTGAGGCACAAAGGGATTCCACAAAGGTTAATGTGTGGTGCGGACTAATGCACGACCGAGTCATTGGGCCTTTCTTTTTTACAGAAAAGATGGTCTCATCAGTCGTATACTTAGGCATGTTGGAAAACTTCGTATTTCCACAACTTGAAGAGCTTCAGCCACATGTCTTTTTGCAACAAGATGGTGCGCCACCTCATTGGGGTACCATCGTTCGTACTTCTTTGAATGACCATTTTCCAGGAAGATGGATTGGGCGAGGAGGTCCAATTCCTTAGCCACCCAGATCAACTGACATAACACCGCTGGACTTTTTCCTTTGCGGGTTTGTAAAAGACAACGTTTTCAGGAGGAGAGTGTCGAACATTGATGACCTAAAAGCCAGAATTACAACCGCAATAGGCTCTGTGGATGTCGACATGCTTGCCGCTACCTGGCGTGAAATTGACTATCGACTTGATATTCTCGTGCGACGAAGGCGGCACACGTGGAAGTTCATTGACAAGGGTCATGAAATTTTTTGTGTCTGTTTAACCATTTATGTTATTAATATTAATATATCTTTATTATTTTATGAGTTATTGAACATCAAAATGGGTCCGGGACTAAATA